>VXAZ01002748.1:737556-1122539 GCA_013399875.1 Gymnorhina tibicen | reverse complement strand
TACACAGTCATCTTTCTTGGATACGTATGAAGATAATGTCGAGCATTTTGGTGTATTCATTTATGAATAAGTCATCCAGCTGCACACAGTTATTTATTATTATTATTAATAATAATAATGTATGTATAGCTGGAAAAGACAGGGAGGCTGTAACCGCTGCCTCATGAAAAATGCTTGAGCTTAAGAATTTGGTTAGACCAAGATGTGTGATATGAGAAAAGGAAGACAGACAGTGATAAATAGATCTGATGACACAAAGGCTTTAATAATGTTGATGGGGAGAAATATCATTTGTTTGAGATGATTGCCTTGGGAGCACAGGCTGCTGCGAGTTCCCTTGGCAGGAGCTGAGCTCTTTTGCTGCTCTCAGTGAGCTGTGGCTGTTCAGAGCAGCAGTTTACATTAGAGCACATCTGGATATTCAGAGCACCAAGTCTACCTTAGAGCACATCTGGCTTGGCTCTGCAGTCTCCATGTGGCCATGGGAGCTGACTTGGGCAAGAACGTCAGAAAAGGGCAAGAAGTGCTGTCCGGGTTAGACCAGACATCCAGAGGAACCTGCATGGGCCCAGAGGCAGCCCTGTTTGAAAACAGACTGCAGAATTCCTGATCTCACATTACTTAGCTCTCTGAGACAAAAAAAAAGGTGTGGAAGCAGAAAACAAAGATGCAAAGAGGAGCTTCACAGCAATAAACCACTCTCAGACATTTAGCTTTTATATTCCCCCTGCAATTCAGAGATGTCACAATCACCTCATTGAAATTACATCAAATGTAATGCTGTGATTTACTTCTGGCTTAACTCAAGGAAAATATTTACATTTCAGATGTGAACCGAGTTAAGTTTTAATAACAATCTCTACAGAGATAATTATAATACCTACTTGCTGTGTTTAGACTTTTAGGAAAGCAGGTAAGGAAATAAACTGAACTTAGTCCTGGTGCAAAGTTATTAATCTTGAATTCTTCATTATGCAGTAAAAATAGAATACTATAGGACACCTTTGATCTGCTTTTCCGATGGCTCTTGCATGAAGCCTGGCTGCACTTCTTCCTTTCGAGGACTGTGTCTCTATTTCTTTGCTCAGAAAGAAAATAACAATTTACAGCCGTCCCTCTGTCCAGCCCCAACTTGTCCCTAGTGAGAGCAGAGCTTCCGGAGCAACATCCAGGCGGGCATTCCCCGTGGCTGCCATCTGCCCTGCCCAAACCCCCTCCTTCAGAGGAGACCTTTTATAAGGACAAACGCACAAGTGCTCAGTGAGCTGAACGCTCACGGGCAGAAACACCCCCAGAGCCAGGCAAAGCCAGGCAGGCAGCCTGGGCTGTTCGCATCCCGGATCCGTACAAATTACCGGCACTGCGGATTGTTCCCTGTCCCAGTCGCACCGTGCGGGGCCTCTTGGGGAAAAAAATAAATTCCAGTTGTTATGTCTGGGCAAATGGAAATTTTAGTCCATTTTGAAGCATCAAATCTCGACCCAGGGGCTGTGGGGCTGGAGGTGATGATGGTGAAAGGAGTAAGAGGTCCCTGCCATGTTTGTGCGCAGCCTGCCCGTCCATTCAGGGGGAAGGGGGATTTCTGTTTTCTTGAGTCACCCTAAATCATTTGGTGATGGTTTATGGGGAGGGTGAATCAAGCCTAAACATGATGTAGGGGAATTGTTTCAGCTGGGCCGTGGATCTGACGCCAGATGGAGGGAGATGAGGCGCTAAACTTCAGCCGCCCTCGGATTTCACTTGCTCGGGTCTCTGTTATTTTACACAGCTGAACATTTCAGGGCAAATTTACACCGGGTTTGTGAGGGAAAATTATTCCACTCGGGCGTGGCGGTTGGGCTCGATGGTCCCCGGAGACCACGGGTGTTCAGGGAAGCCCTTTGCCCCCAGTGCCAGCCAAACCTGGGCACACAGCTGTGGCTTTAAGCCTCTCGAGGCTGGGGGTAAAGTGGCTTAAGGGAGCTGGGATTAGCCAGGTCTGGCAGCCCTCTCTCCTGCTCAGGTCCTGGACTATTTATAGGCTGATGGGCCGTCAGGCTCTATTTCGGTGCAGAACAGGCCACTGTCCAGCTCCCTTCTTCCTGCCTGGGAAAAGGGGTGGAAACTAAAATTCTTTTTACTGGAGAAGGAAAGGAGACAGGAGAGGTCCATCCCATGCTCACCTGGCAGAGGTGACCAGGATTTACTCCATTCCCATCTTCATTACTAAGCTCAGCCATTGCCCCGCTGAGGGCAGTTTCCAGGCTGCCTCAGCTCTCGTGTAAAAAAAGGGAAAAGCACTAAAATATGGATAGGAAGGATAAGGGATTTATAAGCCTCTCCCTCCTCCACGTTATCACACTTGCTGTCCATCTCCAGCCCATCCAGAACTGTGGTAAAGCTCCTACCCCTGTCCTAAAACAAGGCTGGGGTAATCTCTTTAAATCCTCTTAGAGCCTTCTCCTTGGAAGTTTCTTTTTATTTTTCCTGGCATTCAGTGCATTTTATGTTGTGCAAGGAATGCTTCGTAAAAACAAAAGATAGCTTGACTATCGTATTTCTAAGAAAATACCAATGAGCTATAATATTCATTAAAAAAGGCCTCCCTTGGAGCACTAATGAGAACTTAGGAACATTTTTATCCGCATAATGAGTAAGTTTTTAACCCTTAGTCTAGGAAGGTAAGAGTATCTTCATATGGGTACCTAATTTAGCTGTTAAATTCCCTGGAAGGATGGTCTGGGCCATAAAATTGGTCCGGATTATTTCATAGCTTTATTCAAAATTAGCTTTCTTTTGACCTATATTTGGCTTTGGGACACAGAAGATTTTGGATTGGCCTTGGAAATGCACGGCTGACACAGATATAATATCCTGATCACTACATATTATTTTTTTTACGCAAAGAAAATGTCATTATATTACTGAAGGAGATTACTTATGGTTTCCTTGTCCTCCTAGGACTTGAACACCACTTCCCGTTACATGAGATGATGTTACTAAATCACAAATTCTTGAGCAGCCCCCATCCGTGTTGCGGGTGCAGAAATCTGTTTTGCTCAGTTTGTCCCTTGCTTTGCCACTTGTTCCTGGGCTGATCAGTTCCCAGGGAGGCAGAGATGTGGGGCAGTGCCCTCAGGGTCTGCTCAGGGTCGTGCTTGTGCCCTGCAGGGATCCCCTCTCCTCCTAGCCCCTGTGGGAGCACAGCCCTTCTGCACCACTGGCCCCACTGGGGGCAGAGCAAGGGATGTGGGATTTGGTGGCCCCCTCCAATCCCAACCCTGTCCCTTCACTCCCAGGCTGCCACAGGGAGTCCAAGCCCCCCTTCCATCATTTCCCCTGTCTTCCAAAAAGCCCTTCCCTCCATCTACCTGTCTTCCTCCCTTCCCTCTATATCTAGTCTCTCCATCTCCTCCATCCCTTCATCTCCCTCTCATGTCTTCATCTTCCATCTGTCCTATTTCTCCATCTTTTATCCTCCCCTCTTACCCCCATCCCTCTATCTTCCATCCTGCTGTTTCCCTCTGATTTCGGTCTTCCATCCCTCCTTCTTCCCATCCCTCCATTTTCCACCCTTCCACCTCTCCACTTCTTCTCCATTTTTCCCATCTTTCCATCCTTCTGCCTCCAATCTCTCCACCTCCCTCTCATGCCTTTATCTTCCATGTGTCTTATCTCTCCATCTTTTATCCTTCCACCTTCCTCCCATCTCTCCATCTTCCATCTTGCTTCCATCTCTGACTTCAGCCTTCCATTCTTCCATCTTCCCATCCCTCCATCTTCCACCCCTCCATCTCTCCCCACCTCTTCATTTTTCCCATCCTTCCATCTTCCTCCCATCCCTTTATCTCCCGTCCGTCCACCTGCTTCCCATCCTTACACATTCCCTCCCGGTCCCCCGTCTCTCCCGCCTCTCCCTCCTTCTTCTCCTCCTCCTCCTCCTCGTCGTCGTCCTCCTCCCCCCGTCCCCCCCGCGCCTCCTCCTCCTCCTCGTCCTCCTCCCCCGCCCGGTACCGCATTGCCGTAGTGCGGGGGGGCCGCTGCATTGCGCTGCCGCCGTCGATAGGTGGGCCCCTCCCGCGGAGATAAAGCCGGCGGAGCCCAAGCCGGCAGCCTCTGGCCGCCCCGACCGCCGCCCCGGTAAGAGCTGCGGGACCCCGGCGGGATGGGGGGGACAGCCGGGATGCGGGGGGGGTGTCCTGCCCCAGGGGCTGCGGGGGATCAGTGCCCCCCCCACCGTGTGTGGGTGCTGTCAGCCCCTGGGGTGGGGGGTACCCCGAGGAGGGAAAGGATGGGGCTGGACCATTCCTTCGTCCCGCAGGTGCGTCTTCCCGCAGGTGGGAAATAATACGCAAGCCGTGGTGCTTCAGGACATGAAAATCCTTCTAAAGGTTGTGCATGAGGAGAAAAACCTGATAATCCCTCCAGCTCCCCCCTCCCCTCCCCCCACCCTGCCTTTAGAATCATAGAATCCTCGAAGGATTTGGGTTGGAAGGACCTTAAAGATCATCTCGTTCCAACCCCCCTGCCGTGGGCAGGGATGCCTTTAGCCCCCTGGAGAAGGAATAAAAAAAACTTCCCCAGTTCCCAAAGCGATCCTGCATCTCCCCCCGTGTGCCAGGGGTCTGCAGGGGGGGAGAGGGACCCGCACCCAGGACTGGGAGCTCCGGGACCAGGCATCACAGTGGAGCCGCAAAACGGCCGTGTCCGGGCTGGCTGGGTTCAAGGGCAGCAGGGACGGGACAGCCGCGGCTCCTGCTGCCCATGGAAGCTTCTCGCTGGGAATGTTATCACCCGCATGACTGAATCGCTATTAGAGCAGCAAACCCCTCCTGACCTCCTTTACTTCTATGGGCAGATTCGTGAAATTGGATTTTATTAGACGTCAGATTAAAGCTCCTAATTGTGCCCGGTTTGTGTGCAGCTGCAGAGTCATGGCAACGCCGGGAGATGCCAGGACAGCTCCCCGGATATATCCGTTTGCGTTTTTAGCCTCCTCCCTCTGCTCCATCCAGTTTCGTGGCAGCAAAATATAATAAACCCCCCCAATGCAGGCTCAGAGGAGCCCTCGGCAGCCCCGCTGTTCGCAGCCCTGCTCGGGGGAGCAGGCGAGGGCTATTTTTGTCCACCCCATTTTGCTGACACCCTGTTGTCACCTGAACTGTGCCCAGCTGGCGAGTGGTGAGGGCAGCCCGGGAGGACGGGCACCCTCGGCTCCTCCCAGGGCACCCACGACATGGAGGAGATGCCCTCGGGTTTGGAAAGAGCGAGAAGGCAGCGGGAGCAGCCCCGAGTTTTCCAGGGAGGAAGGGCACCTTCGAAGCATCGATGACGTAGCCCTGGGAACTGGGGGTCTCCGCGAGGGCGGTGGAAGGCAGGATGCCGAAAACCACGGCATCTTGCTGAGACTTGGAGGCTGGACGTGGCAGCCCGAAATAGCCCGGCTGGCCTCCTCCGGGGGCAGGCTGGCTCTGACCCAGCACGGGCAGAGCTGCCAGACGAGGCCGGGCACCCCCGGGCGCGTGGTCCAGCGGGAAAGTGGGGCGAGGGGAGGACAGCCTTTCCCGAAGGGTTGGCAGGGGGCTGGCACAGGGGGGCTCTTTTGACGCGCCTGCCTCTTCCCCCGCAGCCTCCCCCAAAAACGCAGCTGCGTTCCCACCGCCCTCCCCAGNGGGCGAGGGGAGGACAGCCTTTCCCGAAGGGTTGGCAGGGGGCTGGCACAGGGGGGCTCTTTTGACGCGCCTGCCTCTTCCCCCGCAGCCTCCCCCAAAAACGCAGCTGCGTTCCCACCGCCCTCCCCAGCGCCGCCCGCCCCGGCCAGCCCCGCGTAGCCCAGCAGCATGGGGAAGGAGAAGACGCACATCAACATCGTCGTCATCGGGCATGTGGACTCTGGGAAATCCACCACCACCGGGCACCTCATCTACAAATGCGGGGGCATCGACAAACGGACCATTGAGAAATTTGAGAAGGAGGCTGCCGAGGTGAGGAGCCCGCCCCTCAGCCTGCCCCCACCCCGCATTCCCACCCGCGGGGATGCTCCGCACTGATTCCCACGAGTATCCCGCGGGCAATATTCCCCTTTTGCTGGCGCTGCCCTTCTCTTACCTTCTATTTCTCCCTTTGTTCCCATCTATTTTTCTCCCTCTGCACCCCTGGGTCTTCCCGACATCTGTGGCCTTGGGAAAATAGGCCATTTGGGCGCTCGCCACCCTCTTTTCCGGAGCTGGGGGACTCCCTGCTGCCGGCTGTTAATGAGGGCAGGGGCACGGCGAGGTCTGCAAGATGGGTTAGGGAACCAGCAGTAATCACCAGGATTCTGGAAAAGCCACAAACCATGGTGCTTCAAGGCATGAAATTCCTTCTAAATATGGTGCACGAGGGGGAAAACCTGATAATCCCTCACTGCCCAGGTCAGGGCTGCCTGAATTTCACTCTGAAGCGTCAGCTTCCAGTGCCTGCTGGGGACAAGGTGCAGCATTAGCTGGACCACTCATTTGATCCAGTTGAAAAACCCCATTCCCATTTTACCTCAGGCAGGCGGTCTGGTGTGCAGTGTGATTGGTAGCCTATGATACAGAAAAGCTGGCTGGAAATCCGAGCATTTGAGTTAAATTCTTTTGTTTGACTCTTGTAATGGGGGCATTCGTAACAATTGTGTTGTGCGTGCATTTAGAAGCTGTCACACAGCAAAGCACCACCCGATACCTGTAATGTGGCAAACCCCGAGATAAAAGAGGAAGAAGCAGTCTTGGGAAGAAAAATGTGAATTGGGAGTCCTGAGAAATTAATGATGGTAAATTCTAGAGAAGTGGGTGAGCCGGGAACAGCCTGGCTGTGTTATCCATAGGGCAACTCCTGTCACTCAGAAGATGGCTTGTCGTCATCGCTCCGGGAATCTTTAATGCAGATACCCCTCCTTTCTCCTTTTTTTTTTTTTTTTTCTGGTCAAGATCCCACATTTCACTGACACAAAAAAAAAAAAAGAGAAGAAGGTTTACAGATCTGCCACTCTTTATTTCACATTTTGCTGTCTTTCTTAACCTTTTTTAATTTGCTGATAGCATCTGAGCTAAATCCCTTATTTTCCTGCCTCACTTTCAGCCTTTTTTTCCCATCCTTAAGCAAAGAACCTCTTCCTTCATACAAAATGATCCCTTTCCCTTGGCTTAAAATGATTGCTGATATCCTTCCACAAATTCCCCCCTTTTACCTATAAGATCAGATAAGGCATGATAAGGTTATCGTTGATGTGATTGCAGTGATTTTAATTGAACAGACACTTTCACTGACTTGCCAGGATCCGCGGGCACCGGAGGCTGCTATTAATAGCCTATTGACTGAGCTTACAGACTCCATTTTCTGATGCAGGGCTGGGGAAGGGTTTGCTTCCATTAGGTGGCATTCACAGGAAATGGAGGCCTGCGTGCACCCAAAAAGCCAACAAAAAACCCAGGGTCTGTTATTTTATTTAAGAGAAAAGAGTGAGGATTTCTCCCTTTTTTTTCTTCTGATTCAAGGGCAGAGGTAACAGTACCTCTGAAAGAGGAGTTGTTCTGTTTTTAAAAAAAAAAAAAAAAAAAAATCAGTATTTGTGGCCTCGGAATAGAAAGCTGTCCCTCTGCTGGGGTTCGATCAGGGAAAATCAGGCTATTTCTGGCACTGAACAGGGAAGGTATTGTGCAGAGCTAGATAATACCCTGGGTTTTTCAACACCAGCTCTGGGTAACTGAATACACCCCGTGAAAGGAGGGAAACTGCTAAATAAAGGATCTCATTTGTCTTCACGTTACGTGTGATGCCAAGCTCTGGGGGGCAGCTGGTTGTGTGTGGACATGGCTGATGGCAAGAAGGTGCTGATTCCCACTCAGCTCCCATGGGAGAGCCAGGGGTCTGCTCTGTGCCTCAGTTTCCCCATCCAGAAGGGAAGGAATAGGCTGCTGATGGGGTAAAGGCTGTGGGATGTGCTGACTGACCTCCTGCCTGAGAAAAGCCCATATTAATGCAATGCACAAATGCACCATTCCCTGCTGTATCTCCATTTCCAGCAGTTAATGAGCACACTCTGATGATTCCTCCCTGTTCCCTGGGAAGGGGGAATTCGATGTGCATGCTGGAAAGGGTTAACTTGGCCCCATCCCTGGCAGTGTTCAAGGCCAAGTTGGATGGGATTTGGAGCAACGTGGTCTAGTAGAAGGAGCTCCTGTCCATGGCAGGGGGCTTGGAAGGAGATGACCTTTGAGGTCTTTTCCAACCCAAACCATTTTTTGATTCTAAAAACGTCAAACCTCCTGCTCTACCCTGTCACTAAATCCACTGTCAGGCAGATGCTCAGGAGCAGAGACTTGATTCCGGATTTTTCCATCCCAGTGAGAGTTCACAGCTTCCCAGTGGAGATGGGGCATCACCTCTTTGACCTGGCATCCCTTCTGAGGAGGGGAAGTCTTGCCCTGGCTTTAGGATTTTGCCCGTAATCCTCCGGAGCAAGCTGCAAAGTCATCGCAGCACTCAGCTGTTATGAAACAGGCTGTCACCATTAATTCCTTGTGCTGGCTGGGGACAGGGCTGGAGTGTGGGAGATGGAGACCAGCCCCTGGGCATGGTGTGGGCAGGGCAGGTTTGGATGTGACGCTGTGTTCTCTTTCTTGGGGAGGCTCATCACTGGAGCGTTTGGTACCTGCCACTGGGAAGTGCTTCCCTCTGACCGGTGATTGATAATGGGCCAGAGAAAACCGTGGTTGCAGAGAACAGAGGGATGGATGGATGGATGGATGGATGGATGGATGGATGGATGGATGGATGGAAGCAGGGTATCACAGCTCTGACTTGCATAGCAGTAGGAGACCATTAAATCCTCTGCAAATGACCTAAATTCCTTTCTCTACCTTAAAACGCCCTTGCATCTGAGGCCAAGAGCTGATGGCTGCAGCCCATATTAACCCCTTGCTTTGGCCAGGCTCCCCTGACTGGCCCAGCACACAGCGTGGTCAGCAAGGGTGGGCTTGTCGTGCCTCACCTCCACCTTGGCAGGATCCCAGCTCAG
This sequence comes from Gymnorhina tibicen, assembly GCA_013399875.1. NCBI lineage: Eukaryota > Metazoa > Chordata > Aves > Passeriformes > Artamidae > Gymnorhina > Gymnorhina tibicen. The sequence continues at coordinate 1,113,517 of VXAZ01002748.1, read as the reverse complement.
ACTGGGAGCATGACCTCTGTGCTGGAGGGAAATCCAGCTCTCCCTGGTGCCATGACATCAAAGGGCTGCAACCCAAAGGAGAAGGCACTTCAGAAGCTGCCACCGTGGTTTTACCAGGGAATGTGCTTTATCACGGGGCAGAAAGATTTACTGGAGCTAATCTCCCCCAGCATGATTTCCTGCATTACGATGTTGGCTGAGATTTTGGCCATTTGGCAACGACAGTTGGTCTGGCTGCAGCTCACAGTAGCTTTTCCTGTGAATTTGCACACTCTGTGGCAAAAATCAATCACGTTTCTATTCTGCTCGTAGCAACCATCTCTCCTTTCATTTTCTTTTAACCCATTCCACTCCTACAACCCTGCCAGTTTTGGGCTCACTCATGCAGCAATACCCTTTCCCACTATCCAGCTGCCTCACAGGTCTGAGTCATGGATTAAAATCACAGAATCAGAGAATCATTTAGGTTGGAAAAGCCCTCTAAGATCATCGAGTCCAATCATTAACCCAGCACTGCCAAGCCCACCACTAGACCACATCCCTTCGTGTGCATCTCTGTGAAAGCATGGGAAATAAACCAAAATAAATCTCATAAACAGACCATTTTCAATAACTCCATTAAGATTAGGAAATGGGATAAGTATATAAATATCCTCTCAGAGACATTTAGTGTGACAAGAAGCAGCTTTCCATGTTTCTGTGCAGGATTTCCCAGCAGCAGTGCAGGACCATGGTGTTTCATGGAGGAGACCTCATGGGTTGCTGCCTTCAGGTCCTGCCCACCCAGCCCCACTCACAAATTCACTTCATGGCTCTTCTTCCAACCTCTCCTGCATCCTGCTGAGGAACAGGTTGAGAACAACATCTCCTTCCCCCTTTATTTATTAGTAAATAGACCACAGCTCTCACTGAATTCAGGGAATTTCACCTTTAATGTTTGCAGCGTGACCCTGTGTGAATTTGGGAGGTGCCCCGGAGGGTGGGAGGCCATCACCAGTGCTGTGGGCTTGGGTTTCTCACTGGTTCTCGCCTCTGTGTTGGCCAGATGGGGAAGGGGTCCTTCAAATACGCCTGGGTGCTGGACAAGCTGAAGGCCGAGCGCGAGCGTGGCATCACCATTGACATCTCGCTGTGGAAGTTTGAGACCACCAAGTACTACATCACCATCATTGACGCCCCTGGCCACAGGGACTTCATCAAGAACATGATCACCGGGACCTCCCAGGTGAGAAATGGGGCCCAGGGGGTGGGGGGGCTGCTGGAGGGGGGAGGCTGAGGCTTGTTCACAAGCCCAAGGTCACATAGGTGCTGTTAGAGTCCTTTTGTGGAGGTGGGGAGTTGAGAGAGTAGACATTGAGGAGTGTTCAGCAAGGTCCACCCAAGAGACTGGGTGGCACTAGGGGACCCAGCACGCCATGGTCCTGCACCTCCCTGGGTGTCTTTGGGCACTTTGGGGTAGTTTCTCTACCCCATTTTCACCCACATGAGAAGGTGAGATGAATGTGGCCTGCCTGGGAGCTGCGATGCTGTGAGCTACAGGCCTTTGTGTGAAGGTATCTCCACATTATTTTAGCCTCAGCCAAATGAGATATACAAGAAACTTCCAACAGTCCACTAGGTTTTATTAGATAAAGGAGGCTCCACAGATCTTTTCTCCTTCCTTTTCCTCAAAACAGCTGTCTTTGTCCCCCATCATATTGCCAAACCCAATGGTCTGCCCTTCCTGAGTAGGGTGATTTTCCCTCATTGCATTGTGGGACATTCCTGCATCTCCCTGTGGCTGATGGGTGCTGGGTGAACCCCACTACATGCCCAGTGAGATTTCCACTGAGGTGCCAGTTGGGCTGGGCATGGCTTTCTGCCAAAGCCAGGCAGCTTCTGCTGCGTGTTGTGGGTACAAAAGCAATCTGGGGAACAGTTTCCATGGCTGGAGTCACACCCATCACCCAGGGAGGTTTTTTCCAAGACTACAGGGGGGTTTTAAATAAAACCTTGTCTGTAGATGATCAAGACGAGGTCCTGGTCAGAGTCCTGCATCCAGGAGGGTTCCACCCTGGTTTGCCACCCACAGTGCAGAACCATGTGGGGTTGGCAAGTCTGAAATAGCACAGCTGGGTCAGTTTTGAGGTGGGTCAACAGGGTTATGGGTAGCAGCTGGCAGGGAGTCATCTGGAACTCCCTCAAAGCCCTCAGGGGTGTCACCAGGGCCATGCTCTCTGGGGACAGCAGCAGCTCATTTGCTCTCTCCCCCAGGCTGACTGTGCCGTCCTGATCGTCGCTGCCGGTGTGGGTGAATTTGAAGCCGGCATCTCCAAGAACGGGCAGACCCGCGAGCACGCCCTGCTGGCTTACACCCTGGGGGTGAAGCAGCTCATCGTGGGCATCAACAAGATGGATTCCACAGAGCCCCCCTACAGCGAGAAACGCTACGACGAGATCGTCAAGGAGGTCAGCGCCTACATCAAGAAGATCGGCTACAACCCGGCCACAGTTCCCTTCGTGCCCATCTCGGGCTGGCATGGAGACAACATGCTGGAGCCCTCTCCCAATGTAAGTGTGCCTTGTGTTAGACTTCTCCCCCCAGCCCGAGGATCCTGACCCGGGCTGAAGATGAACTCCGTGCTCTGCAAACATTTCATGTGCCCATTGTGCACAAAGGCCCGTGCTGGCAGCACAGATGATGTGTCATGGAGCCCTGCTTGGCCCCAGGCAGGATGAATGGGCTCACTGTTTGTGGGTGCTGTGCCCTGGCCAGGCATCCCAGCAGCTAAACATGAGCATCTTCAGGAGATGATCTGTCTGGCTTTGCTTCTGGGCCGGGATTTGAAGTTTTCGCCTTGTTAGAACTCACGGTGACGTTAGAACAGCAATTGTCACTCTCAGCAGGAGCAGCGGGTGTGTTTTTAGGGCATTGTTTTCTGAGGGGAATAACACAATCTGGTGTCAGGCTTGGAGCAGTTCCCACCCTGCAGCCAGTCTCCCTCGTGCTGGGTCTCAGGTCCCCTTTCCCATCAATGCTGTGTCACTGCGGTGGCCAAACCTCCAGTTCCAGTGCTGGGATCTCGCTCCTAAAAGTGACGTTTCCTTGAGGAAGTACCAGGTTTCCTGTGCCAAACCCACAGTTCCCTAGAACATCCATTTGGGGCTGCTCCTTTTCCAGTTGGTTTTTACTCCCTCTGTGATGTGGATGGTGGGGAGACAAAGGCAGGGTGCTGTGGGTGGGCCTGTGCCATCATTTCATACAACAGAAGGAAGAGCTTAAGAAGGATGGAGGTTTTTGGCACACAGGCTGCACTTGTTATTCTGACACCGGTTTTGTTGGACAAAAAGCTACCCCTGGGTTAGTCTTTTAAAGAAATGATGGGCTGGAAAGTTCTGGCCAGAGGGAGGTCCCTGCTCCCCTGATGACTTCTGTGTGACCTTGAGCAAGTTGCTCAGATCAGACACCGCAGGAATCTCTTGTGAAACCAATGGGAAATTTGATGCTTGGGGGGACTTCAGGACATCACCTGAGGATTACAGGGCAGGGCTCTGTGACGAGGGAGGCAATCCATGAATCCAGCAGCAACTGAGGGAGGTCAGGGATCACAAGCCTGAGTGAGGGGAGTGCTGCAATGCAAGCTCGCACAGTCATGAAACACAGCTCCTGCCCTGCGCAGGAAAGGCAGCTCACTTGGGATGGCTTGGAAGGAAGGAATTATTGGGGTGCTTGGGAGATTCCTGCTCCCTGAGGAGCAGAGCTGGGATAAAGGTCAGCCACGGCCATGCCAAACCCAGCCCCGTGGTTCCTGGGTGCCTCAAACCAGGCAGGCTCCAAATGTCAGCAGCTGCTGGGCTGGGAAGATGATCCTGAACAATCCTCCTATTAATAGGCTGCAGAGGGGAGGCACAGAGCAGGAGGGGCTCAGTGGCACCCTTCCTCCAGAGGGGTCTCAGGGCAGGTTCCCAGTGTGATGTGCTGCCTGAGAGAAGGCAGGGGGTGAAAGAACTCTCTCCTTTGTCCTAAGGAGGCAGCTGGCTCCTGGGTGCTGCCTGAGCTAGGGAACTGGGGAGAAGACCTGGCCTGGTCTGGAACAGCATGAGCTCTGCTGGAGAGGGTGCAGGGACAGACTCCTCCTCCCCATATTGCACCGCCTCTAGGAAAATTTAAGCAGGAACCTGGTGTAGATGTCTTTTCTCTCCTTCCTCACCTGAAAAAGCTCTGATTATTTTCACTTGTAATTTCTGGACAGGTTTCACTGAAGCACAAGGCAGTCAAGTGACTTGTCTGTCTGTCAGGGGACTTATCAGAAAGTGGGGATTAGAGCCATGATGTCCCTGCAGCTCCTGTTGCCTTTGAGCAAGGGGGGTGTGGTGGTACACTAGGCTGGAACCAGCTCTGTGTGGGAGACTCCAGCCCACATCCCTGTTGCACAAAATCCCAAGGCCAACTGCAAAAAATGACAGCTGGGCCGTGCTTCCATCAAAATTTGGCATTTGAGAGCTTTTTGGGAAATGGGGTGTTCTGTGAAGCAGCTTCGTGATGCTGCAGCTGGCAGAACGGGGCCATTCCATGTGGTTTGGGAGACTTCCACCCCATGGGATGCTGCAACCCAAATGCACCCAGTCTCTGGTGCTAGGGAGTGTGGTGGCCTGGGGCTGCAGCCTCAACACTGGGGTGCATGGGTGGGGGTGTTGAGGTGCTCATGGGCTGGGGAAAGTCAGTGAAAGGCAACTGCTCTGTAAAATAGACTTTGAGTGTAAAAGAGCTGGAGCTCAGCTGTTATTTTGGGGGGCTGGAGCCTGTCTACCTGCAGGATTTGGTCAGATCCTGCTTTTGCCATAGGAGGGGTGGAGTAGGAATTGCTCTTTGGGAAGCAGATTTGGGGAATACATGACAGAGGTTTTATTTGGGTGGCCATAGGAGGCAGTACAACCTGGTTTTACAGATGCTTTTCACCCTGAGGCCATGCTGAGGTTTCACAGAGATTTGTTCCCAGAAGGTGTCCAAGTTAATCTTTTTCTGATTCTTGGCATGTCAGAAGTTCCTTGGAGAGAGGGATTACGGCCCTGCCCATGATACCTCTGACAGCCAGGTATCATGGGCAGAGGCTGTAATTTTCCCGTGTGCCAGAGCTGTGTGGGGCAGAGGGACAGGAGCTATGGGCACTTGGTGGCTGTCATCCTCGAGAGCAGAGCCCGTGGGCAGGTGGTCACGGGGCAGCTGCTGGCACAGGCCCCTGCCTGGTGTTCGGGCCATGCCACAGCAGAGTGGGGGAAGGTCTGAGTCATCCTGCACATCACACGAGGCTCCCTCACTGCCTGGATGGAATTTTCGTTTTGCCAAGCTGTTGCCTGGCGCTGGGTCCGGCTGCACAGCAAGAGCTGCAGTGCCCAGGGAAGAACCTGCTGCAAAAGTGTCCTCAGGCTCCTCCTGCCACTGCCACCAAGAAAGACAAGTGGTGTCAGATGTGGCCTTCTGAAGGCTGAGGATGCAAGCTTTGGATGCAGGCTGAATTCCCTGGCTGCATCCAGTCTTTCCCTCTCTCCTTCCCAAAGCCGGTGCAGATCGCAGGACGGGAAACCAGCCTTGGCATAGCCACATCCTCCAGGGATGGCCGTGAAGCTGGGGGCACTTTGGGGGTCTTGCTTCACCCCAGCCCCCCATGCCCACTGCACTGTGCCACTGGTGTTGGTGCTAAGGGAAAAAAGCCGCACCCACAAAGTGTGTGATGGATTTGGGACACACAGGAAGCGTTTGACATTGGAATGGGACAATACTGTCTAACCCTCTCTGTGCAGAGGCAGGGGAATGGCCTTGCAGACTCTGATCTCTGCTTGTTGTATGAGGGTTGTCTCAGACCCAGGACTAAATTTTTGTTGCTAGCAAGCTCCAGGTGTTGCTACGACACCCAGATGTGCAGCATCATCCCAATAAAGCACTGCACTTCCCTGCATTAAACCTGCTGCTGCCGAGCACATTTCCATTCCTCTCCACCTCTTTTCTGGGCAGTTTTTAGTTTCAAAGGTCCAATTTAGGCCAGGAGAAGGGAACATCTATGAAAAACAATCCCGTCCCTCGGCAGCTGGGTTTCCAGAGGGTTTAGAATCCAGACCCTGGAGGGGTGGTAGCAGGAGTGAGTGGGGAGAAGCATCTGTCTGGGGCTCGCCTTGGAGGAACTTGGTTCCCAGGACTGAAGGCTGAGCACTTCGTAGCTGGGACTTGGCTGCAGACCCTGTGGTCCCTGTGCTGGAGGCAGCACTCCTGGAGGGCAGGATCCAGGCAGCTGGTGCAGTGCCCATGGGTTGGTGTTGGAAGTGGGGCTGTGAGTTTGCTGGCTTTAACCACTTCCATCCTTTTTCTCCCGTTAATGGATGTCTTGCTCGTTTGTAGAAGAGAGAGGGGGAGATTGAGCAAAGGGGGGCAGATAAACCTGCAGGGATGGTGGAGTGGAAGGAGCTGCCCAGCCCCCTGGTAAAGCCAGGACATGGCAGGACTGACTGTATGGAGGCTGTCCTGGTGGAACATCTCTCCGGGTTCACCTCTGGATGCTGAGGACAGGCACACTCAGTGCATGTTGGAAGTGTTCAAGGCCAGGCTGGATGGGCCTTGGAGCAACCTGGTCTCGTGGAAGATGTCCCTGCCCATGCCAGAGGGGTGGAAAATGATGGTCTTTAAGGTCTCATCCAACCCAAACCATTCTGTATTTCTATGGTTCTCTGTCGCTGCTCTCTTCCCAGATGCCTTGGTTCAAAGGCTGGAAGGTGGAGCGCAAAGAAGGCAACGCCAGTGGGGTGTCCCTGTTGGAGGCCCTGGACACCATCCTGCCCCCGACCCGCCCCACAGACAAACCCCTGCGCCTGCCCCTCCAGGATGTCTACAAGATTGGAGGTGAGCCCTGCCACTCCTCTGCCTTAACTGGAGTCTCCATTCCATGGGAATTTGGGAATGACATTTCCAGGTGTTGGGAAACTAGAGGGGTTTGACTCTTCAAACCAGAGGTAATGTTGGAGAAAAGGGTGGTAGCTCCAGGGCAAAGACCCTATTTGAGCCTGGGCTGTCTGGGGTGGAAGGGACATGCCCAAAGGTGCCCAGGGACCAGAGAGGACCACCAGGTTTGTGAGCTCTCCCCAGGGAACACGTGATGCCAAAATGGCTGCAAATTTGTGTGTCCCGGAGATCATGGCTGGGCAGGCAAGTTGGAGGCAGCAAAAAGCATTCTGTGACCCAGATGAGGGACAAGACCAGCAGCGAGGGCCACTGAAGCTGGTGCAGCTTGGCTGTGATCTGCCCGAGCTTCCCAAATGCTGGTGTCCATCATCGGCACCTCCTCCTGCCAAGCTGTGCCATCCATGTAGGGAGCGCCGTGGCTGACGCGTGTCCCCTTCCCTCTGGAGAGGCGATGGGGACACTTTGCTCAGCTATAAATACCCTGTGAGCTCTCTGACCTGCTGACATAAGTGGACAGCACTGCTGACTCCCTGGCTGCTGGATCAGGCGGGCGCAGCCTTTTCCAGCTCTTTCCCACCCTTTTCCAAGGACACATGCACTGCAGGGGTTGAACATGGGATTTAGCAGGGTTTTTAATGCTGCTGTTGTTTGCAGTGGAGATGAAAAGTGGCGAGAGGTCTGTGTCCTCCCCTAGCTCAGCTGGGGAAAAGGGATCTGGTTTTACTTGGAGGCAGGTCCATGGGGAGCTGAGAAACCGTGGGAAGAGGGGAGGTGGAGGCAGCAGGGTGGATGTGCAGGAGCAGATGGGTCCAGCCAACCTCCTCACTCTCTTTTCAATGTTGTTTCTCTCAATCATTCTTCACCTGCCTCCAAAGGAGAATTTTCCCAAAGTCTCCTGGTGACACAGGGTGTAAAAGATCCCAATCATTTAATGAGCCACCCTTGTTGTCTGTCACAGCTGGTGGTGTGGTCATCCGGGATGTGGACAGTGTTGTTGCACACATGCTATGATGTCCCAGTCCTCCATGCAGGAGATGCCACAGCTGCTCCAAGGGAAGAGCTTTTGGGGCATGTGGATTGCACAGGACTTTCTGACTATGGGTTACTTATTTTTTTACAAAACACTGAGGAGGAAGGATGGATTCATAGTAATTTTTAAGAACCCAGTGCTGATCTGCTGAAAACTTGGGGGTTTTGGGCAAGGAGCAAACATGTTCTTTGGTGAAAACCACCAGAGGTATCTTGCTGAATCCAGGCTCTGGCCCCAAAACATACCAAGCAGATTGAATTTTGCTGCACGCTGTCCTTGTCTCCACAGGGATTGGCACAGTCCCTGTGGGCCGAGTGGAGACTGGAATCCTGCGGCCTGGCATGGTGGTCACCTTTGCCCCTGTGAACATCACCACTGAGGTGAAATCCGTGGAGATGCACCACGAGGCCCTGAGCGAGGCTCTGCCCGGGGACAACGTCGGCTTCAACGTGAAGAACGTCTCGGTGAAGGACATCCGCCGCGGGAACGTCTGCGGGGACAGCAAGTCGGACCCGCCGCAGGAGGCAGCGCAGTTCACGTCTCAGGTGAGCAGGGCCGGTGCCACCCTGTGCACCTGTGCTTGCCACCACCCCCCAGCTCCCAGGCTTGCCATGACACTGCTCTGTCCCCCAGGTGATCATCCTGAACCACCCTGGCCAGATTAGTGCTGGCTACTCGCCCGTCATCGACTGCCACACCGCACACATCGCCTGCAAGTTCGCCGAGCTGAAGGAGAAGATCGACCGGCGCTCTGGCAAGAAGCTGGAGGACAACCCCAAGTCCCTGAAGTCGGGTGATGCAGCCATCGTGGAGATGATCCCTGGCAAGCCCATGTGTGTGGAGAGCTTCTCCCAGTACCCACCCCTTGGTAAGAGAACGGCTCCTTGGAGGTCTCCTGTGGAGGAGCATGAGGGCTCTGTGGGTGTAGAGCTCACATCAGACATGCTGAGCTTCTCCCAGTTGGATGGGGAGGGAGATGAGGATGTTTTGGTGCTGCCACATGTGCTGGTTGGGTGGGGCAGGCTCTCTGCTGAGCTGAGTTTCTAAAGTCTGAGTTTTCCCTCTGGGAGCAACGAGACCTTTCCTTCACGGTTACTAAACCCTGATAGTTTCTGAACAGAGAAACCTTTTCCAGTTTCCTCCTCTCTGCCCTAAAACAACTGGTCAGGAAAAGAAAGAGTGAAGTTTGCTTAGTGAAGGCCACCTTTTAGTGCAGGACAGTGCCATGCTTGAGTTCTAGGATGGTTTGGGTTGGAAGGGACATTAAAGACCATCTTGTTCCAACCCCCTGCCATGGGCAGGGACACCTTCCACTAGACCAGGTTGACGTTGCACATCTGGAAGCTTCAGCAATTCTGGGAGCTTGCAGAGAAGAGATGGGGTTTAAGTTTAAAAAGTAGTAATTTAAATAGCGGGGAGCATCAGGACTGGTGGTCAGAGAAAGGATTTATAGCTCAGGAACCTGCTCCAAGGGCAGGGGTAACACATGGCACCATGAGTGGGGGTTGTAGATCCCACCACCACTCTCCCAGAAGAGCTCAGCCTCAGTGTCTCACTCCCATTCCCCCTCTGTCCACCCCTCAGGCCGCTTCGCTGTCCGTGACATGCGGCAGACCGTGGCCGTGGGCGTCATCAAGAACGTGGAGAAGAAGAGCGGTGGGGCCGGGAAAGTCACCAAGTCTGCCCAGAAGGCCCAGAAGGCTGGCAAATGAATCGTGGGCTCCCAGTGCATCGCGCAGAAACCATCCCTGACACCAGGACGCTGCCACCGTCTCCCCCGGGCGCACGTGTGCACATCAGCTTGTAAGAGTTTATATGTCAACGACTGGATGCTCACCATTAAGGTCCAGTGGAAATTCTTTAAAAGGAAAAGCATGTTCCAGCGTTTGTGAGGCTTCATGTTAATTTTACCAATAAAACTGGTACAACATCCACAGTGGAAAAAAAAAACAAAACAAAAAACCAAAACCAGACAAACCCCCCCTCCTGAAAAAAAACAAAACAAAACAAAAACAAACCAACCAACCCAAAAGGTGTGGAGCTGTGTGTGTGTGCGTCTGTCATTGAGAGGGGTGGGGTTGGGTGGGGGTTGTGTAGTCCCGCTTAGAGTAGGTGGTGGGGTCGGCACAGGAGGGCCTGGGACGGAAGTAAGGAAGAAAGGAGGACAGTTGGGAGCCCATATTCAAGGTGTCAGCACCCAGCACTTCCCCAGCTCGCACCCCTTGATCCGGGTGATTCCCTCAGCCTGAAGCAGCGACAGCTCTCACAGCAGTTGTGATACTCTCCTTAACCAGCTCAAGGTTCTAAAATCATTTTCCAGGGCGTTTATTATATTTTTTTCCATGCAAAATAGGCTTAAATTGACGTCCTACAGTTATGCCACTGAAAGAAAGGAAAACAGGGCACCCCATGTCTCCTGGAAGGGCAAGCAGTATCACTGCAGTACCCCATCATTTTGGGAGCAGTGACTCAGACTGCCTTCTCCCCCTGCATGCTGCTCTGCCTCATACATGGTGGATCCTCCAGCCCTTTCCAAACAACACAACAGGAACATTTCTTCCTGACTGATGCCCAGACACGACTCAGGTCTCACAAGAAGCCCCAAAACTCATGGTCTTCACTCAGGGTGGTGTCTTGACTCCTGTCACAGTTGTGCAGCCCCAGGCAAGGTGTGCACCTCTCCCACCTCCACCCAGCGCAGCTGTCCCAGTCCAAAGGGTTGTGATTGCTGAGTGGTTGGGGTTGACCAAAAAGCAACAGCCAAGAGCTGTGAGGGGGAAAGAGTGGGAGCACTGGGTGTGAGGAGGAGCAGTGGGTGGTACAATGGGCCAGGGAGGAGGAGGGAGGTGGTGTGAGAGTTGTGCTTCCACTACAGCATTCCGGGGATGTTTCCAAGGGACGTTTCCTCCCTGAAGGAGGCATTAGCAGCGTGCTGGGGCATCCTGAGCTTGTCTGTGCCCGTGACTCGGCTTTCAGGAGGAGACAGTGCTGGGAACAGGCGGCCCTACACGGTCTCTGTGAAGGGCAGCATCGTGCAAGGCCCTTCCCAGGAGAGCTCCAGAGGCACAAGTATCATCATCACTGTTTGTGTCACAAAGCCCTTAATGATCCTAATTAACGTCTGATGCTCTGCAGCGCTGAGTGTCCCCGTGCAGAGCCTCAAGGAGCTGACATCAAGCTGAATTTCAGAGAGCTCTGCATGAACTCACCCCGCCTGCTCCCCCAGCACTCTCCCCATCCCATGTCCGGGTCTGGCAGCCCATGGACACGGACCGGCTCCCTGGGCCAAGATCCCCAAGGCTGAGCACAGGCCACCAAGGCTCCTCACTCCTCTCCACACACCCCACACCCACCAGCTTCATCCATAGAAATCAATTTGCTGCCCAAGGTCTTTGCAGAATCTGGGCTCTCTGAAGTGCTGTGTCCTTGGCACGCCACGATTTGGAAGGGGATCTGGGGATCCCTGCAGGCACAGCACAGCCATGGGGCAAGGCTGTTTTCCCACTGATAGTTTAATCTCATCTTCCAGCTCCTCCTGCATTTCCCAGCTCCCGAGGCATGTTTTCCTTGAGACAGCTTCTGCCTCTTCCTGGGTATTTCCAAGCAGGAGAACATCCTCATGTGCATGATTTTCCTGCATCCTTAAAAGCAGCAGCAGCAGCAGCAGCAGGAACTCCTGTGGGAAAATCCCTCCCACGCTGTTCAGGAACCTCCAGCTCCCTGGTGCCCCATGGAAGCCATCCCCTGGCACAGCAGGAGTGGGGACACCGTGGGGTCAGGTGGGGGACAGAGAAGAGCAGGCGCAAAGTCTGCACCTCTCCTGCTATTTTAAAAGCAAATACAGGCTTGACAAAACCTCGGCTACGTTTCCATAGAAATATGCCAGGGGAGCTGTGAAAGATACTCTGGGAGCACGGCACAAGTGGTGAGGTAATTAATGGTGGAACTGCAGAACAGCAAAAAATATAAACCCGGAGGATTTAACTCAGACTTGCTCATGGCTCAGAGCAGGGCCATATTTTCAGCCTCATTTAAGTGTGGGTTGGCATCCCAAGTGATCTGCAGGAGCAGAAAGAAAAGATGGTGCCTGAAGTGAGATCTTAGCAGCAGCAGCAGCAGCAGTAACATCCCCCATTTTGGGAGGTTTGGGTCAGGATCTTTGGCGAGACAGAATTAACAGAAATACTGTGATTTAAACCCACTTCAAAGCATGAGGTTCCCAAAAGAAAAATATGCTGAATTTCTGGGCATCAACACAGTATCAATGAAGCCACACCCTGCCTCCAGCCAAACCTTGGGTTCGAATCCCTTTCGGATCAGCGTTTTGGGACCGGATCAACAACCCACCGTGTGCAAATCACTGCCTGGCCCCACAGGGCTTGCAGGCAAACAAGCAATGGTGCCCTTAGTTTGACATGATCCATTTTGGGGTCCTCCCAAAATGATAAGCAACCCAACAGCCCCCTGAACTGGACCACAGGTGGATTTTGGCAAACCTTGCAGTGAGCTCAAGCTGATTTTGGAACCATCAGCACCGTGTCGGAGCAGGTGGGTGTGCGTGACCCGCGGTAGGCGATAGAGTTGTGGTGGTGAGATGGATTTTAAAATACCAAATTCCCCTCCATGGTCAGGCATGATGGGACCCCACAACCCAGAGCTCAGAGGGCATTTTTTCGTTGCAACTTTTATTGTTTTGGAGTCATTTTCCAACCCAGTCCTCCCTGAAGGTGTCGCGGTGGCTGCTCCCGTAGCAGCCTCATCGGTGCCATCTCGTGGAAACGGGGACAAAGTCCTCCTGGAACAGCTGCCAAGCAGAGGAAATCCAGACCCGCGTCCCTGATCCTGGCAGGCAGCACGTCCAAAGCCAAAGGAATAGCCTGGGGAGGTGCAAAGTGCTTATTGTCATTTCTTTGGGGACCGGAGTTTGCAAATGTGATTGTATTTCCTGAAATTTAAAGCTGGTGAGGGGGAAAATTACTCGAGGCTGTAGGAAAGTCAAAAACCATCAGGGCTGGCTCCGCTGTACTGCTGGGGATCAGCTCCTCAAGAGAAGAGAACCCAATGGACTTGGAAGAAGAGGGAAGAAGAGAGAGGTGTGTGGGGCTGGATGTGAACCAGCACCCAGCTTCCCAAAGGGACATCTTCTCCACGATGCAGCACACCCCGTGCCCAGCATGGCACCGATGCCTTGGTGGGGTTTCCTGGTGGAGAAGGGAAGATCCCACAATGGGACCATCCTTTAGGTGCGAATGGACACCTCTGCCAAGCCCCAGACTGGTGCTGGCTGCTCTTGTAGTATCCACTGGAGATGAAGGAATGGGTGCTTCTCCTTTCCCACCTCTACCCTCGTGTCTGGCTACGTGCTGTTAATAATTTAAGGTAAGTTTTCTTAATCCACCGGAGCTGATTGGCCGACTCAGCAGGCGTTTGGGGCTGCTCTAAAAAATTTATAAGGCTTTTGCAAGATTGCAAGTGGAATCCAGGCTGCAGATGCTGAGCTGGGGGAATTTGAACTGCTTGCTGCCCTTCTGCACTTGGAGGGGAGTTAAAGCATCAGCCACAACCCCTTGTCAGCCTGGGCAGGTCCCTGCAGAGACCCAGCACAGGCCACATGTCACTGGCACGTAGAAAACCTCTCCAGTCGGGGCAGCTCCTCTCCCATGGCTCCCTTCATCTGTCACCAGATTTTGCTGAACCTTAACCCCATGTAGGCAGTGAGGTCCTGTCTGTCTCACACTGACTCAAAAGTCTTGGTGAAGCATTTCTACAGTGTTTGAAAACACACCCCACTAGGGGAAAAAAGCAAATGAACATCTCCTACCCTCCCATTCCATTCATGCTGCCTTGGAAGCCAATGCCACTGGCTGCCAGGGAGGCCAAGGTGCCCTTCAGCCCAGAATTCTCAGAGGACATCACCCAGGGCGTCCTGCCATCCCCTGCTGGTGGTGGAGACGCTTCATCACCTGTGGTAGAGGTGGGAATGATGCACACGCAGCACAAAGTGACTACACCACCTCAGAAAGTGATTTCATCACTGGCCAATGTCTTTCCTTGTGTCCCAGCAGGTGCTTCTCTTCTCCTTGGGCAGTTGCACAGCACATTCCATCTTGAAAAGCTGCACTGCCAGTGGGCAGCTCTCCATCTAGCATGGGTGTGAATCACCTCTGCTCTGCTCTCCAGCCCAAATGTCTGGGCTTGGCCTCTTTCCTGAGCAGATCTGCGCAACACTGGGCACCCAGGTCTGAGCAGATGGGGCTGGGGCCATCCCCACAGCCTGGGCAGTGCCTGGCCCAGCAGGGATGAGGCGTTCTCCCTGGGTTTAGCCTCCTTGGGGGCTGGACACAAACCCCTCAGACTAAACCTTCTTAAGAACAGAGGGTGGGCCAGACCAGAAGCTGGGGGGAAAGGCTGATCAGGGCAGAGAACATCCTGTGCCTGGGTAGGTCTCATCTCTCCATCCTGCTTCCATCACACCCCCTTCACAAAGTCCATCAGCCACCCTTGGCCCCAGAGGTACAAATTCAGAGAGGAGGGTGGCAAACCAGGCCCTCCCCTCTCCCCTGGCATTTTGTAACATGCCAAGGAGCAAACCTGGGAGGATTTGACTCATTTCCTTTAACCACCTCCCTCTGCATTCCTGTAGTTTGAGATCCACATTTTCAGGTGCATCTGCAGCCAGGGGAGCAAAAAGCAGCAGCTCTGGCCAGGACAATGCACCACATCCCATCCTCCTCTTGGGCTGTGCCTTACCCTGTGCAGAGATATTGCTGAGCTGAAGAGAAACTGGAGCTGTAGCACAGCCCAAGGTCCAGGTCTGGGCCAGACCGCCCCTTCTGCCTCGGGTACCATTTGGCCACCAGTCCGATGTTTCATGTAGAGGTACTGCAGCATCTTCAAATAACCCATTTCAGCTCTGCTCACAAACACTCCTTTGCTGCCTACAAATTTAGGATGGCCTGGTTTTGCTTAGTCTAAATGATTTGTAATCACCCCGTGTCTGGCACTATTCTCATGCCTTATATCTGCTAAATGCTCTCTGCAGTCCCGGCCAGCCACAGCCGAGCACTTAGAGTGATGAGTCTGGAAGCAGCCAGGCTCTGGGACGGGGATACAAGTAGGGGAAAGAGAAGAGGAGGGTCCCCAAATATCAGCTTTGTGGGGATGTGATGGGTGTGACAGCAGCTGCTTCGCACGGGCTGTGGGTTTCTGAGCCGGGTTTTGGTGTGGGGCGGGAGCGCAGGGGACACAGGAGTGTCTGTGCCAGCCCTGCCGCCTCGCACACATCAGCGGGATGGGAAGATCCTCTCCAACGCGTGCCAGCTCCAAGGACACAGCGTGGAATTCTCCCCCAGCACCGACCTGAAGGACTGCGGTGCCAGGAGATGCGGCTCGTGCCAGGCGGGAGGTGGCCGTGATTTGCGGGGCCGCACCGGCCCCTCGGATGCTCCGAGTGGTTCCCATTAGAGCGCTGGCCGGGAGGGAAGCGCTGCCGCAGGTCGATAGCTTTGGTGTCCTCCCGGCCCATAAATCTCCACGGGGACCACGGGGAACGTGCAGAGAGCGGGGGCAGGGAGGGGCGGCCGAGGCTGAGCGCATCTCCAGGTGCAGCTGAAGTCCCTCTCGCGGGGTGGCCCGGGCAGCTGAGCCGTGCCCAGCTGACAGCTCCTGTCAGGCTACAGACACAGCTCAGTTTTAAAGCTGCCTCCCCTGCTCTGCCCGCACACGCAGGCTAGCATATAGAGATGCTGAATGAGAGGTTTTGAGGGCACAGCCGGAGCGTCCGGATGCCCAGAGGACAGGAACAGCCTTTGGAGCAGCGTGAGCAAGACAAAGTTGCGAGAACAAAACAGGGGCTGCATGAAAACCAGGCTGGAAGTGAGGAAATGTCACCCTGCAGGCACAGCACCCGCATTTTTGCCTGGGGGAGCGTGCCCAACGTGCTTGATCCTGCCTTGTCCAGCACCCAGATCCTGAGATGTTTAGCAGGTGCTTCCCAGACAGGATCCAAAGTGAGCCCACAAAGAGGCGGTTTCATGATCAGTAGAAGCAGAGGTGTCCATTTTCACATGGATTTATGTTTTGAATAATGTCCTGTGGCTTCTCTGATGTCCATTATTATTGTGTCCATGCATCACCGTTTCCTGCAGCGAGGAGATTTCTGTCCTCTCTCTCACCACATGTTCTCACGCAAAGCAATCTGAAATGTCCCCCCTGTCTTTAATAACGAAGATAAAAATTGCCCAAAAGCTCTGCAGTTATTAAAGGAGGGAAGAGAGACGCAGATGCACATACACCAGCTTTCCTTAAGACCTCAGGTTAAAGATAAATAAATCATAAACCCTTGCCCTTTCACGTTCTTTTGATTTCCCAGGTGTCCAGGCTGAAAGACTGAAGGAAGCCTGCAGCCAAAGCCCACGGTGCAGAGAAACTACGAATTTAGTTACTTCAAGAGTTTTTCTTTGCAGATGACACATGGTGTGCTGTGACAGAGGCAGGAGCATGGAGACAGCCACGTCTGCCTGGCAGCTTCCCAACAGAATACTTCCATTTTTTAACCTGAAGCATGGATCAAAAGCAACCCTCCTAACTAAAATCAAAATCTAATATTCCTTCTTTAATATTTTTGGAATGGAAAAAAATTACATGGAATAATGGAAAGCAGATTTTTTTTAAATTTGGAAGGCTTTTTTTAAATCTCTCTCAATAATGAAGAGGTAAAATAATTTGCTTTATATCTTTTCTGTATTTTAGTAATTGTGTTTGGTTTTCTTCCTGGCCAAATCTGGAGATTTTGACATTTCAGCAAGAAACAAAAAAATTGGAAAAAAAAAAAGCTGTTGCAACAAAAAAAAGAAAATAATTTTTTCTCCATGCAGGTTTAGAGCTTTTGCATCTCCTCATGCTGCTCCCCTCCTGCTGGCAGGGACCCTCCCAGCCAGCGCCTTGTCCCCCCTTTCCCTGCTCTTCCCTAAGGAACACCCCATCCCTGGGACAGGATAAAATGGGATTATCTCCTTCACAGACCCCCTGTGATCCAGCACAGCTCCCCAAGTGCTGTAACCCCAGCAGAGCTAGAATCCCCCTCACATCCTGCCCCAGCATCTCCTGCCCTATTCACCAGCCCCCCTTTTATGCCCCCAGCACCTACCAGGGTTCGGCTCTAGAAGGTCCCTCCCAACCCAGGACACCTGGGACCATTTGGAGCCCATTTATTTGAGCTGGTTTCCCTTCCCTGGGAGGATAAAGCACGGAGCAATCTGATGTGCCCCTCCTTGCAGAGATGATGTGTCAGAATCAGCTATTTCAGTATGGGCTTGTTTCTTTCGGATGACAGCTTCCAGTCCCTAAATATTCATGCAGGTTTTGATTCAGCTTTGAAGTTGGTGGGAGGCAGGTGCTTGAATGAGAACAAAGCACCAAATGGGCTTTGTGGGACTGGGTCCCAGCCAGGATGCAGTTATGGCTCTGGGAGGTGCTTTACTGGGAGCAGAGCCAGTCCTGAGCTGGATTCCAAGCTCCTGAAACCAGGCAAGGCTGGAAGAGCTCCCAGGTGAGACCAAGTTTAGTTTTGTTGCTGTAAGTTGTGTATTGTGGAGAGCCCAGGGCTGGTTTGGAGACATGGGAAGGGGGCTGCTGGTGGGAAATCTTCTCCATCTCTGAGTGGTCATCCCCAAGGAGCTTGTGGTGGCCATCAGGGTGTGGGAGGAGGTCCTGGAGCAGCCTTGTCATGGGGGATGAGGTCTAAGAGCACTGAGGTGATGGGTATTTGACGGTGTGGCTTTGGTCCTTGAGGGTGCAGGAAGAGGCGAAAGCCCAAGGAGGTCAGGAGGAACAATGTGAGCACTGGGAGACGTGAGGGATGACTAAGAGAGCTAAATTTATAGAGCCTGGGAAAAGGAAGGCTCAGGGGCAACTGTGGTCACGGGCTAAAAATACCTTCAAGGTAAGAGTATAAATGAAGAAAGGGAATTACACGTGGTCCCAAAGGAGGTGAGGGCAGGAGATGGAGCTGGAGGGCAATGAGGGAAGCATGGAGAGTGGAGATGGAGAAGGAGACCTGGCCAGTGGGGAATTTGCCAGTAGAAGGGTCCGTGGGGGCTGAGTGGGACAGAACCAGAGCAGTCAAAAGGTGACAGGGAAATGGCCTGGGTGCTGGTCCCTCTGTGATTTATTTTCAGCTTTGTGGGTGCTCTGAGAGTACGGCAATTTAACTCAAGAGAATTCACCTGAATTTTGCTGTTTTCCACTTGTTTCTCCTTCCACATGCCCAGACAAGCAGCTGTTCTTTCCAGAAACTGGTTTTCCTTACAGCCAGGCCTCCACAGCACAAATTAATATTTAGCAATTTTAATCACCCTTAGAAAGGAGGAATATAAATTTCTAGTTAAGAATGGAGTGTGTGTCTCCTAAGTCAGTTCAGTGTAACTTGGGGAGATTTCTGTTCATATGGTCAGACACTTCCAGCTGCAGCTCAAGCTAATCTCATACAGCAGGATTTGTCCTGGGTTTTTCTGGAGCAGCCTCCAATGAGGTCGGTGCTGTCTAAGAACAGGGCAGGAAGATGGATGGTGGCACAGAAATTTTGCATCCAATAAATATGTAATATAAAATAAGCAGCTCTGTCAGCAGCAGGATGAAGGGAGCCTGGCTTCTTCTTATCAGTGTGTTGCTTGCAAATTCTGATTGAGGATTTTTTTAGTGGCTGGGAGGGGTGGCCTCCTCATGGATACCTTTTCCTGTGCCTAGTAAAGATGAGAAAACACTTTAAAATCCCCTTTGGAGGGGGAAGAAGGAGACATTGGGAAGCCTCTGTCTATCAAGGCTTCTAGTTTTGATGAAAATTGATAGAAACTTAATTAGCATTGAAGCTGATGACTGTCAGATTTGATCGGAACTGGAGAACCATCTGGCACACCTTCATTTCAGGTGATTAAAAAAAAGGTTTAAAAAAATCAGTGGTGATACTGTGGTTGTGACTGATTGCCAAGAGCAACCTTTGCTCTCTGCCCAGTTTGAACCTTCTTGCTCTCGAGGTGATCCTTCTGCACCAGTGTCCTCACCAGCCTGCAAATCCTCTGCAGCTGTGCCCGCATCTCCCCATCCCAAATGTGGAATTTGGGCTGAGCCTTGCCTTCTATTCTAGCCACAAATGTCACGGTCACCTTTCTCCTTTGGAAATCTGTATTTTAGAAAATCTAAATTTTCTCCATTTGTGCACATGAATTATCTTTCCTACAGCTTTTTTTTCCCCTGAGGGCTGCACCTTATGCTGGAGAAGCATCCCCTTCCAGGTTGAGTTCCTTGTACGAACCAATCTCTCTTGGGTCAGGGCTGCTGGTTTCAAAGCCAAAACTGATTTGGCATGTGTTGGGGAGAGTCAAGCAGGGAAGAGATATGAATAATCAATAGACAGGGGCTCTCGGGGGCTTTGTCCTGCTCAGAGGAGAGGATGGGGTGGTGAGAGGTGAGGGGGAGCTGAAGCAGAGTGAGATGTGTGGACACTGGGTGCAGAGAGACCGAGCTGTTCATGTCTTTTCCCTTGGCAGGTTAGTGTTGCTGGGATGTTGCAGCATCCTGTACGAGGGGAGGTAAAGCCATCTGCTTTAGGGTTTGAAAATAGCTCTGGGAGAGAGCTGTGAGTGACAAAACCCAGGCTATGGGTAGCACAGTTCACACAAACCACCAGCCGACTGGGGATGGAGAAAGGGCTCCCGTTCAGTGTTTCAAGCAGAAATTGATCCCTGGAGTCATTCTACATATTTCACACCAGTCATTTCTTACTACATCTCAAAAATTGCCAGGGGACAGAGCACGGACTTTCTGTATCTTAACACGGATTGATGGATTTCATCCTACCTTCAGGGTCTAAGCTATCTGCCATGGTGTTTGTGTCTTAAAGCCATCACCAGTGTTGAAAGCAAAGGACTGACTCAGTAATTCTGTTTGTTTGTGGAGACATAATGTCCTTGGATCAGATAAAAGCACCTTCCCACTGCTGCTTTTATACACCTCATTAATTCCCAGTGTTAATGGCTGTGTCTTGTCTTCTGCCGCCCAGCAGAAGTGGCACACAAGTGACTTCATCTCTGAAATTACCTGCTGCAGGCTCTGTGCAGGACATCACAGCTCGGTGTTTGTGTCCCAGCTGTTCCCAGAGACTGCTGCTCCTCTCAGGGCTACAACAGGCCAGGCACTGGAGACTGGATCAAGGGACAGCTCCTGTGGGGGGTGGGGGTGGAAAGGGGAAAGTCATGTGCTTCTGAACACTCAACCACAACTGGCAGTGCCAACCCATGGAATATTATAAAAAAGGAGTTAGAGATGTCCTAAGAGTCCAAGATGAAAAGAAAGAAGGGGCGAGGCTAGAACAGGCCTTGATCCAAAATTTCAGGCCTTTTCCGCCTCTCCAGGACCACTCTGATCACAAAAGGAGGCAATCCTTGATGCCACTTGCTCTCAAGGCTTGTCTTTGAGGTTTTGCATCCCTCCCAAGCAAAGCAACAATCCCTGACAGTCCCTACAACCACACCGTGCCTTTCCTCAGCCCATCCAAGCCTTGGAAAGGGTGAGATCCCACCCCTTACCTTTCCCACTCCCGATTTTTGGTGGTCTCAGAGATGCAGGATACCCAAAGCTGTGCTGCAGTGTGGCATTGCGAATGACCGACTAATTAGGCGAAGAGGAGTGCGCTGAATTTAGATTCTTCTTTAGGGCTCACAGACTATTTGTAATCTTGAATTTGTTAATTGAAAATTGCTTCCTTTGTTTGTTGTTGGCCTTTTTGTGGAGGGGGATATTTCCTGCTTTGGGACTGCGTCACTGGATCTATAATAATGCACTTTGTACATTAGTGCCAGGCACATTTGTAATTGGCCACCCTATTAAAGAACACTAATGATCTTACAAGTGTTCACAAATAATGAATAGAATGGCCCCTCATTGAATTGAGCAATTTATTCGCTGACATACTTGCGGATCTGTTTTTCCAGTATTTAACCCAGCTTCAGTTTTCTGCCTGCCTTGCAGAGATGGCTCCTCTTTCAGCCATGTGTTGGAGAGAATATGGGTCACAGGAAACGTTCTGTTCATAAAAAATGTAGGGCTGCTCCACGCTCGCTCTTCTCTCAACGTGCTTGACAGGGTTTGGGGAGTGAGAGGCAGCAGCTTTAATCTCAGTGCTCCTCTTATCCATTAGTTCTCACTGGGATCCTCCTGAGGAATTAGGAGAGGACAAAAACGCCAGGACTTGAGAAGTGCACTCTGAAAGGCTAAGTTGATTTTCTCGTTTAAATATGAATTTCAGGAAAAGCTGGCAACAATACAGACTGGCAGGATTGGTTTTCCAAAGAAACACAGCCCTGGGTGGCTCCTGCAGCCATAAAACTCGGGGCCACCATTTTGCTGCTTCCCTACTAACATTGTGTGGAGGTATTTGTGGTGAAAGGAGCAGCTTATCTGAGCTTGCAATTTAATTTACATACAAAAAGTTTTGTCCTAAAGCCTTGTTTTATTTACAAAGAACACGAAGAGGTGTGTGGTTCACAGATCACCTATAATTTTTTGGATTGCAAGGGATAGAAATGTCACTGGGAAGGAGTTGATGATCTTGGGCTTGATTTTATTTGACTGCAGGTCTTCCCATTGCATTGCAAAGAACCCTTTCCATGGAGGATAATTATGTGGGGCAGGCACCTCTGTCCTACCTTCTGCAGTCTGCCTGTCTTCTCCTGGGTCCAGTGAAGGTGTGTCAGGAGGAAATATTCCTCGGGGCAGAAGCCAGCCATGGTGTAAGGGGGAAAAATGGTGCTACTGGGCTATAAAGAGTGGGGTGTTAAAGAGCTGATTTGGGTCAGCACATCTGGAGATGGACTTTCTATGCTGGGAGTTTGGCTTCTGAACAGCTTGGTGACCGCATCGTGATGGGGTCTCAGTGCGTGAAGGAAGCTGAGTTTGGGCTTCCAAGATGATAGGCTGGGCCTTCGGGAAGCGTGGAGAAAGGGAATGACTTTGCACACCGGGGTTTGGGAGGGGTTGAGCAGGTCTGCTGCCGAGTGGGCTCACGGAGATGGGGCATGGATTGGGTCCCTCCCGTGACACTGAGGCAATGTCTGCACCCACCGCCCGTGGCACCGCGGGGACGGGCATCCCATCGCAGGGTGCTGCCCAGCCCCTCCCGCGGGTGCAGAAGGAGCCCCCTCTGTGGTGATTTTGAGGGGGGTGACAGAGCCTGGTTTTGGGAGCGGACACTGGGTTGGGGGCAGGGAGAAGATGTTGTGTCTTGATCTGAGAGTGGGATGTCAGAACCCGCTTTTAGGAGGGACCTACATTGTGGGGAACAATGCCAAACACTGATTTTCTTGAGGGGCGCGGCCGGAGCCGCTTTTTTTTAAATTTTGAGGGGTGAGGAACGGCAAACCGGGATTTTTGGGAGTGGGGGGAGTGCGAGAGGCGGCTGCCGGCGGGGGATGCCAAGGGTTAAGGGGGCGGGCGGCGGCGGGGCGGCGCTGGNCCGCCCCCGGCCCCGCCGCCCCCCGCCGCCACCATGGTGCAGAAATCCCGCAACGGAGGCGTCTACCCGGGGCCCGCCGCGGAGAAGAAGCTCAAGGTGGGCTTCGTGGGGCTGGACCCGGGCGCCCCGGACTCCAGCCGGGACGGAGCGCTCCTCATCGCCGGTTCCGAGAGCTCCAAGCGGGGCAGCATCCTCAGCAAGCCCCGCTCCGGGGTCTCGGGCAGCGGGAAGCCCCCCAAAAGGAATGCTTTTTACCGCAAACTGCAGAATTTCCTCTACAATGTGCTGGAGAGACCGCGGGGATGGGCTTTCATTTACCACGCATACGTGTGAGTAAAAGGGTGGGGGGCAAACCTGATGGCAGAGACACCCCCGATTCGGTGTGCCCTCCTCCACCCCCTCAGCCCCCCAAATGCGCCGGGGAGGAAGGATGCTCCAGCTGCAGAGCGGGCGCGGAGAAGGGATGCCGGGTGCCAGGGCTGGTTGGGGAGCGCCGGGGGATGCTGCGGGGGGCGGAGGCTGAGCCGCTGCCCCCCATCCTCTCGCAGAGCAGTCGGGCCGCCCGGCCGGGCCGCCGCTGCATCCCGAATCCCGCATCCCGCATCCCTCGCCCCAGCCCAGGCGGTGCCCGGGGACGGGGCGGTGATGGCCATCCGGGGAAGGGGGCGGGGGGGAAGAAGCTGCCCCTGCAGAGCTGGGGGGTGGCTCCCAGGAGAGGTGCGATGCAAAGAGCCCCTGTCGCCCCCTGCCCGCTCCTGCTTGCGGGGGAAGGGGCTGCTCATGCGGTCGGTGCAGGGGGCTGGAGCAGCGGGAGTGATGGGTAGCGACTGTTCCTCCGTCTTGCTTGAAATCACCATAGCAATGCTGTGAGCAGAGGAACAAAAAGCTCTGCTCAGGCACCGTCTCTCCTCCCCCCCACCCCCCAGCATCCTTCCCTCCCCGGCCCCATCTTTGCCTGCTGGGTGGCTGCAGTCGGTTTGGGGCCGGCCTTGGTTCTGGGGCTCTGCTCAGGGTTCTGGAGGTATTTCTTGTCCTCCGTGGGAAGCGTCTGAATGGGAGATGTGTCTAGAAAGAAATGCTAATCAGTGTCTGGGGCTCCCTGCCTGTACAGCCGAGCGGTAAACAAAGGAGCATCCCTTGGGTGCACATCTCCCCCCTGGTACCCGGGTTTTGGGCAGAAACGGCCCAGCTGACCCGCGTTTGGCAGAACGATTCCCATCTCTGAAGCATTGCTGCATAGGAGAGCAGATGACTTCCCGTTGTTCCCAGGATTGCAAAGGGAGGGTCAAGATAAATCTCGGTGTTACTGCAACTCCCTTCCCTCTGGGACTTTCCACAGTCCCACCGGGCTCTTCCGCAGGCCTGGGCTCAGGCTGATGTGCTCCTACCCTTGGTGCCAATGGGTTTTTTGGTTTGTTTTTGTGTTTTTCCTCATGGCCAGGGCCTCTGTCAGCCACGGCAAAAGGATTTTTGGGGCCTTTTCTGGTTTTTTCCCCCCTCCATCCTTTTGCTGTTACGCTGCTGTAAGATAAGGAGTTGGGATGTGCTTTCTTCTCCTCAGCCATTTTGTACATTGAGGCCTTCCAGGGAGGTGTTGGTGGGACCAGTTGGAGAGGGGAGATCCTGGCTGGGTGGAAGGGGCAGCTTTGCCGAGCACTGCAGCGAGCTGGGGTCCTTGGGGAAGCTCATCCCCCCAGGGAAATGGGAGAGGACCAGAGAGAGCATCTGTGGAGCTCAGTTGCAGCTACGATGAGGAGTGTGGAGTCCAGCACTGGGCATCCTGAGCACCCTTCATGCTCCCGTCCATCCTCTGGAGTTGTGGGTGGTTTGTGTCGCAAAATCTTCCAGAACCATGTGGCGGGGCCAAGCGTTCACGTTAGGAGCGGGGTTATTGCCCGTGTGTGCACCGAGGGTGGGGATGTCGTGTGCAACGGGCACTGCGTGGTGCTAAACACAGGTGAGACCCCGGCCGGGGGACGCCGGGGTGGCAGTGACGGAGATGGAAGGGGCTGAAAGCCAAATGATGAGCAGCAGGGGTAGCTTGTCTGGGAGGGCTTTACAAACATCTTTGGCTTCTTCAGCTGCTCTGTCTTAACTTCTGACCTGTTTGGCTCTCTGCGGCGGCGCTTGCTTGGGCAGCCGGGAATGCTCCCAGGGCAGGAGCAGGGTCACCCCAAACTGCCCTGTTTCCCGTGCCAGGCTGTTCCCAGTGCCAGAGTTCCCCTGGCTCTCATCATGGAGCTGCATCCCCCCCGGCCCAAGCACCTGCGTTTGTTCTGATCTTGTGACTCCACTTGTATCTGCTGTGACACCACAGGGAGCCGTGCAAAACCAGCCTCTGCCCCCACCCCTCATGCACCTGCTGGGAAATGGAAGCTGAATTCAGGGCTGAAGTGGTAATTGCACCTATGTCTGCGAAGCGTCGGTGATATCATTATTTTTTTACAGTGTATTGGGAAGTTCTATGGACTCCAGTTTCCTGTACCATACACATGACAGGCTTAGCCTTGGCAGTTTGCTGTTACAGTGTTTGAAGAGCTGAAGGATATGGGAAACTTCACACAGAGTTCCCAGGATAAGCTCCTGCTTCAGTTATGCCCTCTTGCTGCCCGGGTGAGCCTGGCATGGCCTGTGCCAGGTCTGTGAGTGTTGGAATAGGTTTTGTAACTGGAAGTCAGTAATGCAGACAGACAGGACAGATAAAAAGCTTATTCAAAGATGTGGGAGGATGACAAGACTGCCTCAAGGTCACAAAGTTTGTATGGAAGAGCTGGAGCCATTCCCATGTCCCGATGACCAGTGCAGTGCCCTACCTGTGCCACTGGGGTCATTCTTGTCTCCTCCTGCCCCAAACCCCATTTTGTGCCAAAGCCTGGAGCACAAAAGCACCTTTAGCCCTCATCCTGCGGGAATGGGAGTCCTGAAGAAGACTGTACATGAGGATGCCCTCTCCTGCCACTGTCTTGGGGTCAGTCAGCTCCCCCTACTACCAGCACCCCAATTTCCCTGCTCCTGGGACTTTCTTGCTGCTCACAGGGACTTTCTTGAATGGAGATTTATTTCCAGTGTGAGTGAGTTTGTGATGCTGAAAGGCAGGGGTTTAGCTTGTAGAAATGCTCACAGACCCAGCTGCCTTTCCAGGCGTGGAGTTGCTCTGGGGCTGCTCCGGCAGCTCCCTGCACCCAAAGCCAAGACAAAAACTATTGAGACTCCCAGCATGGAGATGTTTTAATAAATATGAGAGATGCCTCTGGGTAAGTATCTGATAAATTCCTGCCTGCAGAGGCCCAGGCTGCACTGGGCCATTGGTGCTCTGCGTTGAGATGCCTGTGCAGGTTGCATTTATTTCCAGTGCTGCATCCTAGATCCAATCCATCTGATTTCATTCCCCACCTCTTCCTGCTGTCGATCGTTGCCTTTCGCACCATTTCATGCATAAGAAATCAGGGAAATTCAAACCAGGGAATCTCTCACTCCCCCAGCCCCAGTCTCATCTCAGATGTTGCCTCTCTAAAAGCACTGTTACCTCTGTGAGCAAAAGCATGGTTTTATATTTCTGTGTAATGATTCATTTTTGTGCTTAATAGCTCTTCCTACACTGACACAACTGGGTGACCTGCTCTTGGGGGCTGTGTGTATGACATATGTGATATAGATGATATCTTTTGCACAACCCTGAGCCCGGTGGGCCCCATTTTTGAGTGTAGCTAGAGGTAGTCTCTGGCTCCCAGAGATCTGAGCCTCCCTTATCTCTCACCTTCTCCCAGTATTTCTCTTATTTCTCTCAAAATCTTTCATTTCTATTCCCCCCCACCTTTTTTTTCTTTTTTTGACAGATCCTTGACAATGCAGCACATGGCTTCATTCTGTTCAAGGCTGAGCTGAAACTTGAAAAGTTGAGCTGTGTCTAAAAAGCAGGTCAGGCTTTTTGAGGGGTGCAGCAGCACTTAGATCTCAGGGTAGTTCTCTGTACAGGTGGGCATTTGGCTTCTGAAGTGTTTCCATTTTATTACTCTGAATAATTGGTTTTTTTTCCCTTCTAGTCCCCTTGGCTTGGTTTCTGTAACCTGCTCTGTGCTCAGGAAGGGCTGTAATACTTGAAAGTGATTTTTGTCCCTACCTGCCATCTTAATTCAGGAGGGATCACTGTGTTCTGTGCCAGCCTAAGCAAGGTGCTCACACTGGGTCTGAGGTATCTGGAGATACATTTCTTGATCCCTGGGACAGCTGCTCATGTTGGGTCCCTGACCTGAAGAAGGGGCTGCTTTTGGAGCAGTGGCACGAAAACAGCCTGGATTCAGGCACTTTTAAAGCCGTGTGCTCAGGAACCAACATAATTCTTGCATTTCCTACTTAGAATTTACAACCCTAATGCGTCTCTTTAACTGTGTTAAAAATAGTTTGGGTGCATTTTCCATCCGCATACTGTGCACCATACATTTAGTTAATTAAGCAAGTGCATGGACTTAAATTATAATAAGGAGGAACATTTCCTCCCTGTCTAATTCTATTAAAATTTCCTTTTACCATCCCCATCCCATTTGTTCTTCCCTTTTCGCCCAGACAAGCCACCTCTCTCTCCAGTGTCCTGCCTGCATCCTGGCATGGCCATGGCTGGCACGGAGGGAGCATGGAGAGTGGATGAGGTGCTTCCCTGGAGCTCCAGGGTTTCTCTTTGAAGAAGTGGCCTCCCTTGTGACCCCTTTCACTCCTCAGAACTGATAAAAACATGGTTATTTCACATAGGTCCATTCCCAGATAATCTCTTACACCAGAATTTGGGGTAAATGTGGTCTGACCGTCTCGACTGTCCATCCCCAAGCCCTGAGAAGTGGTGGTTCATGGCTGGCCCTCACCCACGGCCAGGGTTGTTGTGGGCAGGTACGATGCCACCAGACTGAGCCCATCCACCAGCAACGTACAGGGACCTCTCCTGGCTTCTCCTTCCCACCTCCAGGCTGAGTGGGATGAAGGGGCTGGTACAGATCTCCCACAGGTGCTGAGCTGAGTGGACCTGCTGGGCTCTGACCTCCAGTGCTGCTGCCCTGAGCTGTGGGGTCGTGTCCACCCCAGGGACCAGGGGACCTCCCCGGTGGGATGCCTCACGAGCTCCTCGCCAGAGGCTTAGTCAGAGCTTGGTGGGAGCAACCTGATTTCAGTCGCTTTAATGTGTCACGTTCCAGCCGTCACATTCACCCCACACTGACATTAAGGAAACGAAAAACAAGCTGGTCCCCTGGGTGACCTCCTTTTTGTGCTGCAACACACCCCAACCAGATGAGTCTCGCTATGGCTCGATGTATTAAAAAAAGGAGTAACCCAAAATGCAAGCCCCAAATCCTTTACTAAAGGGAAGACGGGCGTAGCTCAAAGAGATATGGCCACAAAAATCAGGTTTCTTGGTTTTTTCTTTTTTTTCATTGCAGAAGAAGGAAGGGATGACAGGGTGGGACACGGTGTCATTCCTTTGGCAAGGCAGGGTGAACAGGGCAGAGGGTTTGCCTGCCAGGCATCAGTGGTGCTCACAAGGATAAAAAGCATGTAAATTTAGTGTTTGGCTTCTGGGACTTAAGCAGCAAACACTTAGCCCTGTATCACCCTTGTTAAGGTAGCCCAAATGCTCAGCTGGTTTCTTAGTTCCTGAGGAACAGATTCTTCTTTAAATTGTGGTGACAGGGAGATGTGCCAGTCCCTTTTCCTGCCATGTAATCTCCTACAGAACAGATATGGTAGAGCTGAGAAAGGTGGAGAGTGGTTCCTACAAAGGATTAATGGCCTGTCCCTGTTGGTGTGATGGCCCTGTACATCAAAGAGAGGAGGCTCCGGCACTGAGATACACATTTCCTTAGGATAATGCAATGATTTTTGGCCCCTGATGATCCAAAAGGAACCACATTGCAAAACCAGATTGTTGTGGTGGTCTGAACCGAGTTTCATGAATGTGTCTAGAATGCATTTAGAGTGTATTTAGATGTACTTGTCTGGTGAGCACGTGATGGCAAAACCAGGTAGCGCAGAAGGACCCTGGGTGCTGGGTCCTTCACCACCATATATTTAAATGGCTCCTAATCAGGTTGCAAGACAAGAAGACTTGGGCTGTTCTGACAGTCACCTGCGACAAAGAATGATTCCACCAGGACTGCAGGAGTAGATATTTCAATGTAAATTTTGCTTTTCAGTAAGAGCAAGCTGTGTGACGAGCAAGTTGTGTGAACTTGCTCAGTTCCCTGAAGCTGTGGTGACCTCGGCTCCCCACAGGGTTCTCATGGCCTTGTCCTGGGTTAGCTGCAAACGCAGCCTCCTGTGACACGGGCAGCGGAGGTGTCTTGGGGGCGTCGTGTGCATTTATTGTGAGGCACTGAAATAATTACTCACAGCGTTCGATGGGGAGTATCTGGCTGGGGTGGCAAGAGCTGCTTCGCTACAGCCTCGGGGCTTCTTGGCTGTACAACTGCCAATAAACGAGGGAAAGCAGAGAGTTCCTGCAGAACTCTCTGGTCTCTCTTTGGCACCACTCCAGCCTCTTAATGTGCTTTTTAGATGTGTGGAAAAGTTTTGGTGTTGGTAAGCATCCATACAGTGATTTTTTTGAGTGGATTGGATGTCAAAGAGCAGCCTTTTCCAAGAGAGGAAGCAAGAAGACCTCTGGAATCTTCTCACCTCTCGCTCTTGCTGCTGTAGGGAGGTGATTTAAAGCTACATCAGAGTAGCTGCTGGGTGCAAGCCCTGTGACTGAGCAGTCACTTGGTTTGTCTTGGGACCTGTAACCTCCAGATGTTTAAGGTGCAGTGGGCTTTCACTGTGAATTTGGTGATGCTCAGATACGTGCTGGGCTCCTCGTGGAAATCCCACAGGAGCCTCAGTGCAGGCTTAGGTGAACAGGTTTGCCTTCTGGAGGTGCCCATTTCTCTCTGCTGATGGCAGAGGGAGCCTAAATTCCCTTGCACACCTTAGTGAGAGCTGGGTGGGAGCAGTCCAGGCAAGGAGGAGAGAAGACAGAGCCTGGCAGGATTTCAAACTGAAAAACAGGAGTGAGTTGAGGCATTTCCCACCTCCTGCCACATCCTGTGGGAACTGGGGTGTTCAAAGCCAGAACTACGCTGTGGACACCCCAGCAGGTAAGGTAAAGGGGAGAGATGAGGCTGATACACATGGAAACGGGATGACCTGGATCTGAGATCCACCTTTGAGAAGTGGTTTTGAGAATGGAACCTCTGTAGCAAACCCTGATCAACTCTTGTGGTCTGCAACGCAAGGCTGGGAGAAACCAGCAGTAACCAGTCCTTGCTGATACCGCTTGTAGCTCCCAAGCGGCTCCAGTTGTGTTTCAGAGGGAAGTGCCCAGTTGCCATCTTCATTCAGAGATCCTCCTTTTTTTACTGCCTCCCACAGGAGGGCAGGACAGGGAAAAGAAACTAGAGGACAGGCAAAGGCAGAGGGAATGACTGGGTTAGGAGGCAACCGCTCTCCTTCCGAACTTCCTGGCAGTCCATCGTGGCTGGTGCTTGGTCTCTTCAGGACAGATTTTGCCTTCCGGAGGGTCTTTCCCAGACATTCACAAATTCCTCATTTGTAAACAAACCCTGATCTGCCTGGCAGTCCTGCTCTCTCGTTTAGAGCTCTGCCAGCCCTGGGGAGGTGACAGTGTGGGAGCAAATTAGGGCTGGGGTGGCAGCGGAGCTGCTGTCACGCACTGCAAGGGATGAGCACAGCAGGGCAGGCACTCCTGACGCAGCTCCCACAGCGAGCCTGTCACTCTCCATGAAGTTATCATGATGCCCAGGAAAAAAATAAACTGTCAGAAATCCTGACTCAAGGGTAACTTGTGTACCCCTCGTGTGTCTCTTGTGTGAGGGCAGTGGGTTGTGTCTGGGTACCTTGCTGTGTCTGTTCCTTGCAGATTTGGGTTGATGTGGTGGGAAAAACAAATACGGGGCGCAAAGGGAAAAGATAAAAAACAGTCAAAGAATAGTTAAAATTAATAGAAAGGAGAAAATATTGTTCTATTAATATTAAAGCAGTGTGCAAGCACCCCTAATGGGAGTAGAAGTCTACAAGCTTCTGTTCTGTCCATCAAGTCAAAAAGAGCCAGTCCCTGCTGGAAGACTTGGTGTATTGAGCAGTCAAGGCACAGAAAAGGCATAAAATAGTTGTTGGGGCGTTGCTGGTAAAGGTTCTCTTTGCTCCACTTTTCTTTTTAACAGCATTTCCTGTCACCTGATTTGCTTTTTGATTGGTGGGTTGGTTTCTGTCCGTGCTCCTTGGGTTTGCAAAGGAAGGTGCGGTTGGCTTTGGCCAACCCGTGGTCTGAGAACCTCAGCAGGGCTAACGCTGGGCTGGGAGGATGAAGGTGGCATCTTCCCAATGACATGGATCACCCACGGAGGGACACTTTGCTGTGATCTCGCTGCTCATTACAGATGCAGCATGTAGAGGGCTGTGAATGGGTCTTATTGACTTTCTCCTGTTGGAGTGTTATATGTGGCAGCGGAATGACAGCTCTGGGAGACGTTCTCCTGCATGTTTATGGGTTTGTGCTCAACCCAGAGTCTCCAAGTGGCCATTAATTGAGTTTATGCTTGCTGGGAGGTTTGTTACCTGATCTGAAGAATGTAATAAGGGATGTAAGACCACGCCATCTTTCACTCAAGAGGAGAGCAAAAGAGGTAAATATAAATATCTGTATATTATAGCTGGACAAACAGGGAGTGAGGCTCTGTTGCCTCCTGCCACTTCAAGCCATATGGTGGCTAAGCCACCCGGGAGGGGCAGTGAAAAATAAAACTTCTTCCCAATAACAGGGACTACTCAATGCTCTTGAGGCAGGTAGACTGCAGGAAGGGCTTTGGCTGGTGTGACCATTGCTTCAATGCTGGTCATTGTTATTTTTTCAGTGGTTACTCATCCTTCCTCTTCCTTTATGCCTGGCAAGGCTGGAAATACCAAGTCTTGCCCAGCTGACCTCTTGCTAGGCCTTCCTCCAAGCTTTCTGGGGTTTATTAGCAATGATTTGTGCTTTAAGGACTAGTGAGATTCCTGAGTCATCCCCTTAGGCAGGGAGCTATTTATTTCAGTGTGAGTGTTACACTCCCTGGGAGTGGGTGTCTCTCTTCCGCTTTTGGATCCTGCCCTGACACTATATAAAGACTCCAGGCTTGAATGAGCAACAAAACCAACCCTCAAACTGGCTCCATCCTTTGGAAGATCCGTGCTGCTGATCCCGTCTCTCCTGGCTGAAGGAGCATGGCCGTTTGGAGCACGGGTAGGAGCTTGCATGGGATGTTTGTCCATCGTGGGGTGTGGAGCTGCTGGGACATCTCGTGGGGACCCAGCGTGATGTCTGTCCTTGTCCAGGAGAAGCTTGCTCTGCGGTGGCTCACGGCTGAGGGGGAGGTGGGGTTTGTGCCCTCTTTTCTCCCCAGAGGTTGCTTTGCTGGTGCTGTTGGGTTTTTGATCAGTGGGAGAAGGAGAGATCAGGTACTGCATGTCTGTAAGTCTCTGCTGGTATTAGAGCAGGGACTGGAGGTGCCATGGGCAAACGTGGATGGGCTCCTCTGAGACACTGCCAGTGCAGGAATTTCACTGTGCCGTTTTCCCCAGGATGGGCCTTTTCAGACACACGCCATGACTGCAGAAAGCTGCCCTGCTGAGAATTTGGGGGGGAGGGAGAGCCCCTCACAGTAGCACCTCTCCGGAGCTGCACAGAAGCCAGCGTGCTGATGGCAGTGTTCATCCAAAAGCTGACTTCACACCCAATTAAGCATCACCCTGAGCCAGAGGGACAAGTCCTCATGTCATTATGTCTTGAACTCAATTGCTGGCACTTCATGAGGGCTCTGTCTCCATAGCCTGAGGGAACGAAGCGTTTAATCCGTATCAGCACTAAAGAAACTTGGTTAATGTGAGCTCGTGGTTTGGTTCTTTTGGGTAGGGGACGCACATCTCTGTCATGGTCTTTTTCGTAGTTATGGCTATTCCTGTACGGAAGGGAAAAGACTTAGAGAGAAAGAGAATTTCCTGAGCTCTTTGTCTGTAATTTATCTGAATTTTGCACTGAATTTTTCTTCTTCGCCACATTTTCTTCTTTTAACATCTAGGTGTTTTTAATGCTATTCTTAATTAGCAGCTTCTCGCTTACCGTGCCAGCTAATGAGGGATAGGAAGAATTTCTGCACTGACCTTTTGTAGCTGATGATGTTTTTCTTTCCTGCAGCAGAAAACAGATGTTTGATTAATTTGAAACCTTCTTTGAGCTGCCCCTCCAGGCCCAGAGCCTGCCCTCCCCTGAGGCAGCTGTGGGTGGTGGGAGCATCTCAAGTCATGTTAAATGACACAGAGAGAGCTGCTGAGGCTTGGTGTGAGAATCAGTAGATTAATGGGATAAATAGAATCATAGAATTGTGTTAGAAGGGACCTTAAAGCTCATCTCGTTCCAACCCCCTGCCATGGGCAGGGACACCTTGCACTATCCTAGGTTGCTCCAAGCCCCGTCCGACCTGGCCTTGGACACTTCCAGGGATGGGGCAGCCACAGCTTCTCTGGGAACCCTGTGCCAGGGCCTCACCACCCTCACAGGGAAGAATTTCTTCCAAACATCTAACCTAATCCCGTCCTTTGTCAGTCTAGATAACACCATGTAGGTACGAAACTTGGTTTTAAATTGGTGATGGTTTTAATCAATCTTAGTATGGGGGAAATAATTTGAGGTTGCAGTTATAGGGAAAGTGTCTGAATAAGACAGGGGAATGGGACTCTAAAGTTGTTTCTATCCTACTGTTTTTACCAGGAGGTGGGGCTGTAAACATCTACAAGTAGGTGGGGCACATCCCAGTCTCAGGTCTCCACCCAAGCTTTGGAATAGCCAAACCTAGGAGACCTGCTAATAATTTGAGGGTTAGATGTTGCCTGGATTTGACCCATCCGTATGCAAGAACTCAGGCACCTGCGGAGCACCTCCATCGAACCTGCCATTTTTGCTGCCTGTGTTTGCAAACAGCCTTCTGTGGGTGTGTGTTTGGCAGGGAGCATCTGCCCAAACCCCAGCCCGCTGTAGAGAAACGGGCTGAACCTCCGTGAAGAAATTCGTGAAGGTAATGAATTGCCTCCCCATCTGTTTCTGGGGAAGCCCATCAACCCTGCAGCCACATCCCTGTGGGATGTGTTGGGAAGAGTGGCTGGAGTCGAGCCTGACTCTGTGATGGCATTCCCTGCTGGCTGCAGTGGCCTGGTGGGATGTGCATCCCATCTGGGAAACACAAGGGCTGGTAAAGCCCAGGGAAGCAGCACAGGCCTGATGGGCTTGCTCGCTTATTTTCCATTTGCTAAAAGACAGCAGAAATTAAATGAAGATTAATTAAACTTTGTTTTTTCCCCTCCTTCCCGCTTCCTCTTGCTCTTTGCTGTTTCTAGGGAAGACTGAAAATATCTGCTGGAGAGGAAGCTCAGCTCTGAGCATCCTTTCACAAGTGCAGCATACGGCCCCCATGGGACTGCAGGGAAAGGCCCTCTAATTATGGGGAATGTCCTGCGAGGCCGGGTTACACAACCAGGATGGAGCTGCTCCTGCTTTGGTTTAGCAGCAGGCTGAGGTTGCTGTGACTCCAAATACTACCTGGCTGTTATCCATTCATTGCTTTGTATCACTGTCGGTGTCCTGAGCGCACGGCGCAGAGCACGCACGCGGCTCCGAGCCAAGCGGGAGGTAGCGGGAGCGTGCGGGATCATAAAAGGACCACTGGATATTTACAGTGCCCGCTGACATAATTCCCAGACAGCCCGAGCGTATCTCGGAGCCGGCTGACGAGTCGCCGGGGAGATCTGGCTCCGATGCCACCGAGTGAAGGTGACTCCTGCCCGGCTCTGGCAGGAGCAGGGTGCCCTGGTGGGGGATTCGTGCTGCGGCGTCTGCTCGCGGGCTCCGCACCGGCTGCTGCCGCTGGCTCTGGAGCCAAGTCAGCGTCCAGGGAAGGGGTTTAGGACTGTTGCAACTGCCTTGAGCTCTTACCTCGGGGAGGAGCAACCCCTTGGCTGTGGTGCTGGGCATGGCCCGGGGTCATGTGCTGGAGGACACTGCTCCTGTGAGCTCCCGGGTGGCTTTGTGCTGTCATTTAAGATGCTGTGCTGGCTCTGGTCCACGTGAGCCCTGGTTGCTGGTGTGCTTTGCAGTGGTTTTGTGCCAGGCTTTGTGCTGCTCCAGAAGGATTTATTGCTTGCTGAGGGCCATGGACATGTCTTGAGCTAGACCTGGGTTAGACCTCAGCTGTGCCCCTGTGTGCTGGGGGGAATCATCACCCCATTTTCCAGCTGGGAGCTGAGGTACAGAGGAATTCAGTGACACAGGATGCCTGCAGCATAAAAATCCAGCATCCCTTCTCCCCAGGCTGTAACCCTAACCTCTCCCTCCTCCAGCTGCAATAACCATTTCCCATACAGACAAGGAGCCTTCAGGATGTATCCTTGTCCCATCAGGCCTTCCTAGGTTTTGAATTATTAAATATTTTCTCTGATCTCCATTATAAATGTTTTTAAGGCATAGTTACTTATCAGAATAGAAAATGCTCTGGTTTTGGCTTCATCTGCTTATGGGATTTACAATAAATGAGAACCATTTAAAAAAAAAAAGGGGCTGGAAGCGTTCAAGGCCAGGTTGGATGGGGCTTGGAGCAACGTGGTCTAGTGAAAGATGTCCCTGCCCATGGCAGGAGGGTGGGAATGAAGTGCTCTTTAAGGTCCCCTCCAACCCAAACCATTCTGTGATTCCATAAAGAAAAAAATCATGAGGGGCTTAGGTGGCACGTAAACACAGAGAAGTAACATCTTTGCAGGAGAATGTCCAGTTTTGTCCCGGTGGGCACTGGTTTGTGTCTTCTGTTTAAAACAAAATCCCATGCAAATTCGTTAGCGTTAATAGGCTGAAGAGTGTTGCTGTGACTTCCACGGTTCCAGATTATAAATTGTGCTCTGGGAGTGCTCCTTC
Source organism: Gymnorhina tibicen (assembly GCA_013399875.1). Classification (NCBI taxonomy): domain Eukaryota; kingdom Metazoa; phylum Chordata; class Aves; order Passeriformes; family Artamidae; genus Gymnorhina; species Gymnorhina tibicen. Next base: position 1,078,071 of record VXAZ01002748.1, on the reverse strand, counting down.
CCACATCCCCATCACCTCCTCCTCCCGCAGCTGACAGGGACCCTGGCAAACCAGCCTGGCCGTGTTAGAGCAAGGACTGTACCTCTGGCTTAGAGGCAGCCAGGAGAAGGTGCAGATGCAGAGCAGGAGACCCAGGGCCAGCCAGCTGCAGATCCAGCCAGCTGCTGAGCTCAGCACTGGTTTCCCGTGGCTCCTGGAGCCTGCAGTCCTGGCTGCAGATTGCCGTAATTCCCAAGGTCAGATCCGTGCTCGCTGCTTGTAGGGAATGGGTGGTACCTGCAGCTCTGCAGGAGATGGTTTGAGCAGCACAAACTCAGCCATGGTCCTGCTGCTGGTCATTCCCTTGCTGCAGCAGGGGACATCTGTGTGTGTCTGTACCACGCACCTGCAGCATGGTGCAGCTCCCTGAGTGGAGCTGCTGGATGTGACCCAGGCGGGTGATTCCCTGTTTTTTCCAGAGTAATGAACTGTGGAAGCTGGCTTGGGACTAAGCTGGGAATTCCACGTGGGATTTCACTGCTGCCAGGCTGGCTCTGATTTCCTCTGGCCCCACAGGAGAGGCACCATCTCCTACTTGTGTTCCCAGGCTAAGCTGCAGCAGCTCTCCCAGGCAGCAGTACAGCTCGATGCCGCAGGGCTGGGGGAGCTGCGGTGGGACTTGGATCATGCCTGAGAAAAGGGGGTTAAAAGCAGGTTTTTGCAAGCCTTTGCCTGCCATTTTAAACGGGAAGGATGTTTCCCTGGCAACGAGATGGATGCTTCCCAGCAGAGCATATGGCTTCCATCGACTTTGATTTACCAGCGTGTTGAAATGGCAGCTAGATAATCTCTCTTCAGCCTTAAAGTGTCCATGCCCTGTGTCCCTGTTCCTTAGGAGTTTTTAAAGGGTCCAGCCCCTGCAGTGCTGCCCCTGCTCCCGTCCCAGGGCTGGGGCTGCTGGGGTCCCGTGCCAGGGCTGGGTCTGGGGACCTTTGCACAGAGGAACCTGCGCAGAGAACCTGAGCATCACCCGGATCAAGGAGCTGCGGGGTGGGAAGGAAAACCTTCCCTGCCTCTGCTGCCTTTCCCCAGCCAAGCAGCTCCTCCTCCTCCTCAGAGATTATAATCCACAGCCCTCTCTTCCTATTCTCCTCCCTGCTTTAAATAATTTTTAGATGTTTTCCACCTTTCACCACACAATCATCTGCCTCCTGCAGCTTGCTATTTATTGTTGTGTTTACTGGCACAGGGAAATAAGTAGAGGGAACAAACCTGTCATTTGCTGTGCGGGGGAACATGGGGGAGCTGCTTTCTGGGAGCTCGTGGCTTTCCCAGGCTGGCTGGTGTGTGCCAGCCCCATGGAGCTCACATGGCACACTCCTGTGAGGGGCAAAAACAGAGGGGAAGAGGTTCTTATCCTCACTGCTGCCCACCACTTTGGCAAAGTTGGTGAAAACCAGCCAACAGGTCCAAATTTTAGGTAGAGACAGGGAGGTAGCCAGACAGGGCAATCGTGTGAGGCTCATCCATTACCTTAGGAGTCAGGAGATCACAGAGGTTTGGTCACCACCAGATTGGTGCTGTCTGAGCCTGATTCCCACCTGCCCATGTCTAGGTGGTCCATAGCAATGAGCAGCAGTGAGGGACAGGCATGGGAGTTGGGAACTGGCTGGGTAATGTAGCCTTGACTGAAATGAAAAGGTTGTGCTGACCTGTGAACTGCTGCATTGCAGGGATGGCTGGGTGGGACACGCATCACTCCTCCCCTCTTCCACTGATGGAGGTTTTGGGGGAGCTTCGGGTGAGGTATTGTCACCTCTTTTGCGAGTATCCAGGCGAGCACAAAAGCCCTGATCTGCACATGCTGGCTCCCAGCGCCCAGCCCTGCTTGCAGCAGCCCCCAAAGCTGCACAGTTCAAACGAGGCTCCCTCATTAACTGAGGTTGCCTTTATTTCATCTGGCAAGGATCATGGCTTCCCTCCACTTCCTGGGGAGTTCAGCTCTCTGGGCAGCCTCTCCCTCTGCAAAAGGCTCTCGATGTGTGAGCTGTGCTCTCCTGCTCCCATCCACACCTGAAGGATTTGGGTTATGCCGGGGAAGGAGTGAGAGATGATGGGAGTGATTAATTGCCCTTTGGTGCCGGGGATTAATTTATCAGGTGCCAAGAGAGGCTGTGCCCTGGCAGAGCTGGCACGGTCTGTGCAGGTGTCACGAGCTGGCCGTTCTCTGCCGTGAGCCCAGGAGGTGCCGATGCGGGTGGTGGCAGGATGATGTCCCCAGCGCTCCTGGGGAGCACACAGCTGGCACAAACCTGGCTGCTGCTCAGGGAAACTTTGCTGATGGAGAGGAAAAGGTGGAAAGGGACTTCTGAATTCAGAGTTGCAGCTCCTGGGAGACCCAAAATAGTTCTGTTAGTGGTGAAGTTAAGCAGGGATTGACTGGCAGCTGGCGTGATGTTCTCCCCTCCCTGCGGCATAACTGGGCTGGTTCAGCAACTTTTTAGGGCTAAAGAGCGCTGCGTCCTTAATGCTGAGCTCTCCAGAGATCCAAGTTTGTTTTGCATCCCTTCGCCCTGGGCAGCTCCTCTGGGCTGCCTGTCCTCATGGCCCAGGCCCTGCTCCTGGAGAGAACGTTCCCATCCTGACAGGAGCAGCTTCACAGACATGGAAAGCACCAGGGCCGTGTTCTGCCACCTCTGCCGTGGAGGATCATGATATCCTACCCGTGTGGGGGAGGGATGCAGAGCTCCAAAACTGACCACTGGCCTTTTATTTCTGGTGCTGGACCTAATTCTGCATTTTTTCTTGTGCCAAACTCAGGTGTCTCTCAGGTATCACAGGGTTTGGGCCCAGATGAGCTGGATCCTCTCCTGTGGCAGTGCAGCCCCCTTGGCTTTTGGGGGATTCCTGATTTGTGCTGGAGAGGGTGAGAGGGAACATCAATCCTGATTATTGTGGCATTCCTGTTATTCCTCAGGTTACTTTTTTTTTTTTACCCAGCTTGGGGGTCACAGTCTTTTGGGGACTGAAATCAAAAGGCTGTGAGCCAATTCTTTCACACCTTGGCTGTGAGCTCCTGCTCGCTACCTGGAACAAGAGAGGTAAAATTAAACAGATGTTGAAATTACCAACTTTTAGACATACTCTATGGGCAGTTTGCAAACACTTCCTTATTTTCCCCAAGACTCTGTTAATTAAACAAAGCAATGAGCAAATGAAATTAGCAGGGCTTTGGTAATCCTTGCATTTTACACTTTGGTGTTATCCATTAGCCTCTGGTTCTCGGAAACCACATCCTTGTCCTCTAATTATCGAGGAATGTGGCTGGGAACGGACCCTGGGAAGTGACTGGGGTGTCTGAGTGCCTTCAAAATTGCCAGTATCTCGGCCATTCTCCTTCACTCTTAGCTGGGAGGGAGCCCAAGAGCAACAGTTCTGGGGTCCTGCTTTTACAGGAGCACAAGCCAAGGGCCTCACCCATGGGGAAACTGAGGTTTTTAAAGGCAACACAAGGATTTTGAGCCATTTAGTTGCCTTCTGTGGGTCTGGGACAGTTTAGGTGGCTGCTGAGAGCTGCCAAGCCCCTGTGGCAGCAGCTCCCCTGTGAGTGCTCTCAGCAAGGATTTTTGTTGCTGAGGTGCTGGAATTCGTGGTGCTGTAGAACTAGTGCAAAGTCAGAGATGGGGAAGTGAAGCTGAAGGAGCTCAGGGGGATGGAGCTCGTCCTTCGTGGGCAGGAAACCTCAGGCTCCAGCTGAGTCTCTGCTTCTGGGACAGACCTTTGAAACACCAGCTACTATTCCTGTCTGCCGCGGGAACCAGCCCGATTGGAGACAATCTTCCTATCTGCAATTAGACCAGAGCCTATTTTTGTATATCACATTCCCTCGAGGAATGTTTAGATGAGATGCAGCATTACATTTTATAGGGACAGCTTTCTTTTAACCCACTTTTAGAGCTCACTTAAGTCAGATCGAGTGACTTGCCCAGGTCAGTCAGAGGAGCTTGACCTCAGCAAGAGGAATTTCAGTTCCTGCATGCTCCAGCCATGCAGCATTTCCTTGGCTTCTGAAATTTATTTTGCTTGAGGTGTTGCGGAAAAGCAAGGCTTAAGAAACAGAAATAACTTGATCTTCGTACAGGAATAAGGGTTGGATCAGGAAGGTTTGTATTCCTGTGCTCACTAGCAATGATTTCTCCAGGGTGGGGAGGAAGCGGAGGCTCTTTTGGGGGAATACCCTGTGGGATGAAAGAGAGGCAGTGCTCAGATTTCAATCTGAATAATATGGGTATTGCATGAGACAGCAACTTTCCCTCACATTAAAATCAATGAACATGATCTGAATAAATGCCTGCACAGACATTTTAAGAATTACTTAAATGTCCAATATTTTATACTCTTAATTTACCTCCCAATGCACTGTAATTGCACCGTGGGCTTTAAGATTCTCTCCCATGAACCATTTCTGCAGCTGCATGAATATATTTCTCCCCACCAAATTTTTTGAAAGAAAACCTCAGCCCGGCAGAGCTGAATCCCAGCAGGAACAGACTCTTCTGGCAGGTGCATGGGCTTGATTAATACTTTGGGTTTTCCTCCAGACATCTGGCTCCTCTGAGGCTGCGTGTGCAGGGCGAGGAGAATACGCAGACAAGCACTTCCAAGTGATTCATTCTGGGTGAGGACAAAGCAGAACATTGGAGCTAGAACTTTGCATGCAGTCATTATTATTAATAAGGCTTTTATTCAGCCTAAGTTAAATGATTAGAGCCAGCCTGTAAAAAACCCAAGCAATTCCTTACATTTAACTCCTTTTCCCACTGTTCAGATCTTGATCTCCATTCCCTGGCATTTCCAGACGGCTTTTGCTCTTTGAGGCTTCAATCCAGAAAAGCTCTTAAGCTCCTAAGTGTGAAGATACACAATCCTTTGCTGGACTAGGGACAAGTTATGTCATGCAAACCCCATTTCTGATCAAATTCCTGCAATCCATGGGCTTGGATCAGGACTCTGGCACTCCTGTTACAAGCAAGGGCAAAAGGCTGGAGGAGCTTTTGCATGGAAACTGATTTCAGAAGTCGTGGATGTTGAAGGAAAAATTTCCTAGATCCTGCTCTTATTTCTGAGACATGTGCTGCCTAAATAGAAGGAAGGCAGGGCAAGATGTTTCCTTGTGACCTGGTTGTGCAGCTTTGCCGTGCTCTTACAGGGGGATTTCACCGATGTGTGGATGTGGCACCTGGGGACATGGAGTAGTGGTGGCCTTGGCCGTGCTGGCTTGGTTCGACTTGATGATCTTAGAGGGCTTTTTCAACCTAAATCATTCCAGGATTTTCCTTCCCATCCCAGTGCCAGCCCTCTAACATGGATCTCTAAAAGATTTCTTTCCCTGTAGCCTAATGAATTCTCACCTCCCAGAACACCACCTTAACACCTCACTGCGCACACCACAGCCTTCCCTGGAACGCTGCTTTGGTCCTCTGGAGATGCTCCAGTGCTCCATTTAGACCACCTGCTCCAGTGGAAGCTGTCAGCCCCAAGGCAGGGGGTTGGAATTAGGTGACTTTTAAGGTCCTTTTCAACCCAAACCATCCTACCATTCACACCCCAGACCTCAATGCTCTTTCTGGCTCTTGTACTACCAGGGGGATTCTTATCAAGGCTGCTCAGGCATCACCTGAGTGCACTGAGAACGCACAGGAGCTGTAAATGTTGTCCCAGACAGGCCTTTGGTAATGATTTATTAACAAGTTTATAAACCATGACAATCCCTGCCTTGGAGCCAGCCAGTGTGTTTACCACAAACAGTGTTTCCTACCCGCATGGAAGCTCGGGGATCCCCCAGGCTCATCCAAGGAGCAAGATCTCAGGACAGAGGATGGGGCTGGGCATGGCCAAACCTGCAGGGATTGGAGATGCCATCAGGAGTTATTTTTGGGAAGGAGAGCATTTATTAAGGCACAGCACCAAAAGGCAGGGCTCTCCACTTCTATTTGCAGCTCTCCTAGTGACAGAATTTGCCTTGGGAGATGATTTTGGCTGAGACCGAGGGATGTGGGAACCCGGAGTGAGGTATTTAGGCTTCTATTCAGCCTTGTAAATGAGCAGCCAGGTTGCAAGTCACAGCAGGATTGCTTACATGAATAAAGATGATGGATGCTCCTGGCTAAGGGTAGGTGCCATGCGACAAAGTCTTTATCCCTGGAAAAGCCATGGCTTTCTCAGCGTTTTGCTTCTGACTCAATGGAGGTTTAAATTGAGCTGCAAATACTCCCATTCTGATTTCGAGGCTCTCTGAGCACTAAAAGGCATTTGCCAATCTCTGTTTCTCTTTGCTGTGGATGCTCTTTCACCTTCACTTATTGTCATTTCTGTATTTTCCTGGCCTTTGATTTACATCAAAGTTTTAGGTACTTGGACTTCAGCATTTTACAGAGCCCACAGCAAATGGATTTACTGGGACTGCAGCTGGATTGCACATAAGCACATTGGTTTTATTTTAGCACAATTACCAATGCCTTGTTTACACCCCCAAAGTAATTTTCAAGTGTTTTAAATGTTTTAAGTTGCTTTTCATAGTGCAGCTCTTGAATGCCTGTGGTGAAATACTCCTTCCTTTCCAGCTTTGCCCCTTCTAGTTAAACAAATCATTAACATCCTTTCCCAATTCCAGGACAGGGAAAGCCATCAATGTGGGCAACAAGCACAGTGCCTTGTTACAAGCTTCTGTCACCTCCTTGTGTTGTATCCGTCTCCATCACGTCCAGGAATCCAGTTGCTAATTAGTGGTGCTCCATCAGAGGAACCCCAACGTTTCTGAATGTCAGTGAATGTTATTTGAATATGAGTATTTGAGGAATAAATTTAGAGGCCTTTTAAAATTCTTATGTAAATGGGCATGTAGATTCCAAGGGGGTTTCTTTTGGAAGGCAAATTAGATGATTAACCTGAGAAGCTTTATGATGATTCCATCATGTGCTTTCACTGAGGAGGGGGGGAAAAAAAAAAGAGAGAAGGACAATCTTTCCTGTTTCATGCCATTTTTAAGTATTTTTATTTCCAAGGGGGAGTTCAGTCATTCTTTTTTCTGTTGCTAACCTGAAGCACAGTGGATATGAAATCTGGATATGCAGATTTTGTGCTGGGATTTAAAAATCGTAATAAGAAGCTTGCATGGGTGTTTTAAGTCAACATAACCTTTGGATGTAAAGTCAGACTTTGGAGGTCTTTGGATTTACTGGTATTAGCAGCAGTCAGATTTGCACAGCTGAGTCTTGGCTGAGCTTAAAGGTCTCAGCAACAGGCGTGGGGGATGTCGGAGCAGCAGAAGGTGCTGGGGGCCTGCAGGAACGGGTGGTGGGTGAGAAGATGCAATGAGGTGTCCTTCTCCAGCAGGCTGAGGACAGATCTCTCCTTCCCATCACTGTGAGGAGGAGACAGTGGTCCCAAACCATCCTGGAGTTTGGGGGATGCTGGTGCTGACTCCAGCCATGCATCGGGCAGGATCTGGCTGCTCAGGAGGAGGATATTGTCTTCCCCAATGCTCTAAGTAGAATTGGCATCTTTAATGTAAAAATCATTAGAGGGGACCTAATTAATGTTCCTTATTGCACATTAACATTTCCCAGAGTCAGGCTGCAGACGTAATTTTCTTTCATTAGATATGTAGCTTTAAAAATTAGATTCATCCCAGCTGCTACACTATTTATTGGCTTGTTTCCCTTTCCTTAGCTATCCATTATTATCTGAAGCCCTTTCCTGATCTGTCTGGGTAGATTAGGTGGAATAAAAGCAGAGTCCAGCTTCCCGTTCCCCACTGCCCTCCCTCTGTGATAGCTCAGAGGATCCATGCCCCGATGTGCACGTACCTCTCAGCTTCCCTCTTCCACTCCTCTATCCAAAGGGGATCTGCAGATCCCTCAGAGTCTCCCAGGAGCCATACAGACCTCGACCGCCCAAATTCAGTTTCCTTGCAGAAAGGTATCATTCTCTGAGTCTCCTTTTCCAGCCCCCCAGAGGCTGGTGGGTCTCACGGTCAAGCACAGAAGCTGTGCATCACCGTGGAGCTATTTTGGGATGTGTGTGCAGCTCATCCTGTGCTGAGCCAGAGCCTGCATCCCTTGCTGGCAGGACTGCTCCTTTCCTGGTGGCTGGGACAGGGAGATTCCTTACCCGTTGGGACTGAGCCAGGGGGAGGTGTTTGTCCCTGTGGGATTTGGCCATGGATCTCCCATGCTCCGCTGGAGAAGCTGGTGCATTCCCTGCTGCCTCCCGCGCTCGGCAGTGCTGTAATTAACGCCGGCCCTGCCAGCCTGCTCCGCATCAGGTCTCCCTGGCAATGGAAGCCCTGGGGAGCCCCGAGTGGAAATTACAGCAGCTCTGAGCTGGCCCTGGGGAGCTGAGGAGCGCAGAGAGGCTGGGGATGAGGCGGCAGGGATGTGCTGGAAGGGGGAGAAGCAGCACCCAGGTGTCCGACTGCTCCAGCAGCACCTGGAGCTGCCCCAGCTCACCCCGTAACCACGGCTTGCACAATCTATCCTTGGGATTTGGAGTGATAAAGCAACTTCTATTCCTTTTGTTTTCCCTGTCTCATCTATATCTGTCGGGTGACTACTTAACATACAGGAATCCTCTTTTCTTTGTGGTGTGTGTCCCTGCCAGGACTCATCATCTGAGAGTGGCTTTGTTCTGGATCTATCCAAGGTGATCAGCTGAGCAAACACAGTGTGCAAGCCTGCTCTGATATTGGCACTTTGCTCTCAGCTCTCCCTCAGGCACTCTACAGTGATGTTTGGTCACAAAAATAAATGCAACTCACATTCTACTTCTTTAATCCAAAAATGTAGAATTCTCTTTTCCCTTGATCCCTTTCCATTATCTTTTTTTTGGTTTGTTTTTTTCCTCTTTCTTCTCTCATTTATTATTCATTTGTTTCTCACTTCAACATAGAAGTTTGCAGCAAAATCTGGGCCATCCCAGGAGTGGGGCAGCCTGACCCATTTGCAGCTCCTTCCCTCCTGTAATGTGGGATTCTGCTCCCCCTGCCATGGTGTGGGCAGCAGTGGGGCCCCTTGTGCAGCTCCCAGGGCACGGCCCCAGCAATCTGGAGGATGTCGGGGTGGATGGAGTCCCTCTGACTGCAGGGCAGGTTGTGGTGGGGTTGTTCATGGCAAGGGTTGTAAAAGAGCAGCTTGGGGAGAAAAGATGTTGAAGTGGGACCTAGACAAGACATTGAGGGACATCATGAGTGGGATTGCAAATGAGGTTTTCTTACTCTCCTGAGGTTGTTTCAAATGTCTGCACACCGAATCTGGTGTGAGAAAGGGAAATCTGCAGTGAGAAATCAGGCAGTTATGCTTATCTGCTCGGTGCTGGACTCATCTTGTGGCTGATAAAGCTCAGCCTTGGCTGAGATGGCTCTGAAGGTCCCTTACCTCCAGCAGTCCCTACCTCACCACCACGTTTCAGCCTGTGGTTCAAATAAATACTGCAAATCTCCCTATTTTTACTTGTTACTGTGACATTAATGGTCACTGCAAAGCCACAAGCACGACCTGGTGGTGTGAAACTCCTTTCCTTTATTTGCCAAAAAGCAACGGCCCCCACCAGCAGAACCAAACCTTATAAATATTCACAATGCAGTTTGTAGGAATGTGAGACAAAGTCAGACAGATGAATTATTTAATGCTTTTAAAGAATGCAGCTTTTAGTTTCTCCTTGCGCTGGCCTACTTTATTGTATTAGTAAATCGATCCCGAGTAAATTAATTTCCCTGCTTTTGTTGGAGCAAGCAGTGGGCAGGGGTGGAAGCCTCCAGCCTTGAGCAGATGCCAGGACACCTCTGCAGCTGCGGATTCAGGCGCTGAGTGTCAGAAGAGAGTCGAGCTCCTGTCACTCACTCAGTGCCCTTTGATTTGCATCAGAACATCCAGCACTGGGCAGCTGTGATGGGGGCAGGCAGTGAGTGACAGGCTGGGGTGGCACTGCTCAGGCTGCTTTTGGGAGGCTGCCCGTGGATGTAGATGTCAATGAGAGCTGGATGCATGCTGGGGTTGGAGCATCTCCGCAGTTCTGTGGTAAACTAGAAACTGAGAGAGCTGATATCGAAGTTGGGTCGTCCCCAGCTTATGGCACGATGAGGCTTCTTTTGTCCCTGAAGGGCTGGGACAGAGACCAGCCCAGCTCCCTCCCCAGTGCCAACAGCACCAAAATCACATTCCCTTGGATGGTTCAAACCCCTCTTCTGTCCCATGCCTGGCCACAGAAGAGCAGAGTAACAACAACCCACCTCCAGTGATGCTCCAACAAACCCAAAAAGTCACCAGCCTTTCCAGGCAGTGAGGAGTTAATGTGGAGTACCTGCCTAAGAAAGGAACATTAAATCCACCCAAAAATGTCCTACTCTGGCAAGAATTGCAGCACCACTTCTGTGTGAGCTTTTGAGGATGGAAATACATAAGCAGAGCATGAGTGGAGCTCATGCTCAGCCCATGCTCCTGCTCCTCAGCCAGTCTGCTCCCCTCTTACCCCAGTTAGAAATGACCCTGCTCATTTGGATGTTTTTGGAAGCATGTTGATTGAAGACCTGACTCTTCCTTGGGGAAAAAATGCCAGATGTGATCAGAGCTACCAGCTGGATGGAGAACTGGATTGGCACTGGCTATACTGGGGATGGTCCAGTGGGTCTGTCCACACATAACCCTTCCAGTCAGCAAAACCGGGCACTTGGCTTACCCCTTTTACAAGGGTGGTAGCAGCAGTGCAGTAAATATTCAGAGAGAAATATATCCAAAATTGCTCTCTGAGTTAGCTGGACGAGTATGAAAATTTACTGCCGTTAAGACTGACCTTGCCTCTCTCTCCCTTTTTGTGTTCTGTAGTTTTCTACTAGTGTTCTCCTGCCTGGTGCTGTCTGTCTTTTCGACCATCGATGAGTACCAGAACAGCTCAGAAGGGGCCCTTTACATCCTGGTAAGTGGGGACTGACAGTGAGGTGTTAAAATAAAGCCAAAACCACACAAACCCCTGAGACTGGGGGTGTTTGAGGCAAGAATTTAAGCTGTCTCTTGTGAGAGGGGGACCACTGGGGCCTGTGGGTCAGAAGTGGGAAAAATTTAGGAAAAAAAATCCGGGGCTGCCGGATTCACCCATCTCCTCTCCTTTTCCCTGTTTTCCTCTTCCCCATTCCTGCCCTACATCAAATCAAAAGGTGCTGCAGGCTAATTAGGGCTTCACCAGGTTTGACACGTGAAAAAGGTGAGACAAGATCTCAGAGGGAAGGGAGCATGCACGGGATATTCAGGTGGAGATGGAAATAGATACAAAGAGCTCTCGTGGCCTCAAGGGATGGAGGATCTACACCACCCCTGCTCCAGATTGCCCAGCACACACAGGCAACCAGGCCAGTTTTCTAGGGAAAAAGCTGAAATCCCCTTTTGTCATCCTCTAGGATTATGCCCATTCAGTGATTCCCATCTCTGCTCTTCCCTCAGCATTAACAGATTTGAGTCCTAGAGACTGGTGGTAGGGGGACAACGAGGTGTTCATCAGTCCTGTGATGGGGAAACAAGCACAGTATGAGGAGGTGTAAAACTCCAGTTCATGGCTGCAACGTGCAGCACCTCTCACCACCCTGGGGAGGGAAGACACAGAAGCAGAGGTCTGATGATCTTTCAGGCCTGGGCTCTCTGTCGAGCGGTGCAGACAGCTCGGTGATGTATTTTCTGAGGTGTGTTTTTCTGAGGTCGTGGGTTTGCCCTTGATTCTGGAGCATGCTCTCCATCATCCTTCTTTCCTGACTAATGGCGTTGTCCCTCTCGCAGGAAATTGTCACCATCGTGGTGTTTGGGGTGGAGTACTTTGTGCGGATCTGGGCCGCCGGCTGCTGCTGCCGATACCGGGGCTGGAGGGGAAGGTTGAAATTTGCCCGCAAGCCTTTCTGTGTCATCGGTAAGAGCCGAGTCCCTGCATGCGATTTCCCAGTCCAGGATGGCCATTCCAAGCACTTGCTTGCATGGTGCTCCAGTGTCCTGCATGTGTTTTGGGGGTTAAACTTCAGCTGCTTCGTGGGACACCTTGAGAAAGGAAAAAACCCAAAGGCAGAAGTCCTCATCCATGGACATGCTTTTTGTTATTCATCAAAGGGCTCTCCCTGTTTTCTGCTGACCTGGGAGCCACCCCAGTGCCCTGCATACCTCAGGCATCACTGACAGCTGTCCGAAGCCACAGAAAGGGGGTTTAGCCAGGAGAAGCTGAGCATAGGACCTGGAATCCTGCAATCCTGCGTCCAGCCTCCGCACTGAATTGTTCCCAAGTCATTGAGACTCCGTGTCTCACTTCGCCTTCCCTGGTGCTGCTGAGCTGCCTCACAAGGGAGTTGTGGGACTTAATTAATTCTTGTTTGTAAAGTGCTCGGCGAGTCTCCTGTGAGAGGGGCCATCTGGGCACAGCAGTGATTTTTTCTGGGATTAGAAATGGGCAGAGTGGCCGTGCCCTTCACTATGGAGACTGCCTTTGACTGTCCAGGAGCTGGCAATGGGCATGTGCAGGATTTCAGTTTAGTCCACAGAAAAACACTCCTATAGAATTCGTGTAGCAAATCAGGGAAGAGAGGGCTTTATAGGATTTTTGATATATATTGAACTGGACCTTTTTCTTGGCCTATTTCTTGGACTTTCTTTGTCCACAAGCACCTTAGGATTATTATGGAAGATGTATAGATTTTCGTTCCCAGTTTAGATGTGGGAATTCCCTGCTCTTGGTAACAGGCAGCTATGGCTGATGAAGGAAGGGGCCTTTGGCAAGGTTTTAATCCAGTTTTAACACTGAATCAGATCAAAATTCAGGCTTTGCAGCATTTGACGCCTTTTCTATGGGAATGATGAGTGTGGAGAAGGAAACTAGGGTGTTCCCACAAGGTGTGCAGTGGCTCCTTTCATCCAGTTTCAGATTAGTGCTGTGTCCTTCCAGCACGGGATACAAGCGTGGGAGATCCCTGCCCCGCACGGCCTGAGGCAGTGGCAATGCCACTCCCTTTGGTGGTGATCCGGCGGCACTTCCTCATCTTCCCCTGCCCGTGTTCCCGCAGACATCATGGTGCTGATCGCGTCCATCGCCGTGCTGGCAGCGGGGTCCCAAGGGAACGTCTTTGCCACCTCGGCACTCAGGAGTTTGAGGTTCCTGCAGATCCTGCGCATGATCCGCATGGACCGGCGCGGCGGCACCTGGAAGCTCCTGGGCTCTGTGGTCTACGCACACAGCAAGGTGAGCAAGGCCCGGGCGAGGACGCGGAGCTGGCCTTTGCGTTCTCCCCACCACAGACGCTGCTTCGGTTCAGCTCTCCACCCCGGAGTTCTCCCGGGCCTGGGGAGGTTGGAAGGATGCCGTGGGTAACACAGGGGAGCAACGCAGTCAGAGGCACAAGGTCTGATGGAGCACTCTGACCAGTCAAGGAGGGAAGGGAGAGGGAGATTCCGGTCATGGAACCAATCCCTGGTGTAAGGGGATAAGTTTGGGAAGAGTTTGTTGGTAATTTTTTGTTTCCTGCTGCTGTATTTATGATTTTAACATTTCTCCTGCTTCCTTCACTTTCTTTTCCCCAGAGAAGCTTAGCCAGCTTCTCCAGCACTGTGTAAAAGTCATAGGAAATTTGTGGGTCTCTTTTGTCCACCCTTGCACTAACCTAATCCAAAAATAATCACTTCTGTGAATTCTGAATTAAAACTTCCCTGCAATTGGGGGATAGTCCATCCAGACCCCAACTTCACAGCTCCTCCTCGTTTAGTGGATTGGACCTGCCCTAAGTAGAATCTCCAGAGATCTGGGGATTCCTATTTCAGTTTCAACTCCACTTCCCTGGGTGAACTGGGGAAATATCAGAGTTTTTAAAGTCTCTGTTCCAGTTCTTGCAATAATGGAAGTCTTAACACTCCCTTCTCTCTTTGCTGTGCGTGCTTGGATGATTTGGTCTTCAGGCCTGGCAGAGCCATGGTCCCATCTCAGAAAGTGCCATCCCTGATCTCCAGCCAAAGCCCCAAAACCTAAACAAATGCAGGGAAAGTTCGGATCCAGCAGCAAGCAAGAAACTCAGCATTCGGAGATGCGCACCAGGACTGCAATTATTCTCTTCTTTCTTTTAATAATCTCACAGGAGCTGATTACTGCCTGGTATATTGGCTTCCTGTGCCTCATCCTGGCCTCTTTCCTGGTGTACTTGGCCGAGAAGGGAGAAAATGAGCACTTTGATACATACGCAGATGCACTCTGGTGGGGTCTGGTAAGTAATTTCCATAGAGCAGCTGCTGGTTATTAAAATAAAATGTCCATTAACCCGCCATCTTCTATCACTTACGTGAGGTATTGACTTGGAGAGTGCTTAGTTAACATTTTTATTAAGTGGCTTCAGGCTGTTCCATTTAGCTTATTTTCTTACATAAACCTCCCAGAAATTGTTAGGGGATCACATTTCTGAATTAGCTGGAGCTGCAGGGGAACTGAGAACTCTTGTGCTCCCAGTCGTGGGATTGAGCTCTGTCGTGACAGAGGCAGGTCAGAGAGAGATCCCACGCCGCGGGGTGCTTTGATCATTGTTTTGACAAGTATTGCTGCCCTTTAATTATTTAAATTGCACTTGGGCAAGGCGCCGTTGAACACGCTGGAATAAATTTTGTAAAATTAATAGGGCCTAAGTAGCAGAAAGACTCCAGCGGGGCGAGCACTCCCCGTCACATCTCTGCTGAAAGGGCAATACTTGTGGTTTGCTCCGCGTGTGCGTGTGCATGTGAATTATTGGATTACCCGATTAACAAAGAGAGAATTAATGACGTTCTAATCTTCTTGCGTTATTGTTCTTCTGCTCCATCACTAGTTTGGCCTTGATTACAAAGCATGTAATGAAAATCCCCGATCTGATCAAATCCCAATAACAGGCTTGGGGAGGAATCGGCTGATCAAGCAGCTCCTCCATTCCAACAAAGGGAAAGAGGCCGTAAATTGCTTTTCAAGCCCCTTAGTTAGGACAGAAAAATAAAAACAAAGCCCAATTTGACATAACGAGAAAATAAACAAGGAGGGAAAAGTGACAGCCCAGATTAGAGCTCAGTCTGGGGAGAACCATGGGCAGATTTGTCCCTTCTGCTTCTGAGACTATTTTGCCACTGAGAAGCTCAGAAAAAAAAATGAGCTTCATTAAAATAAATAGTTTTTGTCAGTGTCCAACTCCTGGGTCCAATACAGGCAGATGTTGAGAGATGGGATAAATCAAATATCAGGTTCAGAAAATTATCCCTTGGTTGATCTTAGCGTATCCAATACTTGTTGTCTACAGAAATTACAAAAATATTTTAAACCAGCTTTGCAGTGATTATGGAGAGAGTCTTGCTCTGACTTTGTGTTTCAGTAAGGATTAGCCACATTGATGCATTTTTAACCACTTGGTCAAAATAGCATCTAATTGATAAGGCTTTTAGTGGGCCCAGTTAAGAGGCGCTTTGGGATCATACTTCCATTTGTGTAAAAGTGATTTTTTAATTCTAAATGGAATGCGTATTTCCAATGCCACATCACCATGGTGTCAGCTCCCATCCCTGGGGCCAGCTCTGTCCATGGAGGCTGTGTGACACGGACAGCCTTTCAAATCAGAAGTCTCAAAGATGTTTCTAATCAGACCATCCCTCTTTGCCTTGTCCCAGGCTCTCCAAATCCTCTTGGAAGCCTTGGGGGAATACCCAGCATTTCCCATTAGTGATGTCCATGGACTGCAGTGGGAAAAAGTGTCTTCCCCTGCAGTTTGAAATTCAGGGGACTCTGTCTCCAACAAATCTCTCAGGTCCTTCCCCACAATACAGACAGCAGCTTGCCAGCTCTCTCTTGGTGCACTGCAATAACACAAAACCCATCCCTGAATGAGGTGGTGTGAAGGAGCCATAATTCATCCTCTCAGCCTAACAAGCTGTTTTTAAATAGAGGGGGGGAGACCAGCTGATAGGCACTGCTGGGAAGATTGGGAATAAACAGCGGCAGATCTTTGAGCATGCAAAAAGCTTTCCTGAGCTGCCAAAAGGGAGTTTGGGGGAACGGTGCCGGTTCGCTTCCCCTGCCGAAGGCACAAGCCCTCCTGGGGGAGGTTCCGAGCTGCCGCCAGCCTCTGCACCAGATGGCAGCTCTCTGTGTGACAGCAAAAGGCACCGAAACGCTCCCAACCGGTGTGAAAACCCAGCATGTGAGCAGGGCGGGTGGAGCTGCCCATCCCCGCTGGGTCCCAGGGTCCCCCAGCTGCACCGTGCCTTGGGCAGCTCAGGGCACGCAGTGACCCGGCTCCTCTGTGTGCCACTCGGGTGTTGCTGGAGTTTTGGCTGCGCTGTTTCAGTTTTAAGGCTGTCTGACCGAGGGCTGGGCACTGCTCTCCTCCCTGCAGATCACTCTCACCACCATCGGCTACGGGGACAAGTATCCACAGACCTGGAACGGGCGGCTTCTGGCGGCGACCTTCACACTCATCGGCGTCTCCTTCTTCGCCCTTCCTGCTGTAAGTGGAGGGGCTGAGCTCACCTGGGCCTTGTCCCCTTCCCCTGGAGCTGAGAGCGCTCTAACAGCTACAATTGGATGCCCTCAGAGATCTCCTGATTGTGATTCTCTGTGGCTTTTGAGTCAGAAACTGAGGGAGGAAAAGGGAAAGCCTGTTTGAATATCCACAACTTGGGCATCATGTGCATGAGCAAGCGGGATGGCAACTCTAGATTTGGGTCTGCACAAATATTTGTGGAAGCAATAAAAATCATTTTTTCCCCCAGAAGGCTTTTCCTTGGGGTAATTAATGGCTTTAAGAAGAAAGAGGGTTGATTTAGATTGGATATTAGGAAGAAATCCTTCCCTGTGAGGGTGGTGAGACACTGGCACATGTTGCCCAGAGAAGCTGTGGCTGCCCCATTCCTGGAGGTGTCCAAGGCCAGGTTGGACCGGTCTTAGAGCAACGTGGGCTAGTGGAAGGTGTCCCTGCCCATGGCAGGGGGCTGGAATGAGATGAACTTCAAGGTCCCTTCCAACCCAAACCAGTCTGCTATTCTGTGATTACACCATTTCAGCAAATTCTCCCTGTCCCTTTGGCAGTGCATTTCAATGTGTTGCACAGATCTGGATTCCTATGGGGATAATCTGCTGAATGCCAGCACGATGGGGTTCTTTTGTATTTTATCAGTTGGCTGGAGATAGTTTGGGAAAATTTACAATTCCATTGAGTGCCTGCAAAGTCTGCTGCCCCTTGGAGAGTGTCTGCCGTGGCTACAGGGATGGAAGCTCCTTCCTTCCTCTATGTTTAAATCAAAAAATGGGCCAGGAAAAACCTTCGGAAGGAAAGCTGGCCACAATTTTTAAGTGGAAGCTTAACTAAACCCCTGCTAGCAGCAAACTGTCGTTCTCTTCCCCAGGGCATCTTGGGTTCGGGGTTTGCTCTGAAGGTTCAAGAGCAGCATCGACAAAAACACTTTGAGAAGAGGCGAAACCCAGCAGCGGGCCTGATCCAGGTGAGGGTCACATCCAGGGAGCCTTGTGGCTACATCATCCTGGTTTTGGGGGGCTTCATAGACTTTTAGAAGTTGGGGAGGAGACAAATGGGGCCGTGCGTGTAAGGTGTGAGACAGCAGCTGGTGACTGGTTTTGTCTGGGAATAAATGCCAGGAAATCAACCATGGGAAAATAGCATATGTGGTAGGGAATCTAGAGAGAAGAGGGATGGAATTCAGCAAGCAGCCAGCTCAGCAAGACAAATGCATTAGGACAGTCTGTTTTCACCCTTTTTTTCTCCCCAAAGAGAATGTTTATACTGATATAAAAGTACAGTTGGGAGCGTTTTCTTCACGAGAACAGATGTCCGTGCAGAAGGCTGGCCTTGGTGTACGTCCTGGAGAATTGAAATTAGTCATTTTACATTCCCCTGCTCCTCTCTCTCCACATTTTTCACTCCTTAATGGACAACAACACCCATTTCATCCCTGACCTCAGCCTGGCAGTGAATACCTGGGACCCACAGCATTTTTAACTGGGCTCACATGGTCAGGAGTATCATGGTACCACCCCAAATTTGTCTCTTAACAAATCAAGGAGAAGGCAGAATGCTGGATCCATCCCATAGAACTTGGTGTTGGTTGAGGTTTATAAACCCAGGGGTGGTTCTGGCCATGCCTGGGTGCACAAACCCACTGGGTTTTCCCCTGCACAGGCGGCTTGGAGATTTTATGCCACCAACCTGTCCCGGACGGACCTGCACTCCACCTGGCAGTACTACGAACGCACCGTCACCGTCCCCATGTACAGGTACCTCCTCCTCCAGCTTCCTCCTCCACTGCCTTCCTCGTGATGCCACTGTCTCCATTGTTATTTTTGTTATCTGGATATATAATTTTGCTTATTTATTTACTCTTTTTTTGGTTGAAAAAGTTGATTTCGAGCTCCTAAGGGCTGGTATATGCTTTTTCTTTTGGAGTTTTTTTTGCTTTGTATTTTTTCATTGTTTTTCTTTTCGACTTGATTTTAATTTCCCTGTTGCTTTGTGTTTTTTTTTCTTCCCATGTCTTTGTGTGTGTACATGCTCTTCTTTTCACCTTTATTTCTCCACGCCTGCTGGTAGTTGCATTGTGTTGTGACAGTTGCCGTGCCCAGGTGTGAAGACCTCCCTCCAAGCTGCCCTGGATCATAGGTAAACACCACCCTCACCCTACCTGCAGCTCCTCGTGCCCTCTCAGGCTCTCCTTGCTGGTCCAACTGGTCTCTAATGGTCCTTCTGCCTTTCAGCAAACTTCTCTCCCTCCCATGACCAGGCTGGCACTCTCCCAGGTGCATTTTCCCTGGGTCCTCCTTTCCTTTCTTCTCCTTTTTTTTCTCTAAGAGGAGGAAAGCTAACTTGGGATTCAGGGAGCGTTTTCCCATTTCTTGCATCTCATTTATCCATCCCAGTGTGTTGGCACAAGCAGGGAATGACGCTGGAGCCGTGATGGATGAGGCTGCTCAACACCAGAGGTTTCAGCAGCACCCGCCTGCCTTGCTCTACCTGCAGTAAAAGCAGGCAGGTTTTTAAGGTGAAACCACAGAGGTTAGAGCAGTGCTGTGGGAATTCTCAGCCTCCTGGGAGTTGGAGTTTCATGGACCTGGGGACAGAGTCCCCTGCCCGCCTCCCAGCCCCCCAGGACATGGGGAAGCACCGCGTCCTTCATGTCCCCTTTGGGCCTGGTGGCTTCCTCACAAGCTAAAATGCACAATGTTCTGTTCATTTTCACCCCACACTGCCCTGCATCCTGGGCGGGCCATGCCTCCCTTCCTGGTGTATTTTTAGGGGCTATCTATGACTCTCTGGGTTTGTAGAGTGGTTGGATGGGTTTGTTAGGTATTCCTGTAGCTCTGTGGGGTTTTGTTGGGCATGATGGAGCTCCCTGCGCCCCGTCTCCCTGCTCCCACACAGGCTGTGGTCCAGCACTGGGCTGTGCCACTGCTGGAATAATCCCTTCCTGTTTTCCCATATTACTGGAGCCTTCTAGCCCTCAGGCAGACATCCTGGATGTATTTCCTGGGGTAAGCTTTAGCCTGTATTTCAAACACAGCAGCCAGCCTCTTAATCCATCATAAATACCTGTTGGAAATCCCATTGTTGTGGTCAGTAAGTTCTCATTGGATTCATTCCCAGTGTGTGTCTGATTGGTTGCTTTTTCCCTAGAAATTTATGAACCAACTTCAAGATTTTGTCTAAAAACCCCGAAACAACAACAACCCAACAGAACAGGATGAAGCTGTTTTCCAATAGCATTAAACCCACCCATTGAAACTCTCCCTCCCAGTACCTGACCTTCTGGCTGTACCTTTGCAGCACTGCCTGGGATCAGCTACTGGAGAGGATGAGGATGGAGCTTGGCCCAAAGTCCACTGCAAAATGCAGGCACTCAGGGCTTGTTTTCAGTGGACTTTGCCAGATTTTACTGCTCTTTGAAACACTGAACTTACCATGCAGCCAGACATGCAGCGACACCCTTTTGATTACCTGGTACTCAACACCCTTGTTAAAACCTGTATTTTACCTGTGCTCCTTCCACGGAGCTATTATGCAGGAAGAAATCTGAGCTAAAGCTCTCCAGAAAGGGCTAAATAAAAACTCTGGGGAGGAGGAAGAGAAAAAAAATGTAGTTTGAAGAGCCTGCTTTTTGAGTAAAAAGCCAGGACAGATTTGTAGCAGGGTCGTAGCAGTTCTGCTGGCTGCCTCTGTGGGTGCTGCTCAGCCCCACACAGCAGTGTCACCCTGGGCTTCCTTAGGCATGGATTTCTCTGCACTCCCAGCTTCTCCCTTGAATCCCAGCTCCTGTTTGTGCACAGGTCAAGTGAACATCACCTGGGCGAGTGAGCGGTGGGTGCACCAGTGGATTCAGCCCTCAGTGAAACTGCTTTTTTTACCAAAAAAGCAGGGAGCCCCTTCTGAGTATGTTTTAAATGCTGCCAAATAAATAAATACGATTTAAAATTAAACAAAAAAAAGGGGAGTAACTGTATGTTCTGGCTGCAGCTTGCATCACTCACACTGACCATCTCTCCTCGCCTCCCCACTGCCCCAAGCCAGCTGGCAGGCACCGGCGGCCCTGTGCTGGTCCTGGTGCTGCTGCAGCCACAGCAGCACGTCAAGCCCAGCAGCCCCTTAAGGCCACGGCTGCTGACACGTGGCTGCAATGCACAGCGTGGTTTGGAAGTGGGCTGGAGGAACACGAAATCCCCCTCTCTGGTGCCCGGGGATGATCTGCAGTCACCACTACCCCGGCATCCTTTCTGCTCAGCACTGAGCTGCTTACTCCTCATAGCAGGTGCCTGTGCCTTTAGCTCGTCTCTCTTCCCAAGGCATCTCTGGAAAGGCTTGGCTGCTTGATGTGAAAGAATTGTTACACATGCCTTGGAGGAGCTCACGTGGCTCCAGAACATCACTCCAATCACTGCAGTAGAGCTACTCTGACTTGTTTGGGGAAAATATGGTGGCCTCTGAGAGAATCCAGATTTGATCTTTAAATCCGAAATGTGGCAGAACAAAATTTTGAAATATTCACAAGGCTTCTGTGTGTGCAGGTGTGGTTTGGGTTGTGATGCACGAGTGGCTTGGTGCACCCGGACACCCTAAATAACCTGTTCTGCATCAGCCACTGGATTTATTGGAAAAAACCTGCTGTTATTGTCACTCATGAGAGCAGGGCCTTGATCCAAACTACAATCATATATTGGTCTTCACTAAAAAATAGCCAAACCCATGGGCACATCCTGCCCATTCAGCAGCCCAGCCCAGGGAGTCTCTGGCTGGTGGGGCCGAGGGCTGTGGATGTCCCATGGAAGGTCTCTGGGAGGCCCCCACACTTTCCCTGCCCCGCAGTGCCCATTTGCTCTCGGAGCAAGGTGCCAGCTGCCTGTCCCCGAGGGTGACACGGGCGTGCCGTGGCTCCTGAGCCAGCCACAGCGGGAGCCAGCTCAGCCCACGCTCCGTGCTCACCTGTGAGCCTGGCCACAGCATCTGCTCCCGGGGACACACTTCGTTCATATGCTAATTTTCTTTATTCTGTTTCTTTTCCCCTCTCCTCCACCCCAACTTTCCCCCCTGTTTTTCTTTCTCTTACCCCTTTGGTTTTCTTTGGTGAAAACACTTGAAAAGCACGCAAACGCAAACGTATGGTGCCTCCAGGTATGAAGTGCATGTGACTCTGAAAGTGTGTGTCATGTCACTCCTTGTTCTTCATTTGGGACTGTAACATGCAAAGCCTTGAATTAAAAAAAAAAAAAAAAAAACAAACAAAAACAAAAAAAAAGAAAGAAACCTTTGAAGATGAGTTTTTTCCGAGGAATGAGTGAAAGCCCAAAGCAGACGCGCCCTCCTGCTGCTGCTGACTAACCCCCTGCACCTCCATGTACATTTTAGCTATTGGTACACACAAGTGTTGGGAAACTCTGCCAAAATGATGATGTAAGGAAGGAGAATGGGAGCGTGCTTGATAAGCTTGCTTTGTTAAGGATGATTTCTTGATGGTCTTTCCAACCTCCCCCAGTCCATGCAACTCTTAACAAGAAAACATCCCCGTTCATCTTCCATTTCCCTCTGCCCTCGCTCCCGTGTGTTCCCTCTCTCCAGCCCTCTTCTCCCATCCTTCACTGTGTCATTTATCTGGCTCTGTGCTGCAGGAGCTGTGCCCACCTGGTAATGCTGGCTTTGAGTTTGCTGGTGTGGTGGCACCACAGGGCACAGCAGTGGTAGCACGGAATAAAACCTCCATAGCAGCCATGCCTGCTTTTGAGGGTAAAACCTGGAGAAGAGAAAGATCTGGGATGCTAAACTGATAAGATCCTTCATTTCTTCGAGTAATCCAATCTGATTTTCGGGGAAAGAATGCTTCATCTCAGCCGAACTTTTCCATTTCAGTTTTTAGTTCCAAGACCCACCTAGAGCTAAGCAGTTATTAGCCACAGTTATTCAGTCTGGGACTTAACCTTTTGGCATCAATCCAAATGCAAGGTCCTGGATATGGCTGTGTAAGATTTATGATAAATAATATTATCTCAGGTTCTGCAGAAAGGAGTAGATTTGCAAATCACAGGCATATTTTATGTGAGATGGGTATCTGAAGGTGTAGTCAAGTTAATATTTTAAGATAGGGAATAAATGACTTACATTTCAAGACTGCAGGCCAAGCTCTGTTCTTAGAGCAGTTTAAATCCTCACTAGATGCAGTAATGCCACTAGAGCTGATGTGATTTAATGTCTGATTTTGAAACCCAGTTCCAGTTTTCACAGATGCAAGTTTTACAGCCTTAGTAAATCACACTTACTGCTCTGTGTGCTTAATTTATAGCAAATTGCATCAATGAACTGCAAATATAATATTAAGAATATATTTTCCTGTTGTGCTGAACAACACCCTGTTTTGAGAATCAGACATTTTTCTGCTGCTAGGAGAGGAATAAGAATGTGCCACTTCCGTTCCATTGGTTGTAATAAAGTATTTTATAAGCTTCATAAATGCTCTCAGTCATGAAAAATAGCTTCAGCCGGAGACATAAAGTCATGGTTAGGGCATAAATTGGCTGCTCATAGGAACTCCAGCACTGCAGGGAGGCTCATTTAGGTTCCCATCCCATTCCAGCACCCATCTCCTTGTCACCGTCTCCCTACTTGTTCATACTGGGACTGTTCAAAAAAATCATCGTGGCGTCCGCGTGCGTGTCGTGGTGTGTCCGTGTAGCTCCCACTGTATCGTGCGCTGCTGCCCTCCTTGTGTCGTGGGGTTCTGGTGGTGTCCTGGCCCGAGGCATGATCTCCTTCCTGTCCCCTAATGCTTGAAAGTTACCTGTGCTCCCAGGAACAGCAGATCCGCCTTTCCCTGTGGATGTGGGAGCCGGCACCCGGAGTTAGCGCGGCCTTTCTCTGTGCTGTACTGGGAGGGGTGATGGAGGCAGCTGGGGGGACCTGCAGCAGCTCAGAAGTGTTGCTGTGGTGGGTGGCATGAGCTGTGTGTGTGTCCCGTGGTGTGCAGATTCCTCACCCAGCTCCCCCTTAACCGGAACGCGCTTCCCTCGCTAACCAGCGACACGCGGACCAGGAGGAGAGAGAGAAAACGTGAGGAGCCCCAGCCAGAGGTTCTTTCTGCACCTGGCGTGGTGACACCTGCGTCCCCTGTGCCCTGGGCCCACACCAGGGCAGGGTGCTGTGCATCCAGCATTCCACAGCGAAGCTCAGTTCAAGAGCTATGCAGAGTTCTGCCTTTTTTTTGTTCTTTAAGGTTCTGCAGAAATGGTGTGGTGCAGTAGCTGTTCCCCAAGCTGCCTTTGCAGTGACAGTTTAGGCTGAGCATTTAGTTGAGATTAAATTTAAGGTCAAGTATATGTGTAAGTTTTCACCCATTTTTAATAATAATTATTTCAGTAAAGTGCTGCTTATTTCCACCTCATGTGTACCAGGCCCATGAACCAACCACAGAAGTGGTGAATTTCTGTGTTTGTTGTGTGTCTGTACCTTCTCATGGAAGCATCTGTGGTGGCCCAAGAGGTGGCCACCTTCAGCACACTGCAGGTCATGGGCTGATGTGAAAGAAACAGTTCCTTTTGGAATCCTGAATCCTTCAGTCTTTTGAGCTAATGAGCTCCTCAGCTGAGATTGCACCAGTGAGAGCTCTGGATTTGCTATCCCAGCTGGAGAAAGTGGGGCAATTGTCCTGTGCTCTGCTGGGTTAGACCTCCCTGAGGAGTTAATTCACCTAAGAAGAGCTGTGCACCCTTCATTACCTGCTGAGTACACTCCGTGCTGGATTTCGTGCACCACCTCTCCCATCCTGGAATGCATCTCCAAACCCTACGGTGTTGTTTGAAGGGAGGTGACAGCCCAGCACTCGTGCACGGCTCCACTGCATCAAGGTCAGCTTCTTCCTGATGTCTGGAATGAAGAGGATCATTAATTCAGCAGATCAGGATGTGCTTTTCTCTGGATGGAAGCGACTGGGGAGCCGAGCCAAAATTTTTCAGGCCTATTTTTATTCTTTTCTCCATACTTAGAATTGGAAAATTTTCTGATTGCCTCAATCTTGTGAGCACAAAATCTCTGCTGAACCGCTGTGGTTTTGAGGATAAGTTTTGTACCTGCAGAGAAGAGGCTTTTCCAGTTGAGTTGGGTTTTTTTAGCTGAAGTGTGAAACTACTGGTCTCATAATGGCTGAAAAAATGTCTGCTTTTGTTTTATTAGAAGCCTCATTTCTTACAGTCTCTCCCTGACACCTCCAGCCTATGTTTCTTTTGCTTGAAAACCTGGCTGGGAATATCAGTGTAAAATATTTGTGGAGCAAGCCCTGGTCTCCCAGGGTCTCAGGGAAGAACCCAAAAATGGATGTGGAGCTAATTTAATGGCTTTTAGCACAAAGGCAGGATAGGCCACAGGGTGTTTGTTCATCGGATTTTCAATTCTTAACCAGGATTCCCATTGTCAGGTTTTTGGGGTTTTTTTAACTGAGAAAGGAAGGAAGCCCCGTGGTTCCTGGAGGGCAGTGACACAAGATTTTGCCTCATTTTGGGGCAAAACCTGACATGGAGAGTAGGCAATTGGTTAAACCTGACCCTGGAGCACACTGCCATTTCTCCTGGGACGCTCCCAACCCCAGGTCCTCATTTTCTCTGCTCCACAAGCTGCTCCTTCCCATGCCTTCCCACGCCTTCCCACGCCTTCCCACATTCCCAAGAGCAGCAGGGTTAAGTTTTCCTATTTTCCCCCAAAGCTGGAGTTTCTCTCCGTTTAGCAATGCCAACCTGCCAGACTACAGCTCTGCCAAAACACCACCGGGCTGCCCAGGAACCCTGGCAGCCGCTTGGTTTTGGGGAGGTTCAAAATCCAGTGGTGCAGCCAAGTTTCTCTCTCTCTTGCTGTCACTTTCTCTCTCTTACCCCACTGCTCTGCCTCAGGACACTGTTGGAAATAGCAGCCAAACCCCTCTCCATCCTTCCTGAGCTCTCCCCCAGCTGCAGTTGATGGCACAAAGCTGGTTCTGGTTGAAAGGATGGGGCAGCAGGGGAAGTTGCCAAGACAGGAGGCTCTGGAATCAGCTCTGTCTGGATACTAATGCTCTTTGTTTTCTCCCTCTAGACTAATCCCTCCTCTGAACCAGCTGGAGCTCCTGAGGAACCTGAAGAGCAAGTCGGGACTGACATTCAGGTTAGCAGCAGAGTTAAGAGAGTTTGGAACGCACACACTTTGCAGTATTTTTCTTTTTTTCCTTTTTTTTTTTCCTGCCTGCCTTTTGCGTATGGACATCCTTGAAGATGAAAGAGGTTTGACAGCTGGTCCCCCATGGGTCACTCAGTGACCTCCTCCCTGCCCCTCTCCCGTGCTCTACATGAATTCCTTCAGCCTAACTTGGCTCTGGAGCAATGTCACAGTGCTTGACTGACAACGCAAAGTCATATTCTCAAAGGGGCTGATGGAGGTAGTGATCCCAGTTTTCCTCTGACCTTTCTGCTCCTCACCACACTCAGAGGACATTCAGGCCCATGATGTGTTAATTCATTCTCTGTTCCCTCCAGTGAGAGCAGCCAAGGTTGCAGCAGTGAGAAATTTTTGCTAAATTGGCTGTGGCAAGGTTTACACGAATCCCCCAGAAAAGCGGGAGTCCTGCACCTTCACCCTCTGCTTGGGAGGGGTAATTCTTGGGGTTTTTGAGCAGTCAAGGCTGTCCTGTTGGTGAACAGGGAGTGTGCAGGCCCTGGGAGGGATGGAGAGGTGCCAGTGGGCATCGGGGCCAGCTGGGAGGTGTGGGCTGGGGCCTGCCCTGGGCTGTGTGCCTCTGCAAAGAATAGAGCCCTGGGTCAGCCTGAAAGCTTTAAAATGTGAGTATTTGAGCTAGTGACCGAGGCTTGGCTTCTAAGCTTTTCTGAGCAAGAAGCAGGGTGGGGAGAAGAGGTTTTTATTAGTCTCTCCAGGCCGCTGCCTTTAGCTGAGGGAGAGGGGTCGGGCTCTGTGCAGGTCTCAGTGGTCGCTGCTGAGCAGTGGCAGGGCCAGGGCTGGTGCAGCACCGCGCTCAGAGGGCACCTGTGTTAGGGGAGGCAGAGCTGTATCTGCTGAGAAACACGGTCTGCTCCCTCTCCGAGGGGCTTCAGGGGCAGGGCTGATTGAGGCCCCACACTGAACACCATTCCTGAGCGTAGGAGTTGTGAATTGGAGCAGCTGAAGGCAGAGCAGGTTTCCCTCATTGCTGGAGGGAAATGCCACCACAATGCCTGGTCAGTGAAGGTGAGGGTTTTTTTCAGTGTGGCCTCAGCATGGCTTGCAGTGTCCTGGCTGCCCTTTTGTAGGTGTTCAGCTCACTTTGTCCTCAATGATTTTTCAGGGCAATCCAGTTTTGGATCTCAATAGCAAACCACAAACACAGATTGTGGTGTCCCACTCCCTCCATATGGCCTTTGCCAACTACTTGGGTAAAGTAGCTGCCAAAGGCTCTGGAGGCATAAACCCCACCTGAGGTGTCAGGATGCCAGGGCAGGGGTCCGTGCTCCTTCCCAGCCATGTCCAATCCCAGCACCCAGCGTGGATCCGTGCATTCAGAGATCTGACACGAGCTCTGTCCCAAGAGACAGGGAAGAAAAGCGAATGCAGCACGGTCATGGGAGCTGTTCAAACCCTTCCCCATGTGCAGAAACATGAGGGCAGTGTGTTTCCAAAGGAAGGGGGCCGCTCTCTGAGCCCACAGAAGTCCTCCTGTGCTCACACAAATCACACGACCCTCAGGTGTCTCAGTCGTGCGTAGGCACAAGGATGGGTTGGGATAAACTCTTCGGCCCTGTGCGTTGTATGTGTCTTCTCTGAGGTTGTGTGAGTCTCCAGTGATCTCCTGTCCGGGCCAGAAACTCCAGGAATTAAGTGCTCCTTTCCCTTTCTTCTGTCCACAACTTCCACTTAGTTGTACTGTTTGGTATTGTCGTTTTGTTATGTTTTAACAGTGAAGCAGCAACATCTTTTGCCACCTGACACCATGCTAATGTACTATTGCTTCTGTTTAAAGGAAAGAGCAGCAGCCCGAACCATCGCCAAGGTCTGTATCACTGCCAACACGCCATCCCCATGCATTCCCTGTAGATTTCTATGTGTGTGCGTGTGTGTACCATGTCGTGGCACCATCGAGGGAAGCATTCCTAGGTATTACCGTGCTTTTCCTGTGCTGTGCAGTCCGACGTATCTACGTGTATGCTGGACCTTAAATCATATCTTCCTTCCAGTCTGCCTCGGGCTGGAGCTGCAGGGTAGCGAGGCTGGGGGGGAGCAGAGAGTGGTGGCAGCACGGGCAGAGCTGGCAGACACTCACCAGGGTGACAGCAGGGGTTGGGTTTACGCTTCTCTATTTTATTTCTTTGCTGGGGTCGTAGCTGAGTGACTCGGTATGACGCGGGCTCAACGCGTGCCCGGGGCAGGTGATGCTTGGCCTGTGTCCCTGCCGCCCGTGCTGGGCAGAGGTGACGTGGGGAACACGAAGCCATCGCCACGTCACCGCCTCAGCGACTTCTCCCGAGCTCCTCTCGCTGCGGGGCACTGCGTGGACCTGCTGCTCCGTGGGAGGGCTCTCTGGCACGGCACGAGGTGGCGTGGCAGAGACACCCTTTGTCCGCCCCGTTCCCTGGGGAGCAAGCACATTCCCTGCTCCATCTTCCCTCCACGCCTCGAGCCCACGGTGCAGAGCGTGCTCTGGGTCGTGGCGAGCACCTTCCAAGGGCAGCCGTAAATCTCACTTGTGGCAGAGCTTTTCTGCATTCACAACTCCCAGGGACAGCGACAGGGCTGGTGTTCGGGATACTTTTAGGACACTCTTCATCCACTTAGAAGTATTTAATTCTGGGATTTTTTTTTGTGCTATATTTTCCAGTTCTTTTAGAAAGTAATTCTGGAGCTGAACCTTTTTTTTTCTTGGCTGATGAGACACAAACTGATGATCAGTGGAGATCATCTGCTTGGCTTTCAGATCTTCCGTCTCATTCCTCAAAACACAGCTTACAGCCTAAATTTTGTAAACAATGAATACATTTTTCAGAAGTACAGCTAGAGCCTGGCATTCTGCAGATGTACCTCTCTGCCATGCCTCTTAGCCTATAAGAGGCCAGAAACTAATTTTTCCTTGGCATAAAAGCCAACCAAAGATATCTGGGTAGATTTAGTGCTGACTAAAGGGTGGAAAATTTCATCTTTCATTCCTTCCTTCCCCCTCTCCCCCCCCCTCTTTTTTTCCTGTCATTCATTTGAGCTTTTCTTTGCAAGCAGAACCTTTGTAGCACTCCATCTACTTTCCTGCCAAATAACCCAAACCTCCAAGATCATGTTTCAACTATCCAGATTTTTATTTTTTTTTTCTGCTTGAGGTCTCAAGTGTAGATCTTCTGAAGGCAGCCTCCATCTAGCATTATTAAAGTAGAGAGCATTACTTGGGAAAGGCTCTCTGGGAGCAGACCAAGGCTGAAATCTTGGCCACCTGCCTGTGGCATCAGGAAGGTCAGAATTCCATCCCAGGGTCTGGCTGCTCCACTGCCCTGTCTCAGCCAATGATAAACTTTGGATGCATCAAAGGGTAAATCCACATTTCTTACAGTGCAATGAGACAAAATCTCTGCTCAGCCCCATCAGCTGCATAGCCAAGGAAATCTGAGGTCTGACAGTGCCTTGCAGGGTTACACCAGCCAGCATCCCTGCAATCACAAGAAATAGTCTTATTTCTGAGTCACTAGCCTTATTTCTAATTTTTGAATCTCGGTCCTGTGTTGCAGGGTTCATATTTATTTACTTGAAACCTTAGGTTGTGTACAATATTTCTTCGTAGAGGTTGCAGGTTTTTCCCTGTTCATTTTCTACTTTCTCAACCTTATGTCACAGAAAGAAGTAAAAATAATCCTTCCCTGTCCTTTTTCAGAGTATTTTTTACTATATATAGGTCCTTCATGAGAGTAATTTCCAAGTGCTGTTTCCTGCTCCTGTGGTGCATCTGTCTCTTGTGACACTGATGGGTTTTGTGGCCAAACCCCAGCCTAGGAGGGCTTAAGCTGAGGGTCTGCAGCTGCTGTGCAGAGCTTTAGAGTTTATTCCAAATCGTTCAGTTCTGCTGCCATGGCAGCACCAAAGCTCCTTCCTTCTGTTCTGTTAGGATAATACCAATTCTACCTGCTCCCGCTGTCCTCTTCCTTCCATCTGATAATGTCTCAGACCTCAGGAAGGAACCTTTGTGTTCAGGGGGGCCCAAATTGCCTATTTTCCCCGATAAAATTTTCTGGGTCTTTTACATTCACATCCCAAATCTGCCACCCACTCTAATTTCCAGCAGCCTCCCGGTGATGCTCAGTGTGTCATCCTGCCCTTAGAAAAGAGAACTCATCCTGTTTCTCTGCCCACCTGACAGTTAATCACCCACTTGCTGATGATGCTTCACTCAGGAAGCTCCTGGGGATGAATCGTCTCTCTTAGCAGACCCCAGCTCCGCACTTTTACTGCTTCAGCTGGGAAAGGATTTGCCACTTTGCATTTCCATCGCTGTGAGGAAATACAGTCTTACACCTGGAGGTAGCTGGATCTTCCTCCTGTTTTAGTGATGTGTAGGGAGTGGCTGATTTCCTATATCCCTCTTTTCATAACATACACCACAAAATCCTTGCAGAAAATGGAATAGAAAGAGCTTTTTCACTATTTTTCACCTTAATATATTTTAATTTAGAGAAGGGATGCTGGGAATGTGCTGTGCAGGACAAACATTGCCTTGTGAGGTCAGGGAGCATCCCAAGCATTCTGCCAGTGCACAGGGTGGCTGTTGGGGTCCTGCCCTCTGACCCCAGTGCTGCTGTGGCTGTGCTGATTTCTGCCCACACAGCACTGGGAAAGCTGCTGCCTGGGCTGGAAGGATGAGAGGAGGTGGCAGGGTCAGCGTGGCAGAGCCTTGGGGTCACCTGGAATTTCTCTTGGGTGGCTTTCAACTTAGTCTTGGCATAAAATGAGACAGCTGATCTGAGAGACAGGTTACGTTCTTTCTCTATGGCTTCTGCTTTGTTTTTCCACCATGAGCTTGTCTGCATCCACATCCCAGTGCTGGGAATGCTCTGTGCTGACCTGCTTGGGGGCCAGGAGCTTACCTCCCCCAGAGGTGGAGCCCTGGCTGTGACGAGCAGAAGAGACGCTGGCCTTTTCCTACATGCTGTGTACCTCTTCCCCCCTCTTTATTTTCCTCCCTTTAAAAAACAAACGCTTTCAGAGCCTCCCCTTGCCCATCACTTTGGGTGTGGTTCCACCCTGCTCCTGCCCCGGTCGAGCAGTGCCCCCTGCCCCTCCCCAGGCTGGCTGTGCTGCCGGGGCACTGGGACCCATCCCACGTCCGAGACCACACTGCTGCCGTGCAGGGTCCAAATACAAGTCCACTCTCCTTCATATCCCCAGGGAAGGGGGCCTGCTCAGTGCTGGGGCTTTTCTCAGCCCTCGTGCTGCAGAAAGCCAGCAGATCAGAGTGGTAATGGGGGGGCGATTACTCTTGTGTTAATCAGGCTGGAAACTAGCTGTGGCATCTCGTTTCTGTTTGTTTTGCTTTGATTGTAATGTCAAAAAGACAGACACATGGTTAGCCAGGGCTGTGGAGGCTCCTGTAGGAAATGTGGGCTTCAGATGCTCTTTAACAGATGGTTTGAGAAACATCTGAAGGCATCCACAACCACATTTCTTCCTCTTGCGTTTTCCCAAATACAATTGGGTGAGAAGATAAAAATTAATGAACCAAATGATCATAACAACACATTCACATCAGAGAAAAAGAAACAGAAGGATTCCAGGGAAGTGGGAAGCTAAAACTCAGATTACTTTGTCCAGCATGAGTTCAGTGCTGTAGGTAATGAGAGGAACCTCTTTGGAAGGTTGTTCTCAGCTGTGGTTTGTCCTTGGCCCCAGCGAGCTCAGCAGGACCTTGGCCATGTACTGAGTGAATGCTGGGCTGGGTCCCTTGTACCGTGTGTGTGTATCTGTGCGTGTATCTCTCTCTCAGTGTGTGTATGTGTCTGTCTGAGATACACACAACCCCAAGAGCTCTGTTCAGGGGTGTGATTAAGGCTTTTGTACGCACTGGAGGATGCCTTTGGTTGACTCAGTGGGCCCCTGCTCATCCAGCCAAGGATGTCCGTGGTGTCCTGAACCTCTACTGCCCATGGAAAGCGGGGGTCAATCATAGGAACCCCATGGGCCACACGAGCCTGGGCTGGTGTTTGGCCTTCTAACCAATTTAACTGGTGTTAGAGACTCATGCTGGGACTGACAGTAATCTGGAAATAATCAGTTGCCTTTAGGGGAGCGGATTATTTGCACGGAAGGAACTGCATCTTTCTGGAGGGACTGCAGAGGAGACTGAGAGAAACCCACGCGTCTCCCTGAGGCTCTGCATGCTCAATATCCCACTCCCATGCCAGCTCCAGGACAGCCCTGGTAGCACCGCTGGCCCCTGGGGCTACCTGGGGATGCAGGGTCCCGTTGTGGGCACCTGAGGAGTCCCCAGGATGCCGAGGGTGGTGTCAGCTGAGCTTGCATGGGGTGCTGTGCCCGCGAGCTCCTCTGATTGCCGAGCCCAAGTGTAAAACAAGACTGGGATTTGATGCCCTTCAGCCTTTCCAGTCTGCCCACAAACTCGGCAAGAGCTGCCTGCTGGTGGTTGGTGGCCTGGTGGGGTGCTGGGGGCCACGTCATTCCCCTTCCACAGGTAGAGGGCTGCTCCATGGCGTGGAGGACCCTGGTCCTGGTGGGGATGTCCTGGCAGGGCAGTGCCTGAGCAGCCATTTGGGATGGAGCTGTGGTGGTGCCTCCTCAAAGTCAGCAACTCCCCAGAAGTGGTAGGGCCTGTCCAAAAAGCATTACGAAAACCAGATGTGTGAACACAGATGTTCAGCTCCCTTCCCATAAGGGACTGCACCACACCCTTTGTGTAAATGTTTTTATCTATTTTTTTTTTTCAATGCCAGGCTTAATATAATGGTATTTCCCAAATAAAAAGTGCAAATAATTCACAGATTAACTAGCTCTCTTTGTGAGTGGGGGTTTTTTTGAGAGAAAAAGAAGAAATTTGAGCTTTTTGCATATTGTTTGACAAAACAAGTTACAGTTTTGTCTTTCCATGGTTTACACAATTTGAAAAAACTTACGGGTTTTTTTATATATTTAGAGGAAGAACAGAGTGTTTTTCTGTTTCCAGTACAGATGAAAAATCTTCCTGCAGTTAATTGTAGATAAACTGACGTCACCAACTCAATGAGCAGAATGCCTCATGTCTAATAATTAAATTTACTGACCACAGTGAAACAAATTTCAGAAACCCTCTTGATTTTCTTTTTTTTTCCCTCACTTAACACTCAAACAGAACAATCCTGTCATGAACCCGGCCCTCAAAACACCTGTCTTTTAAACCTAGAGTCCGTAATCAAAAGTTTCCTGTCTGGCATTTGCTTCCAGGTCTAATTTTTACTCTCCCCTCATTTCCAGTAAGAGCAAACCGTGCAGAGAGTCACTATGCGGATGCTGCTCAGGAAACTCTAGGTACCACGGGAAATGCGTCGCACGAAACTAATCAAAAGCTGCACGGCTCATTCTCCCTCTACCCTGCTACCACCCGTTCTGATCACTTCTCTGCTTAATAGAGGTACTAGATGAGTAAAAAAAAGGTGGAAGAGCCTCCCCACTGCCCGCCCCGAAATTAGAGCCTTCCCTGGCTGCCCGTTGTGCAGAGCACACGAAGCGAAGAGATGAGGATGGGGAATTTGGGCTGGGCGAGCCAAGCCGATGTCTGCTCAGCAAGGGAGGAGGCCAGGAAATGAAGTTTAACAAATGATGGAAAATTATTAAAAAAAAAAAAAAAAGAAAAGAAAAGAAAAATGAAAAATTTTAATTTTTTTTTTTCAAAAGACCCTTTCCATCCCTGTCGCTCCATC
This sequence comes from Gymnorhina tibicen, assembly GCA_013399875.1. Lineage (NCBI taxonomy): Eukaryota > Metazoa > Chordata > Aves > Passeriformes > Artamidae > Gymnorhina > Gymnorhina tibicen. Next base: position 1,044,633 of record VXAZ01002748.1, on the reverse strand, counting down.
CCTCCTCAAGGTCCAGGGAATCCTTGCAAATTGACTTGCACTGTACAGCAATGTCCAGTTAGTAGCATGAGAAATACCAGCTTCCTGCCTCTGCTCAGTCACCATTCCTTTGGCTCTCTGACCATGACAAATTGACCTTTCCTAGTCTGGTGGCCTTTGGAAGCCACAGCTTGCCTATCTAGCACCTCTACTACGCAGCTAGAGAAGGACTAATCTCAGCCTGTCCCACCAGACGTAGGGGACACGGGCTCCCCTGAGCGTTGGCATTGGCCTTGTGAATGGTTCTGTTTCTAGACCCCGAGGGGGACAGACAGCTTTAGCTCAGGGCTTTGTACGAGCAGGGTTTGCATCTTTTTCATCCAGTTGACAACTGCTAGGTGTTTTCAGGGACTTCCCAGCGAGCATCCCTTCGTGCACCCACGGCCATATACACAGACACATAGATCTCATCTTACTTGTGCGGTAAATACTTCCACACCTGCACTAGAAGAGTCTCTGCCCCCACCCCAGACACTGCTCCTCAGCAGCAAACATGCACCTTCTTGATCTCCCGCTGCCCAGAGTTTGCATGCTGTGAATGCTGGCAGGGGACCCCCCGAGCTCCTCGCCCCGCAGCCAGGCAGGTGGACAGCCCAGGAGTGGCAGGGCACTGAGTGATGCCGCATGTTTGTGAACTCGGATTTTTGCATGCTCTTTTTTGGAGTCCGTTTTAATTCTCAAAATCACCAGTCTCTGTATCCCTCAGAAAGCCAACAAATGACAGCTTTGAAAGTACAAAACTGCAGCTCTAACAGTATATGTATCTCTGGTTTTCTTCATTAATTGTTTCAACCTGTATCTTTTCTTTTCTTGCTATTTTTTGACCTGCTGGCTATTTTTATTCTCTGTCAGTCTAGAGGGCAGGGCTCATGGCTGAGGTTTGCGTGTACCAGGTGCTCAGAAGTAGAGTGGTAAATCCCATCTCTGAATGGGTAACAAAGAGGAATGGGGCATGATCTAGGGTTCATAAAAAGCAGTTTCTCCATGGTAGGAAATCTTTTACATCTGGATAAAAAGCCTGAACCTCTGAGTCAGCCTCCGGCTACATATTTGGTGGTTCTGTGGCCTTCCTTGAAGGTTAGCCTTGAGAAGTGTGGGTAAATATTGAGTGATCATCAGTTGCACAGGCAGCACTTCAAGACATTTCCAAATGGCAAAGATTTGGTCAATAGTCTAGCTGAAAAAATGATCCTGACTTCTGTGGTGTTTCCGTTTGCCAGGTGAGGTTGTTTTATCTGTGGAGGTGTAGTGTGAGCAGGGACTCCTCCCCAGAGAAAGCCTCCTCTCAGTTGCTTAACACTGAGGTTGTTTTTGGCAGAGATGAAAACGAGCAGTGCTATTCGTAATCTGTCCTCTCATCTGTCCATGTCTAGTTCTGTTTTCTGGAAAATCAGCCACTCTGATCTCAGTGTCTTCCTTGCATGTCTTCCTAGGCATGGATTTTTAATTGCTAAAGCAGTGTAATTTTTTTCTGTTTTCTACTGAATTCCTTTCCACTGTGGTCCTCATTTCATCTCCCCCGTCTTGAGTTCTGCAAGGGAAAGGGAGGATGAAACAAAGTGTTACCTCAATATCTTCTTAATCTGCTGGAGAGCCTGAAAAGGAGGATGACAGACTGTGATTCTTCCAGTCAAAAAGGAGTCTTGAACTTTGCAGTAGCTACAAGGGCATCTTTGTTACCTGCATCCATCCTGAACGTAGTGCTACACACCCTGTGCTTTAGAAAAACTGTGGGTTAACTGTGAAGGGACGTAAAAATAATTCAAATGTCTTGTTTCCCTGGGCCCTTGGGTGCCTGCCAACAATCCCCACTGCACAAACTCTTGGGGCAGATGCCAGCACTTTGATGCAGCTCATGCTGAGTGCTAAAAGCCTTCATCTAGGATGCACATAACGAAATAACTGCAAATGATGGGGCAATCACGAAAAACTCAATGTAGGTAAATTAATAGGAAACTCCTTAGAAGCTGTGGTTTCTTAATGTACTAAACCAATGATCTTTAGTCAATAAATGTAATAACACATTCATTTTTAGACAGTAATGTAACTACACCAAGCCAGGTTATCAGCTCTATCATATTCTGCTTTGTAAGAGACTTTGACGACACACTCAGGGATGAGGGCACCTCACAGTGGGAAGAGGTGGCACCCAGAGCAGTGAAGGAAAGGTGTTTGCAGAGCCCTTGACTGGCCTGTGGCTCTTCATGGAGCAGGTTCCTTAAAGGCTTGTTTGGGAATGATCAGCTGGCTCGGAGGTGCAACCTGGCTGCTTTGCTTTGGTCCTGAAATGCAGAACAGCCGAGCTGGCAAAGAGCAAACGGCTGGGAGAAGAGGCAGGATGTGGCTGATGTGGGGTCTGACAGCACTCAGCATCAGTTTGGGAGAAAAGGGCTGTGAATTAGGAAGAGATGGGTGATTATAACAGAATGCTGCAGAACAGCAAAGGTTACAGACATGAGTCTGGCTCCAGTGTCCCTTCACTCATCCAAGGCCCTGTGCTTTTCCGTGCTTGTGTGGTGGTGCGACTCCAGCCTTTGCCATCACAGCATCAGTGGCTCCCATCCAAGTCTAGCACTGTGGTTGTGGATAAGGAAAAGGAGAGGGATTACTCACCATGACTTGATCACTGCCTGATGTTTTGTTTCCTTGCACCCAGGTTTCTCTGCTTCGAGAAACTCCGTTCTCTAGGCTGAATTCACCTTTCAGCAATGGCTTTTCTGAAATCACTGGAGGCAAACCAGGCTTGAGCCAGGCCCCCTCTTGATTTCTGCTTTAGTCATGGCAAATTTTGCTTACACAGTTTTATTTTCCTTTCCTTTGTGCCTCCAGTAATTTGTTTCTGCTTCTTACTCACACCAGCAAGCAGACTGGAGCCCGGTGATAGCCACAAAGGCCATCATTCACTCCTGGCACTCCTGCCTGGTTTTAATGAGTTGTTCTCATATGCCACGAGCTCAGCACAAACTCTTGATTTAAAAAAAAGCCCCTCATTTACCAACAGGAGACAACCTTTTTCTCCTGGCCACAGCTTCTCAGAAGAATAAGCACTGATACTGGTTGGGTTTGGATGCAGAGATGGATCCGAGTCTGTGCTAATCCGACTCATTCTGGCTAGCTGAGAAGTTTATGAAGTAATGGCTCAAGCACAGTTTAAAATCAATGACAGGACCTTACAACTGATACTTTCTATTGATCCAAAATTACTGCTAATGTAATGAGTCCACATTGTTTTAAAAGTGCTGATTTAATACTATAGAGAACTGGAACGAACCCCAGACCAGAGGGTTTCAAACAGGAGCTTAAACCCCTGGCATCCTAAGGAGGCTGATGGCAGCTCATTTTGAAGGTCAGTTCTCTGCTGAGTGCTGGGCTGTTGGACTTTACCAAAATGCAAAGCCCACTAAATCAGGGAACAACATCCAGTTTCTCCAGCATGGACTCTCGTTTTCAGACTGGCAACAGAGAAAAATCAGATCAGTTTCTATCCTTTGTTAAATTCAAGTCAAAACCTGAGTATTTACAAACCTTCCTCAAAGTCAGCCTGGAAAGGTAATTTTTTGCTATCAAATCTGTTTTCATAATGCCACCAGGAGTGGTTATGAGGACCTAGAATTAAATCATACCCTCTTAGGCTAATTCCCCTAATCTGTGCCTCCGGTTGCAAAGACACAGTTCCCTTTCCCTTCCTTCCCCTGGCACGAGCAGAGCTCCTGCCCCGTGCTCGCGCCGCTGTCACCACTGTGAGCGTCCGTCCGTCCGTCCGTCCCTGCTGTGTGTATGGCTGCGTTCCTGCTGTCCTCACCTTCACGTCACCAACACTCCCCACTCAACTGAGGCTCATTTACCATCCTGGAGTGACTTCCAAACACCACTTCTTTGACACACTCTGCGTCCCTCTGCATGACTTTCTGGTTGAGTGAGAACATGATCTTGGATTAGCTGACAACATAAATCCCTATGTATGTCTGTATTTCTTTGGGATTTTTTCCTACCAGCTCCTGCAGACCCCAGCAGCATCCTCCTCTGCAGGGACTGTACTTGCATGTGATTCCAGATGTCGTTTCCAGTGAGGGAATTGCATGGCAGAAGGAAAAATTCAATTAGTTGTTCATGGTGTCTCATGTCGTCTATGTTAAAACAAAGAAGTTACATCAAGTGTTGGGTTTTCTTCCTTAGTGAGTACTTGGGAACAAAACCCACCCAGATCTTAATTGTTCATCAGATTTCTATGAGATTTTTTAATGTGTTGCACCTCATGCTCTCAGGCTTGAAACTCTTTGCTCGTATCCCTCACCAAGTTCAACCCTTTCTTTTTTGCTTTTTGTGATTCCTGCAAACATTTGTAGCACATTTGTTGTGGGAATGGAAAAGGGGCTCCAAGAAAAAGGCCCTGCTGTACTCAGTGAAAGGCAACTGGGTTTTATGCTGGGACTGGTGATGGGAGAAACTCAGCAGAGGATAGGGCACAAAGAGATCACTTTGAATCCTGAATATTGCTGTGTTGCTAAGGCATTTTTATAAAACTTACTTTTAAAAAAGGTACATCAAAGTAATAGTACTACTGAAACACAGTGGATTCAAGAAATAGTATTCTGTAAAATCAACAAAAATAAAGAAAAAAGTTCCAGTTGGCCTATTTAGAATCAAATGACGAAATTTCAATCTGGTTTCTAATCCAAGAAACTCAGAGTGAGAATTTCTTTTAAACCTTTGGCTCATTATGTATGATGGTTTTGGTAGCATTAGTAATCAAGGCTTACATCCAGAAAGGTGTTTAGGCACGTGCTTGTTCCCAGATTCCCGTGTGGATTTGTACCTCTGACCTGGATCTCAGCTCTGCTGAAGGTCTGTTGATCTCGTGGCTTTCAGACAGACCCTGCAGATGGGCACCACACTGGAAATTCAATCCCCAGCCCTTAACTGAATTAAAATTCATCTTTAATTGGAATAATTCTGCCTTTTTTAATTTGGTCATGAGCAAATTTTATTTTCTCTCCAATCCGCCTCTCAATGTGAAATTGCTGCTGAGCTCATGGCCTCAGCCAACCCTGCCCTGCAGCCCAGGGGATGCCCTCCCCACACAGCTCTGCAAAATGCTGCCTAAGCACCTTTCTCTCCCTGTAAATGTTTGTTGTCTCGCAATGTGAAGTGACTTTGTAAAAATAGCACCTTCTTACTTGACAAATCTGCTCCCTGAGTGTCCTCGAGTCACATCTTCTTCCCTTGCTGGCCGGAGCTGGTGTCTGCTCCTGTCAGCAGGGAACAGCAGGCGGCTGGGAAAAGGGAGCAGCGTCTTGCTTTGCTTCAAGACCAGCAGCCGAGTTCTGATTGAGGAACCTCGTGCCAGTCTTGAAGGCAAAGAAGGGCTGCGTGGCTCTGACTTTTAAGTTGGTGTTGCTGAAAGACACACCAAAAAAAAGCAGGTCTTTGGTTGGTGATGTGGAAATTAAAATTTCTGAAACGTTCTTCCCGCAAATTGAGGCAGAGAGTTTGCAGCAGAATGATAAGTGGCTGCTGCAATGGTACAGAGTGTTGGGAATTAAATCCCTGTCTTCACTCAGTTTTGATATACCTGTATATAAAATATTGGCTATTTGTGCAAGTACCTTGCACTGATTGTCCAACCTCTAATGAGTGGAGTTTAATCATTGATTGCTATAAAGAAAATATGAAATGATCCAAAACTATTTGCAGTCTGCTTTCCCCAGTGCTGTCTCTATAAAGTTTGTGGCTTCATAAAGATTCACAAAATCTCTTTGTTCTTAAATTTTCACATGAAAATTCCACATCTTCATTTGGGTGAAAGGCTTTAATTGCAAATTTCAGAATTTGGAAACTAATTAGAGCTGGGTGGTCACTATTTCCCAGTGCATGAGATCATCTCTGTTTCCGGAGACAGCTTCTTTTCCAACCATAATTGCAAGGATTCTAGTAGGAAAAAAGGCAATAAAATGCCATATTCTGGAGTTTTAAAATTTTGCTTTACATGTTTATGACACCCACAGCAGTCCTCCAGGGAGATGGCAGATAGCTTTTAGATGGAATTTTTATAGGATACAAAGGAGTTGCACAATTCAGTGTTTGTATTTATGTGTTTCAATATGTAACTGGATAAAGAGGAACTCTTTGGAATATATAAAGGGGGCAGATCATGTTTTAAGAGGGAGGAAATACAGGAGCTGAAGAAAGGGAAAGGACAGATCTGAGCACCAGAAGCGAAGTGTTTACACAAAAGTTTTCAGATAATGGTTTGGGGTTTTTTTATTGGTATTTTCTTATTAGTCATAGTGTTTTGGAAGGCAGTTGTGAAAGAAAAGCTTCCTAACTCGTGATCGGAGTCGATCAGTGATTTAAGGAATCATAACCTCATTGTTAATGTCATTCTGTCCCGCCAGCCCTGGCATCCCATGAGGGGCTTCTGTTTAAGTCCTCATTATTTTCTCTCTCTTATGAATCATTCCCATTTCACTCATGATGACGGAAACATTTCTACAATGCTTTCTTTAAAACAAAAATAAAAATGAAAAAATACATATTGGAAAAAAAAAGAAAAGCCAACAGCAAAGCTACATGTCACTGCTGCTTGGAAGTGCTCTTGGTTTCTAATGGCTGGTGGGGAAGGACTGCGTGGTTTCCAGAATGACTCCTCCTGCTGTCTCCTTTTTGTCTTTGTTTCAACGTGTTTCTCTGAACAGTCAGAAGGTCAGTTTGAAAGATCGTGTCTTCTCCAGTCCCCGCGGTGCTGGCACCAAAGGGAAAGGCTCTCCACAGGCTCAGGGCATCAGGAGGTCCCCCAGTGCTGACCAGAGCATCGAGGACAGCCCGAGCAAAGTGCCCAAGAGCTGGAGCTTCGGAGACCGCAGCCGAGCCCGGCAAGTGTTCCGCATCAAGGGAGCGGCGTCGCGGCAGAACTCGGAAGGTGAGGGCTTGGGGTGCCGTGCTGGGCCCCAGATTCCCAGCTGGTGCCCACATCCTCTGCCTCCCCACCTAAGAAGGGCAGAGCTGCCAGCCAAGGTGTTCGGCTTCCTTCCCCTCCCAGTCTTTTAGCTTGGAGTAGCCTGAGCAACCTGAGCAAGTTGAAGATGTCCCTGCCCATTGCAGGGGGTTGGACCAGGGGGCCTTTAAAAGGTCCCTTCCAGCCCAAACTAGTCAATAATGGTTACAAGAGGCAAGAAAACCCCTTCTGACACCCGTGATAGTGTTTCTATTTCTATATATAAGGATGGGGAAAGGAGGAAGAGTCAGGCATTGGGACAAGAGGAAATGACCTCAGGTCGTGCCAGGGAAGGTTTAGGTTGGATATTAGGAAAAATTTCTTCACTGAAAGGGTGGTCAAGCCCTGGAACAGGCTGCACAGGGCAGTGGTGGAGTCACCATCTTGGAGGGTTTTAAAACACATCTAGATGTGCCACTTGGGGACCTTAGTGGGTGGGCTTGGCTGTGCTGGGGGAATGGTTGGACTCGATGATCTTAGAGGGCTTTTCCAACCCAAATGATGCTGGGATTCACTGATACAGAGGTGGGTGAGAGCTGCAGTTGGCGCTGCTGAATGTCACCTTAGCACATCCTGGGGAATGCTCTCATTTGGATGCTCAGCAAAGGCTTCTCTGCTGCTTCCCCTGGGGTTGCTGTTTGTGATCCGCCTCCTCTTTCCTGGCGGCACTGGCGCAGGAAACAGTAACATGTTGTGTTTCTCCTTCCCTGTCCGAACCCAGAAGCAAGCCTCCCTGGAGAAGACATTCCTGACGAGAACAAAAGCTGCAACTGCGAGTTTGTGACGGAAGATTTGACACCAGGGCTGAAAGTCAGCATCAGGGCAGTGTGGTAAGAGAGGGAGAGGGGCGACGGGGTCCAGAAGAATAAATTATAGAGAAAAATGAGAACTGTAAAGCCCAAGAAGTGCTGGCAAATGCTGACATGTGTGTGCTGCAGGCTGTTTTTCCCCTGGGTGGCCTGCCCTGCTTTACAGACAATTTTGCCAGGAAGGGCATTTTTGCTTAGGGAAGGAATAAACGGAGAAACAGGAAAATCCCCCACAGGGATGCATCCAAATGACCACTCTCACCAGCTCTGGGATTTAACGCTGACATTTATAAAAGTGGTGCAGAGAGCACATGCACAGATGACAGTCCAAGGGGCATCAGGGACCCCCTGTTGCAGACATGGCTTCAGCCACCAGCCCCCGCAATCCCCTTCCCCTCTCCTATTGCTTCATCCTCTCCCAAACCCACAGGGTTGGGATTTATTCCATTTTCCTTCCAAAGCAGCTCCCTGCAGTGTTTTTTATCCGCCATTAAGCAGGTCAGGCTGCACCCAGGGATTGTGCTATGATTTTACTCTCTACCTCCTGCAGCATTATGAGGTTTCTCGTCTCCAAGCGCAAGTTTAAGGAGAGCCTTCGGCCCTACGACGTGATGGATGTCATCGAGCAGTACTCAGCTGGGCACCTGGACATGCTCTCCCGGATTAAAAACCTTCAGGCCAGGCAAGAGACCCCTCTCTTTGCTTCATTTTCCACTGCTTTTTGTTCATTGCGGAGGTATTGCCAGGAGAGAGACACTTTCCTTTGCAGCTACAGCTTATTCTTTTCCTTTCTAAGACAAGTCCTCAAGGAAAACATCAGTGCTTATGGCTGGAACCCACAGGGATAAGCAGGACAGGGACTGCCACTAAAACTCCCTTACTGCCCATCACAGGACATACAAAAATCATGGCTCATCCTCCTGCTGTATTTTGGGAGATTTTGCATTATGGTATATCCCGTAGGAAGGGTGGGTGTGTATCTCCATGGCCCTCCTGGCGGGGTGCAAAGGTTTGGTGTGCCACTGATGAGGCCCATGTGGGTTATTTGGTACCTTTCTGGGAGTGATATAAGACAAAATTTGGTGTCCTGGCTGTGGCCCTGCTGCCACAGACACAGAGAGCAGCGGCTCCCTCCCACTGCTGGGATGCTAAGCCACTTCAGGAAGAATCCCTCCTTGGATGGCACAGTCTGCTGAAAATCCATGCAGATGGGAATTTCTCATCCAAGGCCATCGATGTAGGTGGGGTTTAGCTGAGCTGCATTTCAGCTTCTGTGCTCAGATTTTAGGAGGAGATGTGTTCATTTTAAAAGGAGAAGGAATGTGGAAAAGGGACAAATGGAACTGAGAAGGTTCCATTTTTTTCATGTTTCTCCTGGAGGGAAAAATAACCCCAACAGATAAATCTGATTCCTTGAGCAGAGGATCGGAGTTTAATCTTTGAGCCTGACCACTCCTCCCTCAGTCCTGATGGGAAAAGCAGAACCCAAGCCTCCAACACCCCCAGCTGTGTTGGCTCAGCAGAAGTAGCTCCAGTTCTGCTGAGCTTGAAGGACACCCAGAACAATGGCAGGGCTTGGCCACGGGCAATCTCCAGTCAAAAAAATACACCATTTGCTTTTACACTTGGATAATGAAATTGCTTCCCTTGATGGCCGTGGCAGCCCAGCTTCCCCTAGAAGCCATTGAGGAGGTTTTCCTTTAATTTCAAACCCATATAAGTCCCTGGTAGAGTCAGCAAATGTGAAGAAAAAAAAGTGTTTGTGTATGCAGACAGCTGACACGAACCCCAGGAATGAAGCAGGAAAATTGTCTTGGGAAAAAGAGGAATCTCTGTTCTGCCATGAATCTCTCAGAGACCATTTTAACTCTGCTATTTTTGATGCTCAAGATGCAGAGGTAACTTTCTCAGCCCTGCTGTACAATGTGCTTTTCCCAGAAGGAACATTCTCCCTTGCAGTGGAGACCAAAATATCCTGGAGAGTTTCCTCTCTGTGAGCCTCTCGCTCCTGTTCAGTACAAATTCAGTGATCATAGATCCAAGATGTGTAGCTGAATATAGAGGGGGAAGAGGAGGAGGAGGGGATTGATATTTCTTAACTTTAGCAACCCGAAACAAGAGGCCTCCAGGCCGCCTCCGCGGTGGGTACCGGGCCATCGGGGTTGTCATCTCCGCTGGCTCCAGGCGGGATGGCTGAGTCTCCAGCACCCTGAGGGCTGTGGCAGATTGCCTCACCACCCTTCCAAGTCTCCCAGTCCTTCAGCGGGATGCGCTGCAAAGCCAAAGCAGTTTGGTTGGCTGCTTTTTTGGGGAAGTCGGGGTAAGGAATTGCAGCTTTCAAAGAACGAACTGAGTTGTCCTCTCAGCTGTAGGTCTGGGACTGTGAGGATGAGGTTCTGGGGCTGGAACCTCATCCTCGCAGGATGGCCACCACCCATCCTCTCACAGGGAAGCCAGGAGGACCAGGAGCTGCTTCAAAACCGTGAAGCACCTGGATTTGGGATCCAAGACAACCAGGCAGCTTCAGTGGTTTCACTGTCCCCGCTGAGCGGGAGATCAGTGATGGTGATGGGAGCAGACCCCCCTCGGGGCCACACTTTGGGCACCAGCAGGTCCTGTGGTCACCTGCCCAGTACAAATGGAAGGGGCCCCTGTAGACAAGGCCAGTGTTGGACCCTGCACCCACGTGGTGGATCCCAGGGAGGAAGTCACGGGGCACCTTGGAGAACAGATATTTTAATCTCCCTTTCCTTCATCAGTCAAAGCCCTGTGCTGTCCCTGCCAGCTCAGCTCAGCAGGACTGGCTCTGTCCTCCCCTAGCCAGGGCTTTGGTGGATTAAAGCTGCATCCAAGCATATTTCTGGGGTGTTTACATGCACTTTCCTCTTTAATCAGTAGAGCCTCTGTCACTGTGTCTGCAATGTGCTCTTTTCAGTGTTGTGTTCACATTGTCTCGTGTTCCATCCTGACACCTTGCCAGCCATGGATGTCTCCCATTCATTGAGTTATCCAATCCTGCAGCGTTCCTCGCCGACTCCCAGCAGCTCATGCTTCCCTGAACTAGCTGAGGATGTATTCTCTAGCACTGGAACTGAAAGGAGAATGAATATATGTTGTTTCATATCCAGCCACTTCAATGGGATATTGCCTCACATGTGCAAATATATTCCAGAGGGTAAAGCATGTTGCCTGTTATATCTGGGGCGGGGGGAACTCCTAATGATGTTGCAGTGGTGCCTAAATCTCCAAATCTTACCCTGAGGTGGGTAAGACTCTGGTTTTTCACCAACAACCAGGTGGTAGGAGAGAGCCTTCTGTTTCCAGCAGAATATATTTTCAAATTCTCTCTCTTTCTCTCCCTGTCGTTCTGTTTTTCAGTTGTTTCTTTCTGCGACTTTTCTCTGACCAACTTTTCTCTGACCAACTTTTCTCTACGTGTTGCTTCATTATGCATTTTGCTGGTGTCTTTTTTCTTATTTACTTTGCCAGGATAGATATGATTGTGGGTCCCCCACCCCCTTCAACTCCCCGGCATAAGAAGTATCCAACCAAAGGACCCATGTATTCTTCCAAAGAGTCTCCCCAGTACTCGCCTAGGTTAGGATTCACCAAAATGCCGCTTTCTCTGGAATTTTGTTCATTTGCTTAATGTCAAACCCCTTTCATGCCAGTTATATGACGGCATTTCTCACTTAGCAGTGCAGCCTGCTAAATCATGACTCACGAGGGTTTGCTGCTCTGGGTGTGCTCTGATTTGCCTTCAAGCCAGAGGGGTACAAAAAAGGGGGCGTTCATTCAGTCATCAATGACCATCAGTTCCTTCAGCGGACCTATTTCCTATTTTCAGTCTTCTTCAAGGTGTTAGAAAGCTAAATTATATCTTTTTAAAAAATCTCATATTTTATCAGGCTGTCTTCAAATGTAAAAGGTGGAATATTTACCCACAAAGCCAATATAAAGTGAACAATCCACTTCCTAAAGGATGACACTGTCCACACACAAACAAAGGAACCTCTGCAGCTCTTTGGACAATGAAATGAGTTTATTTCAGTGGGCAAAGTAAGAATGAAGTGTTTTGTAGCTGATGAACACAATGGTCTCTGTTTCTTGCTGGTGCCACTCTACTGACCATAGAGGAAAAAATTGTGTTAAAATATTACAGCCATGGGGCTCATATTCCAAAAAATAATAAATCAATCCTGATTTTCCAAGCAAAAGGAGCAGGAGTCAAACCCAGCCCTCAGTCACATAGTGAGATATTTCTCATTAAGTTCTCTCCTTAAGCAAAACCATATCTGAAGCTCATGCCATGAGGAATATATTCTCACAAATATTCCCATTTTAGGGCATTCTGAAGTCTGAGCAGCAAGGCCGTGAGCTGGGTTGTATTTTTTCTCTTTGCATTGAGACCACTGGAGCTCAAGGCAGGTATAAATATTTGCCAGAAAGTCATTCTCCATGCAGAAATAGTAGGTGATTTTAAATGCAGCAAGCTTAGCCTCAAATATTTTTTTTTCTAAATATATTTGCCTCCCTAAGAGCTAATATGTGACAAATCTCTTGATTTTTATTTAAGCTGCTCTGAGTAATCTTCACTAGAGAAATGTAACTAAAAGGAATATTGAAAGCTTACATTTTCCCACTCAGCTGGCTCAAATATTGAAAAAATAGAATTTTCCAGAAGCCCCAAGCTTTATGCTTGGAAAAAAAAATGCTTTCAGAAAAACATTTTTCCCATTTTTCCTCCCTGCCAAAACAAATCTTTGAAAATGAAATAACCTTGTCATCTGCAGAAACATTTAGATTTAAAAAGAAAAATACGTATTCAAGGGGTATTTTGTTGTATTTAAGACGACATGTGCAACAAACCTTCACTAAAGGCACGATTTTCATGTGAAAACTTGTGCCTCACACACAGCAAAGGTGACTGCTGGATCCAAGGGGAGGAGGCCTCAAACTGGGATATTTAATTTATTCAGTCCAAGACTGTTGCTGTATCAGCTTCATGCTAATGACTTTTCCTCCCCTGTTTTTACAGTTTCTAATACTGATTTAAAAATATTTGCACATGCCCACAAGGCTCCTGGGATGTTTAGACATTTTTTCATAATTTCTCCCTTTTCCATTGAATTTTTTCATTTCCCCCTCATTGAGCTGTGGCTGCAGAAAGCAGCAGCGTACAGAAGGCTGCTGAAATCTGTTCCCACCCATGAAAATGCTTATGCTGCACTTGATTTTTGGCAGTTTTATCCTCCCACAGACACCAGCGGGACTTGTGAGGTGCTCAAGGGTGCTGATGGATGGGAAGCAGAGCTCTGAGCAGCCCCAAGCCCAGATCCAAAAACTCTGGGTCAGGCTCTGCTGCTGCCACGATCCTTGTCACCCCAGCACCATGTGGGTCTGTGCCATGGGGATGTGTCCTGTGAGGTTCCCGTGGATGGCTCCAGCCTCTCCTTTTCAGTCTGCACACCCCTGTTTTAGCCAAATTCTGCCCAGAGAAACATCATGAGAGTGATGTTCCATGAGCTGTCTTGACCCTATGCATTGCTCAGTTGAGCCAAAATCTTCCTGCAAGCAGCTCCCAGCACAGGCAGGGGGATCCTGGTAGATGCCCACAGCTGTGGGGTTTGGCTGAGGGTGTTTGCTCCATGCTCTGCCCACAGACTTGGATAAAATTCCCTTGATCAGCTGATTTAGCCTAGAATAGGTGCAATCTCAGCTGTAACTTTTAGACAACAGTTACTGATCAAAATTTGTCCAGAGCAAGTTTCATTGCCAAATGAAGGGGTAAGTGGCCAGTCCTGTGACATGGATGAAGGGGGTTTGGCTTCAATGCCTGGATTGTTTACAAAAATTTATAAGAGATAAAGAAAAAAAAAAAAAGAAAGTACTTGACTATCTATTCCCAAACACTTCATTTTTATCTCATTTGAGCCGTTTGACCCTTTGATGTCTGCTTCTGGCCCGAGGGTGACATATTACACCTCTTTGCATGCACTGTTAGCATGAAGCATAATGAAGCATGAGAAAACCTGCACTGTGGCTGATGCAAGAATTTACATTTTTTTTCTATCATTAGAAAGAAGGAAAGGCAGTAAAGTCCACTTTAAAGAGCAATCCCCTCTTCTCTCTCCCTCCCAAACTGAGGCCCAGCAGAGCCTACCAAGGACAGCAGATGGCACAGTTTGTCGTGCATCCTTAGAAATCTCTGAATCCTCTTCTGCCAGGAAAGGAAAAACATGGGGCTGATTTCAGCTGAATTCTTCCCTCTGCACGTGTGTGTTTGGCACAGCCAAAACAATTATTGAGAAGACACAAGACTCCCCATGGGCTGTAGTGTAGAAGTGGGATGGGCACCTCAGAAGATTCTTGGTCTTTTGTCATGCTGTAAGAACAAAAATTATCCCCTTCTGCTTGCTGAAGTGGAATGTGTTCTTTCTTCTTCATCTTCTGAGCTTTGTTGCCCAGTTTGGACAAAATCTCAAAATCTTGTAATGGCTAAAAGGATCTCCTGCTCTTGGTGGTCCTCAGCAGGTGCAGGTGGGTTGGGAGCTCACAAGGAATTTCCTCTTTTCTCTTGTATCGGATAAGGCACAAAGGAAATCTCTGTGCTTTGCTGAGGGTAGGAGCACTCTCCTGTGGTCCAGCTTGTGCCGTGGGAAGCAAAGGGGTGGGAGAGCTCGAGCTTGGTTTCTCTCATAGAGAAGGACTTGGTTCACCTTCTTCTCCCCTCTCTGCACTGAAGTCAGAGGCACAGAGATGCCCCCTGCACCATCCCTGGTGCTGCCCTGCCTCCAAGAAGAGATCTGGCTCTGCTTCCTCAGAGCTGTGGAAGACAACCACCCCAGGAGCTGGGACTGTGTTCAGGTATAGACACAAAGGGAATGAATCAGGCAGTAATTCTGGGCTCTGGTGTCAATTATATAATGGGAAAGGGCTTCTGAATGCTTTATGGGTGAGCTCTGGGAAGGGCTTCAGCCCTGCTCCTAAATCCCAGCAGGTCTAAAGGCAAGCTGTGTTCCTTGAAGGTGAGCAACAACTTAGTGCTCTTCTTAGTGATCACTCCATCTGTGAAGTACCAGCTGGCCACTGAAATGGCCAGCTCACTCACTGGATAGCTCTTCTCTTAAGATGTGAAAGATGGCAGAAGTCCTGCCTTGATTTCTGCAAGATTAGAATTAGGGTATACAAGACTCTCTCTGTTCTTACGATGCAATGTTCGGTTCTCCTCTCTGTGTCACAGTCTGTCCTGCCTCCCTGCTCTACTCCACAGCTGGTGAGGGACATCTCGTTTCCATTAGTGGACACATTTCAGTGTCAGTGCTGTGCTGGATGGGACAGGAGGACAGAGCACCCTGATTGTTCTTGGCCTTCTGCAATATTCAGTAACATTTAGACATTGGGCCTCTTTAAACTCGTGTTCACTGTTTTACCAGTCTACTTGCTTGTGCATACAGGAGAGGAGTTCATACAGTGGCTGTACCACGCCTTGACTTGTGATTCCCCACCAAGGTAGCCCGAGGTATCCAATTTAACAGCTCTTTGCTTACATGGTAACGACCTTGTAGTAGGATTTCTTGTGCTGTATGTCCTGTCAGTAATTGCATCCCTTGTGGGGAGTTCCTGTACATGTCAGTGATTTCCTTCTCCCATTACAAGAGAGAAATAAGGCATGCGTATTCCTCACACTTGTAATTCCAGCACTTGGTGCTCCTTGTACTCCTGTGCTTATATTGCTAAGCAAAGGATCAAACATGGCTTTTTAAGCAGAACAGAATTCTGTCACATCCCTGCCCAAATGAAGTAGCTTCTGGGATCAAAGCTAAACTCTGAAACGATTGTTGGCTTCTATTTCCTGTCTTTGGTGTGATGTGCTCATCCACGTCATCTCTTTGAGCCAGATCTGGTGCTGAAAAATGCTGTTGCTCTAATATAAGCTAAGGGAGCCACGCTGGTCCATTCCCACTGGTACCTGTCCCTCAGTGTCAACAGCCAACATCCCTACGAAGTCCCTGTCCAGTGTGAAGAAAACAGATGGCTCTTGTGTTGGAAATAGCCTCACGTCTCATTCCTTTCCTTGGTTTTTGTTTGTTCATTTTCCCCTGTCTGTCTGTGTTCAGCTCCTTCCTTTTCCTCCTCCTGGTGCATGGACCCATGGCCCACACGGCAGAACTGCGTAAGAAGCATTTTGAGTTTTTGCTCAAGATACCTCAACTTGGTTTCAGTCAGATTAATTAACCCTTCTTTCCCCCCACCACCCTTACATTTGGTGCATTATGCAAGAGTAAAGTTTGCCCAGCACAGAATTATTCTATAAACCTGGCTGCCATTAAGAAGTTATTCCAAAAACGAGTTGCTCCCCTGACTTTGGAGGGATCAAGAAGCTCCAGTGTTTGCTCTCCAGAAATTTATATTTGATGCCTCTAATAAAATAGAGTCCCAGCTTCCAAACTGGTTCTGCCCTCCTTCTTCCTCTGCATATGGAGCTGTTAACAAACCCAGGTGTTTCCATACCAGGAATGAGGAAGTGCAAATGTGACATGTGTAAAGAAGTCAGTACCAAATTATGTGCTTTGTAACCCTCCTGGCTGATTTGGCAGGAGCCTCCTCTGCTGTTCCCAGCTGGGAGCCCTGCTAATAAAAAACATCTAACAGTACAACTGTGAACTGCGCTGAGATGAAAACAGTTTGGTAATGTTTGGTGAGTTCTGGCCAGATTCAGCCTTGATGTAATTCCACTAAAACAGTTATCACCACACCTGTTTGTCTGGATCTTAGGACAAGCAGCTCATTTTCATGGACATGAGAACTACACACAGACATTTGCATGGAGGAGAGGAAACTGCTGCAAAGACTGAAAAAGATCCCATTGATATATGCTAGACAGAAAACTTGATCTTCCCCCAAAATAATAATTTCTCAGTGCAAATAAGAAGTTAATCCATTTGGAAGAAAGCCAGTTAAAGAAATTCTTTGCAGTGGGTAAATTTACTGTGCATAATGTGCCAGGTTTTATCTGTATAAACAGAAATGGATAATTTCAAACTCTGCTAATACTGCTCTGAATTTTGCATCTGAATTAACACTTCAGTGCCACTGCGTGTCTGTGAGTAATTTGGAGTGTTAGTTGGGAGAGAGGCTGTTGCTTTGTCCCATGGAGGCACGACAAGCGGTGCCCTCCTCACCTGCTGCCTCCAACTGACTCCAGGTCCTTTTCCGGGGGCGGGGGGATTTTCTGATCCCGGTAGAGTTGACCAGATTGTTGGGAGAGGATCCTCCATGACCGACAAGGATCGGACCAAAGGGCCAGCAGAGGGGGAACTGCCTGAAGACCCCAGCATGATGGGCAGGCTTGGAAAAGTTGAAAAACAGGTATCTTGGGTCAGGAAGGGGTTCTTGTCAGAGGGTGTTGCATGCATTGTGTTGTTTTTTTCTTGCCTTTTTCCCCCAGTGGGACGTTACCTTTTAGTTAAAAAAAGGAGAGAGCCAAGAATATTTTGAAAAAGAAGCAATGTGGATGTTACGAAATGGCACTAAATGTCTTGGAAGCCTAAGTGCTACTTTCAAGCCAGGCACTTTGAGCCTAGTTTAGTCAGTTTGTCAAAAGTCTGCATTATTTTTGAAACAGCACATTGGTTCTTTGCCACCACACTGGAGACGCTTCAAATGAGTCCCTGAGCCTGGCTGTTGGAGCTGCTGGCCTTGCTGAAGATTTAAAATCTTCCTAGAGCTTAAGCCTCATAAATCCCTGTGGCCTTCTGAGCCCAGCCAAGTGCCAAGTGCAGGAGGGAGCTAGAAGGAGCAAGTGTGCTCCAGTTTTTCTGGAACTTGGTGCCTGTCAAAAAGATTAGAGGAGCATAAGGAAAATCCTGTAACAAGGGAAACCCTGTAAAAAGGTGGAGAATTAAACCCTTCAGAACAGGACAATTAAATATTCACTAAAAGTTTGAGATGCTGTGGGTCAGTGTAGGCAGAGGTGATCTATGAAGCCCAGCCCCACACTTGGGCCTCGATGGAAGTTGCTCATGCTCAGGATGTTGATGTGCTTCAGCCTGCACGTAGTGCTGGAACTGTGGTGTTTTTGCAGGTTCAGTCAATGGAGAAGAAGCTGGATTTCCTGGTGAACATTTACATGCAGCGGATGGGCATCCCACCAACGGAGACAGAGGCTTACTTTGGGTCCAAAGAACCAGACCCAGCCCCTCCTTACCACAGCCCCGAAGACAGCAGGGAGCACATTGACAAGAACGGCTGCATCATCAAGATCATCAGGTCCACCAGCTCCATGGGTCAGAAGAACTTCTCCGCCCCGCCAGCCCCAAGCAACGCGTGCCCGCCCTCCACGTCGTGCCAGCGGCAGAGCCACGGCTCCTCGCCCGTCGGAGACCCCGGCTCGCTGGTCCGGATCCCACCTCCGCCCTCCCACGAGCGCTCCCTGTCCGCCTACAGCGGCGGGCACCGGGCGAGCGCCGAGTACCTGAGGAACGAAGACATTACAACCAAACACCACGAGAGTGCCATGAGAGACAGCGACACGTCCATCTCCATCCCCTCAGTGGACCACGAGGAACTGGAGCGCTCTTTCAGCGGCTTTAGCATCTCCCAGTCCAAAGAGAATTTGGACATCCTTAACAACGGTTGCTATGCAGCCGTGGCCAAAATCAGACCCTACATTGCAGAAGGGGAGTCAGACACCGACTCTGACCTCTGCACGCCCTGCGGTCCCCCCCCGAGGTCGGCCACGGGCGAGGGACCCTTCAGTGACATGGGCTGGTCAACCCCCCGGCAGTGAAGCCTCCCTGCAGCCGCCGAGCCACGTCCGAGCACTGGCAGCTGCCCGCTCCGGCTGTCCACGTGTCGAACTTCTCAAGGAGATTGACCGCTAAGGTTTTCCTCTTTCTAGGACACCCTTAGCTGGCAGATACTTTCTTGCAGCTTACTCTGGGGGGGGAACGAGCAGGTCCAAGCCTGCATTTGTGGAAGAGGTCACGGTGATGAGCAAACTGGAGCCGTGAAGTTCAGATTTCTTTCATACTCTCTTTCTAAGATCATTAGGTGAAACTATTTCATGGCGCAGGGCAGGCAATTTGCATTTCTTGGGAATCTTCAGAAGCGCAGGGCAGGAATAAATCACCCAGCCAGGGCTTTTGTAGATCACATTAACTGGTGGCTGACAAGTGTTAGGTGAGAATTGCTACATCATGGCACGAGTTGATCACACCTTTAGGTGTTTTGGAGTCACAGACTGAACACGTGTTTGTTTCTGGCTTAGATTTCAGGGCACGTGTAATAAAGAGGGGTTGTTACTCCGTGGTTCCTCATTAGCTGTCAGGAAGGTGACATAATTCCAATATAATACATGGAAATGTTGTGTAGGCCCCTGGAGGAGAAGGATGGTGGCTGGGATATTTGCATGAGCAGAAGACATGGCCTCAAGTGGGACAGGCTGGGGTACTGCTCTGAACCAGAGCAGTTTGGAAATGATCCCATCTTATAAAAAACTCAGAAATATGAGCTTGAGTGCAAGAAGAGGGACAATCCAGAGGGCAAAGAAATGAGACAGAGAAGAAGGACAAGACACTATGGGGATGGAATTTTTTAATTTAAACCATGTATTATATTTCATTATCTCTCCTCCTGCTGACAAGGGACCTGGGGGTGCTTTGAAAGCAAAGACAAACCAAAGGCAACCCCTCTGGAGGGCTGCCATGATCCCAAGCCATTCTTGTGGCCGACAGCGCTGTTGGGGAGGCACAGCCACCAGGCAGAGGGAGAGGGTGGACGTGCACGATGCTGTGGTCCCTGCCTTTCTGCAAGTTAAGTGCTGAGCTCCATCCTCTGGAAGCCCTGTTGGTCAGAGTGGGCACTTTTCTTACAGTTTGCATTGTGCCTGAACACTTTTGCACACACTATGCCCATGAAAATCTTTCCTTTCTTCTTCTGCCCTGCCAAGAATCTCACCCCCACGTTCTCGGGACATCCTTTGGTTTGTTTGGATCCCTCAGGCTGAGCTAAGAGGCACTGCTTTTTTTCTTCATGGTCTTTCAGGAGCCTCTTACCCGTGCTTGCCCGTGAGTTGTGCCAATCCCGGTCTGCCCCGTTTCGTTGTGGTGGAAGCGCTTCCTCTTGGAAAGGTCATTGTGTCATTACCAGGAACCTCAGCAGCTCCTTCAGCTGGGGGAAGGCGAGGGGAAAAGTGATGCTCAGAGTTTCTTTCGGGACCAAAACAAAGCCACAAAGTGATCCTTCACGTGGATAAGTTGGTGGGGTTATTTTTTGCAAGGGGGTGGATCAGGAGAAGTTTGGTTTGGGATCTGTTTCCAGGGCTGGGACGCCACAGCTGGCATTGTGCCTCTGAACCTTGCTGTGCATCCACAGCCCAAATCCCACGTGTGTTTTCTGCTGTGATTTCAAACCGTCTTTCCACATTTTCCCTCTGTCATATCAGGAGCCTGTTAAGGATATTTAGGTGACAACTTCATTTCTGTGTGGCCTTTGAGAGGTTGAACATTGACGTGCTTGGGGTGAAGGGAGACTCACAGCCTTTTTCTCTCCTCCTGCTTGCTTGATCAGACACAGCAACCAGGGGAGAACCAGGGTAATTTTGGCCTTAGGAAAGATGTGGGTGCAGTCTGACAACTTGCAGACAGGAAACAAAACCATTCTTTTGCTAGTGCCCAGGACCAGCACACAGGTCTTATCATGGAATGAGGAAGGGGGAAGGATCTTCACAACTTTTCCTGCCATTTTTCCCTATTCAGGAGGGGAAAACCTTGTTCTTAGGGAGAAACTGGGCTTCCAGCCATGCTAGTTCTTTTCTTTCCCCTCTTGAGCCATATTTTTGTCAACTTCTGCAGTTTTTCCCTCTCTGTTTGTACTCCAAAACTCCTGGCTACAGATTTCTTTGTGCAGACTTAACGCAGCGATGCCCTTGACTTCCGTACAGAGACAACTTTAAATGCCAAGTGGCCGTAAATTGTGCAGATTTGCAGCTGGTGTGTTCCAAAATGAGATCCTTTCTGCTAGGACAAGAAATGTCAGCAGGTCCTAAATCAAACGTGGTGGTCCGGGCTTTCCACCGACCGCAAGAATGGAAATTGCATTTGGTGAGGCAAAAATCAACATTGCTCCAGCCAGCTGCTGGCTGCAAATTTTGTCCAAGTCAGAGATAACAAAGATTTATTCTCTTATTTGCTTGCAATTACTTTTGAAGGCCTGCTGGAAATTTGGCACAGAGGGTATGATATAGGGGCAGCAGTGCCAGATGAGGATGAGGATAAGGATGAAGTCATGCAGTACTCTTGCAGCACAGGTACATGGCTGGTCTTTAATCACAGAATCGCAGAATCACCGATTCACAGAAACACAGAATGGTTTGGGTGGAAAGGCACCTTAAAGCTCATCTTCAAGGACTGCATAGGAAAAATTGAGTTTCTCCTCTTCAACCTCCTATGCTGAAATCTATAAACATCTTTTGACTTCTACCTTGAAAAGTTGTTGGATTTGTCCCATAATCAGAGATTGCAGAAAACTGGTTTTATACACATGCAGCACGGAGCGTATCTGGCTGCTATTTATTTCACACAGAATTTTTTTTGAAGGTATAAGATATATTTTTCTGTGGCATCATATCAAAGAAATTCTGATACACACCTCCATGCACAACCATGCCATAAATCATCACTTCTCATTCATCCAGGCAAAACCCCATGTTAACTTACTCTAGAATTAGCTACAAATAATGCTCATAATTTCCATGAAATTATTTAAGCCTGCATAAACAATGACAGGGCCTGCTTGTTGCTTATTGACATAAGTAATTTCATTCTTCTCCTAAATCACAGCCCAATACTCCCTGAAAAGTCTTCCCTTCCAACCACTCAGCTCCCCCATGTCTGTACCACACATTCCTGGTGGCAATCTCCCACAAGGAGTCTTAACCACCAGACTAAAAGAAGATAAATCAGTTTTGGGTTGCTGATAAGGCAGTCCCTATGACAAAGACCCTTGAAAGGGTGGACAGGCAAACTTTGTCCCTCTGCTGAGCCTCTCTTGGGCTACTCTCTGCTCCCCTCTTCCTCCCAGATCTTGTTCCATGTTTTTTGGAGGACAGAAACAAGTTTTAGGCAATGCCAAGTGTGGACAGAGGAGTCCAAAGAGAGCTGAAGAAGATGTGAAAGCCAAATTTCCAGCAGATCATCTTGAACTGCTCCGGGGCTGCCCATGCCCACACTCGGTTCTGTGCCCAGAGCCTGGATCCAGGTGTGTCTGGCTGAATGTGAAGCCATGACCTCGGACCAGAGCCTGAGGTCTGGTCTCCAAGAAACTTTTAGGCATTTTTTTTTCCAGAATTTGGGTCTAGCTCTGGAAAGAAATCCTGCAATTGGCCCGCCCATGGGATGGAGCAATGCCTGGGGGTGGGACATGAAGCCACAGTGAGGTTTTGGGTGCTTCAGGTCCAAGTGTGAGTTCAGGTGGTCTGAGGAGTCCATGTCTCTGAACAGGAGATGTGGCTGGAGATCTTGCAAGGTGGCCTTTCATAATGTGACCCTGAGACAGAGGAACAGCCATAAGTCAAATTTCCCAATATTTGGGAAGGGACTTTAATGTTACTCAAGGGCAGATTTTGTATGTGAATTTCCTTGTTGACCCATTTTCTTGATAACAATTTTTAAAGCAAAAAAATGTCAAGGAGCTCACCAAAACCAAACCTCTCATCCAGCCCAGAAAGCCATTTTATTTCTTTAGACAGACTATGTGATAGATCAGATTTTCTAAAAATGCATTTTGTTTCAAATGCTGCTTAATAGGTCCAAATAAATTTTGCAGGGTCATTGCTATTTATGGATAAATAGGTATATTTTTACATTTTTAATTGATTTTTAAAATTTTAAATTATGTGAATTTTTAGAACAAGTTTGTATAATCTACCTGAGAAGCCAGACCCATCACCTCAGATACAAACTCTCCCCTTCCAGACAATCACCCAAGAGAAAAGAAAAACACCTTCACTCATACTTTTCCCACGAGGGAGCTGCTGGAAACCTCATTTTCCCGATATCCTCAGACCACCAAGGTCACAGCAACATTATTGCTAGGACTGAAATATAAGTATGAAAAGAGAAACTGAAATTCCTAAGGAATTTACCCGAAGTTGTACCATACAAAGACCCTTAGCAGTATTTTATTTGGAAAGTTAAAAAGCCCAGGAGCAGGATAAGGATTTCTGTTTCTCCGTCATGTGAACGCTCAGGCTGAGCGAGCCCTGAGCCTCCGACCCTTTCTTCCCAACCCACAGCTGCACGTCCACATCCTCTCCATCCTCTCTCTATCGCTGGTCAGCCTCTTCTGTTCTCATCAGCTTCCTTTTCCTGAGCCAGAAACAAGGAAATCAGATACAAAAGCTCCTTCAGCTCCAGGTAGCATCGAGGCTGTGCTGGGGAGGGCTGTGGGGAGGGCTGAGGGCAGCAGCCCCTCCGAGCCCCACGGGGTCACTGCTGCTCAGAGGTGTAAAAGCAAACCCTTGCTTTTAGCACACAAACACCCCGACTTTTCTGCCTCACAGAGCAAAACCTGCTCAGAGCAGGGGTGTGGGTTCACTGGTTTTTTTTAACAATAACAGTAGGGTGGGTTTTTAATAATAAGGATAATAATACTGCATAGGAATCTTCTTTAGTATATCTTAGTGTTTGATGCCCCAGTGACACAATACTGCTTGCCTTACCTTAGTGTCTAGAGGGAGAGGGATCACACACCTTTTGATACACTATTAATCAAGCTTCAAATTTAGGTAGCAGCGGGGTCCTTTTTAACTTATGAATGTGCTTTCTGGACTATCTCACTGACTGTACTCTCAATTTTGCCTGCTACTGCATGCAGCCTGAGATGAGTAGACAGCAATATGCTCCAGCTGTATCTGCACTCCCAGATTGCTGTAGTACCTGACAAGGTAACATTGCCAAAAGCATCACTCTGGGGAGAGGCTGTCCTCCCAGTGAGCCACCTCGCAGGGTGCTGCGGTGCTTCTGTAGGTAACACTGATATACCAAGTGTCTTTCATGCTGCAACTGGTCATCACCCCATCCCTCTGATACAGCATGCACAGACTCCATTTCTACTGCTTGTGACTACGGGGTCAAAAAAACGTTTGTACCTGTGGTTCCTTCAAACGTGTAAATGGGGAGGAAAAAATACGGATTGTGTTGGCTGTGTGTCACAACCTCCTTTCCTTCTGGGTGCCTCTGAAAAAGGGCATCCCAGATCACCCTTTCTGAGGGTTTGGAGGAGCAGGCAGTGCCAAGGGTGGAGGCCTGGTCTTCATTTCAAAGATGCCATTTGAACCCACACATGTGGGACTTGCCATAGGTCTGGTTTAATTCCCAAAGGATTCTCTCACCTGCATCCAGCCCTGGGGTGCCGTGTGCGTTTGTGCCTGCAGCACAGCCCGAGGCGCAGGGGAGAGTGAGACTTCCAAACCTTGGAAACCACTCTTTGGAAATTCCATCCACCCTTCTCTACAGCCCTTGGTGCTCTCGGGCACCCTGCAGCTGTGCCATAACCATTCCTCATGGAAGCATCTCTCGCTCTCCTTATGGAGTGGCGCTGAGCTGCATTTTTATCTCCATACATGTTTTGCCAGTGTTCTCCCCACTGCAGTACCAGGCTGTCATGAGACCTTCAGGGCTTGCCCATCTCTCTGGTGTTTGCAGTCTCTTGTATCTCCTGGCACTGCTGCCATGACCTAGTTTGACCCTGGCCCCATATCCTCACCTTCCTTGCCCAGACTATTTACCAGGGAAGCTGTAATGCCAGAACTCTGCTCTGAGGCTTGCCCTGGCATCACCAGCTGCACCAGAGAGTCTTTGCATTGTGTTAGCATGACAGTTTTGCTTTTTGTTGGCAATTTATTTGCTTCCTCATCGAGCCGCTGTGGCCTCAACACATGCCTGGTTTGTTCTGCTGGAGCTTTTCCACACAGGGATGGAGTCTGTGTTGTCAGTCTGTGCCCCGTGAGGGTTTGTCCCCATGGCTTTAGCTGTTTAAAGTGAAATAGGGATGAGGGTCTGGCTCATTTTTCTTGTCCAGGTGAACATCTCAGAGAAGAGCTCACAGGCTCTACCAGTGTAGATGCTTTTGCTCCCTGCAGAGCTGTTTTCACGACCCTTGTCCAGATGTGGCTGTGCATGCCAGCTCCAGCTCAGTAATGGGGACAACTGGACAGCAGCTGGTCAAAGCTGTGCTGCTTCCAAAGCTGCCCGTGAAACTGGAAGCATCTTGCCCTCTCCTAATTCCTGTAAATACAGCTGCAGGTGAATTGTTCAAGCAGCATCTGTTTGCCTGGTTCTGAGAAACCTGAGCTCACCATGAGGCTTTCCAAAGCTCAGTGCCAAGCCCAGGCTGGATTTCACCCGCAGCTACGCCTATAATTTTAGGGCAGGGTTAATGATTTCAGGTAGAAGCCATGCCAGAACCTCCAGTTCAGATGGTTCTGACCCCAAAACAAGGCTGAATGTCACGCTGCCAGCAAAGCCTCTGCTGGAATTTCAGCTCTGTTTGACACTAATGACTGTGGACCTGGAGACATGCTCTCTCCTTCCCACTCCACACAAGAAAAGGTCAGCACAAGCCTTGCAAGCCCCAGTGGGAAAATACCTCCTTATTTCAGCATGCCATGGGCATCTCCCATTAAAGCAGAAGCAGCATTTCACAGGAATCCCTTAAACTTGACCAGCACAGTGGCCATGGCCCAGAGTTTTCCATATGCAGTGATGGTCGGGAAAAGGATTGATCACACATGTGGATGTAGAGGTCTCAGTTCTTTAACATCTCCACAGACACCATGTTCAGCCTTGCTGATGACCTGAGGAGAAGTCATCAAGGCTGGTGACAGGTCTTTTCTGTCCTGCCTGGTTATTCACACTGGTCCAGCAACTTCCCTGGAGCTGGAGTTACCCCATGCTCCTGTCAGCAGGCAGGATGGAGACCTTTCTTTGTTGGTTACTTTTCCCTCCCCCCAAGCCCCTAAAATTTGAATTTTCTTCACTTTTTCTCAAAAAATTCACGCACAGCATAGAGTACCTGAGACTTTCAGGAACACCGAGGCAAAACAAGATATAGCTGATAAATGACAGACGTTTTGTTATTTTAAATCAAGAGCAGATTTTAAACATAGCTGCAGTTGCTGCGTGGTGTATCAAACGCTTTAGGAGATTCAATAAATTATTCTTATAAATGTTTTATTCTTTTATCAGTAATTCATATAGGTGGGTGCCACTGTTCTTATACAGCAACAACGCTCCACACACTAAAACTATATTCCTGTTTCTCCAGTATAGACACTGTATTTATGAAATTTATCTTGCTTGGTGTCACTTTGGCACATTATCCACATGTACTGCACACAGATTGCACATTACATGCCACGTGCTGATAGGTATCTCTACATGTAATCAACATATGTGCATTGAACAGACACCGAAGCGTCACCTGCCTGGTTTGTGATGTGACTCAACATAACTGGGAAAAGGGAAAAAGTGAACATCCTGTTTTGTTAAGAAATTCACTGCATTTGAATGCTTCTTTAAACAGATTTTACCAGGAAGCTAAAATACGAGATTGCCTCTGTGATGTTAATTAAAAAATACCTGAACAAAATGAACACACACAGCCCATAAATACTTAACAGCTACTGTATTCCTATGTATTCTTTATTGCTGTTCATCTGAACTGTAAATTCTGTACAGATTGAATGAAGCTCACAGTTTATCTTTGTCATAACCTGCAAGATAAAAGGACAACACAACTTTGGCTGCAGAAGTGTGTGCATGAAGTTCGAGTACAGGCACCCACATGTGGCTGTACGTGCATGTGGGTGTGAACACGTGTGCACACGTGTTCTTGATCAAAACAGATAAAGCTGCATCTGAGATGCACAGAGGGAAGAAAAATTCTGTTTTGGAAGTGAGACAGTGGGTAAAATAAAACCAATCTACTTTTTCAATATTTTGTTTCATTCGAAAAGGAAGATTTGCAGAGGGGATTGGTGTGTGATTGCCATCCCAAGGAGAAATCCCACTGCTGAGGGCAGCACAGGCCGTGCGGCAGAGTGATGCAGTTCTTTGAGTGATAATTTCTTTGGCTTCTTTTCAAACAAACAAATATAATCGAGTGGCCAGTGCCAACTTCGAGTCCAAAAAGCCCATTCCTAAGATGTGTGGCCAAACAGTTGTCCTGTGCCATTGGAGATCCAAGGGCAAAGTCTTTAAGTGCTGTGCCAGGGTGTCCCACGGCAGCGGTGCTGACTGAGGGCAGTGCCGGGGTCTCCCACAAACCTCCTGCCCAGGCACAGGATCCCAGTGCCCCATGGGTCTTACCTTTGCCTATATTTAAAAAGCCCCTAGGTAAGAGATGTTTAAGAAAAGAAACATTAAACGCCTGTCTTTGATCTTAGATTTACGGAAGGAATGACAGTATTATAACCAATAAGTCTGATTTTCCAAGCAGGTCAGCCCACAGGCTCCAATTGCCCCTATACAGAGACTTCACCAGCCTCACCAAATGAATCATCCCCTAGGATTGAATTTTGCCAGTATTTTCACAGATACAAGATTTATATTGGGTAGAGCTTAACCTTCAGCGTTTAATCTAAATAAACAAAGGCATGAAGAGCTAACTTTCCCAGTTTAATACTGCTGGATGCCTTGAATAAATAGTAATCAGATTTTTGCATTGGCCTGAAATTCATCTCTGGGCCCAAAGTTCTCAGCTGTAAGAGCTGCTTCAGCCCTGAATAGGTTACTGAGCAAAGGGAACATCCATTGCCGGAGTGTGTTGCCACTTCCCTGAGATACCTTGACACTACCATGGTTTATAACAGCTTCTGGCTCATTTGGCCTTACCTGGGCTAAAAATGGTTCATGCTTTTGTCCTGACAGTGAGAGCTGAGGGGTGAATTCCCATCGGGACGAGTGCAGGGCTGCACGCCCGCGTCTCCCGCTCGGAAAGCTCCGGGGCTCGCTTGAGCCGGGAAGTTTGGTTGTCCTTTAGAAAGCAAAGACAGCTGCTGCTTTGCTTCCTTTCATTTGCTCTGTTGCCTTGGCTTTCTTGCACTTTCGTTTCATCTCCAAAGAATCTCTCATAATGCCTTTGGTACTTATGTACAATTTGAAAACATTTTGTATGTATGGAATGAGACACACTTTTCTCTTGTAAAATAGCAATCGGATTTTCTTTTCTCTCTTCTTTTATTTTCTTTTTTTCCTTTTTTTCTTTTGGTGAATGTGTAATTTCCTCTGTACATTTCAATCATGACTTTGTGCAATGTACATTTTATAGGGACAGGTGCCAAGGGAATGACCTGTAGTTTTCCTAAGGGACTGGCTAGAAGCCGACAGACACAGTCACACATGGTTTTACATGAGCACCGTGGAAAAGCGACGTAGCCCAGACTTTTACACTGAAGCACTGAGCGTGGGTCAGCTTGTACCTTCACAGGAATGACTGTGGCAGCTGCAAAACTCTTTATGTGTGGTGTGAAAACCAACAAGCGACGGTTGCAACCGGAAGGGAAATGGAGGAAAATTAAATAATCACAATCATTAATTTAAGCCTCGAAGCATCAGAATGGAAAATTTGCATTCAGTAAAAATACCAGAGATTTAACCTTCATGAGATGAAATACACATTTATTTTTCTTTGCACTTCTCCTGTTCTCTTTGTTTCTTTATTTCTGGGGATTTCTTGGTACTTTGGGGACATATTTAATGGTGGGTGAAGAGGAGAGAAATGGGGACCTGAGTTCTTGGCATTAAACCTCCACCCATTTTTATTTCCAATGTTACAATATATTTTTAGTTCTGATGTAAAGCTCAGAAATGTTAGGTGCCCTTAGTTACGAGGACGCTGCCCCTTCAGAGTCCTTTAACAATACTGACTCTCTTAAGGTTCAACATCAACCACATCCTGACAGATAAAAGATGGTTACTGAAACTTTTCACCCCTGTGCCAGCTCCTTTTCACCCCGCTAAAAATGGAGGCTAGTGTCATCGAGGTGGGCTCAGAGCCAAGAAATGGCACTGGGAAGGGAGTTATCCATGAGTTACTTTGCTTCCCAGGCATCAGCCCTAAATTAAGAAAGCTGGATTTTGGAGCACTGTCAAGGAGTGAAGTGGATTGACTGACAGTATTTCCTGTAGTGAGGCTGGTTGAAGAAACAACAGTTGCATTTTGTAAGAGAGAAGGAAAAAGTAAAATCCCTTCCTCCGTACTGATATTTTTTCCAGAAAGATGTAGCATGAGAGCCTGGATGATCCAGGGCCTGGGTTTTAGAAAGCCTGACAGTCATTTGGGCGAGGCAGTGACAGAATTTTGGCAGAATGAAGAGTGTGCCCAGGCACAGCAGCCCTTGCTTGTGCCAGAGGCCTTGGCTCGAAGCCTTCAGCAGCTCCATCTTCCCCAGAGCTATTAGAGAAGTCCAGGTGTGAGCATTTCCCAATGGATACAGCACACTGAGCGGGCTTCAATAGCATCATTATATTTCATCTCATTAGGTTTCACACCAGCAAGATAAACAGGAAAATTCTCAGTTTGCAAAGGCACATTCCCCAGTCGTCTGCACAGGATTATGTGCTGCATCCAAGCACTGTCCTGCTGCATCCCACGGGGATGCTGCTGGAGCCAGACACGGCACCTGCTGTGCCAGAGCAGAGCTGCCAAGCAGTCCTGCAGGCCTTGCTCACATATTTGCCAAGCCAAGAAAGGAGACCAGCAGGAGGAGGCATTGCTTTTCCTTGGAAATTGGCCTCCTAAAATCAGGAAGGCCCTTTCCCTGCAGAAATAAATATTGGAGTCTCAGGAAAAAATTTATATGGATACAAACTTTTTACATCTCTTAGGAGTGCAGTTGCTATCACAGGAACACATCTACCAGGTCTTCTCACAGATAAAGCTCCTCAAGGGAAACTGATTTTTATTGAGATTCTTTGCCCTCAGTGCTGTTTAGCTCTTGGTCCATCAGGATGCCGGGAGCTGGGTCCCAGGGTGCTGTGATAACAACCTTCAGCGACTCCTTGATGATCCCATGCAAGTTCACAGCCCCCTGGATCTAACTGAATTTCAGAATTTAAGTAAAAGTCGTTTTCCCAAATTAGCACAGCTATTTGGAATTTTACATGCAGTGACAGGGTCTGAAGTTCTGCAGGAGGAACTCATTGCCAAAAACTCTGCTGTGCTCTGTTCCTAAGCAGAATCCCAGTCTGGGTATTTTTTTTGCCTTGTTTGCTGACTAATTAAACCATTTGCTCTCCTTGAAAATTAAAGGAACACTTCTTCCTTATTCACTGGAAGGGTAAGCAGGTGTTGCAAGATTAAGACTCAGTTTTGTAAAACCTCAGTCCTACTTCTGGGCACTGCATTTAAGGCACCCAAAGCTGATGCTTCTCAGTCCAAGGTGCAAAAAAAGCCAACCCCAGCTTTTGATCCCCAAAACATCTGATTCCAGCATTTGGGTTTCCAGCTCAGGCTGGGCAGAAACCTTTTTCCTTTAAGAAGCTGTGCAATAACTCAGTGGCAGAACAGTGAATGAAATCTCTCTGATCCATTAAATGCTACTCCAGCTCTGCTCTGGGGTGTAATTTACCCTTATTACTTTCTTGGCAGCTGTTTCCTGTTTCCTGATGAAACCCTGGTTCCATCAATAGTAACTTAATGGTGGTTTTGGGCATAAAGTGTCTTTCTGGAAAGAGAAACCATTTTCAGCAAGGTGGTCACTCTCTTTATGTAAGGAAGTTAATAATACATAGTTAAAGGGAAAGTCAGACAGAAATTGAAGTGGAAGGAAGAGGGCATGGGACACACTTTAAAGGATTATGTAATTTGGCATGAATAAGGAATTCGGTGAATAATGGAACATGAGATTTTCATACAAAACTCATGCGCAAATTTTTTTATCTCCTTGCCCTTGAAGGACTGTTAGCATGAGACAAGTCAGAGATGGAGAGAGGCGGTTTTTGGACACACCGAAAAAGCTGATACTCCTTTTTTGAGCACTCAAAAGATTACTCTTTACAACATGGTTGCTAAATAAAAGAAATAAACGTCCCTGAGCTCCTCTTTCCACTTTGGATTTCAGAGATTTCTCAGCTTCGTTGAGCCAGTCCCAGACATTCCCCCATGACCAGACCTATAAATTACACATTTCCCAATGATTTATTGAACAAATGTTTTAGATGCAGTGACACACTTTGTCACTCCAACTTTCTAGTACCGAAAATGAGTGGAAATCCTTGCTGGTTTCTTTTTCTCCCTCTGTCACTGGTCAGCACTGGTGTGAGGGTTTTGTTGAACAGGCATATCTTTAATTTTCGTAGCTTTTGAGCACAAAAGCAGTGCATGGGTTTGGGGCTGGTTCCCCAAACTGAATAAAAACCACAGTCGCTGTGTCTTTTCAGATCCTGATTTCTTCTTAAAGGATAAACGCTAAAATATTGTTTTATTGTTGGTCTTTTCCTGCCTCAGCTGAAGCTTTTACTGAAATCAGAGTATGAAGAAGCCAGTGAATATAAACCAGTGAATACACTTTTAACTGAGTGGTTAAACCAAACAGCAGCAAGGCACAATAGATGAACGGGGAGAACTGGTGCACCACGTAATCCCACCTGCTGTTCTTCGGGGGAGCATCATTAGGGCAGGTATCGGAGTGGCTCGAAGCTGACATTCCCTCTCCAGCCCATCCTGCAGAAAAGCTGGAGCTGCTCTCCGGGAGGAGGGAGGTGAGCAGCCCTCCACGGAGCTGGACCCTAGAGGGCAGAACGAACTTGCTGCTGAGCTGGAAACCCGCCCGCGGCTGCTCAGCATCACCCCGGTGGAGCACACTCACTGCCTCCCTTTTCCAGCTGAACTTCTGGGACCTGCGGAGTTCAGGAAACCACATTCCCGCTGGTGATTACACCAACCGGACAAACGCAGTGAGGACTTCCAGGGAAGCATCACAACCAGCTACCTTGGAGCTGTTCTTCTGGGGAGAAGCAGGAGATTGCTCCCAGAACTGAGCATACACGCAGGCTGTGCCCCAAAACTCAGTAGCTCAAAGCATTTGGATTTCATTTCTCCTAAATAAGGGAGGAGGGCAGGCAAATTTGGTGTCTTCCCTGATTTAACAAGTCTCCCTTAGGGTGTCTCACCCTCGCTTTTTGCAGAGTGGAAACAGCACTCTTGGCAAAAGTAAAGGCATTCAGTGAAACTGGGTCCCTAAATGGGGCAAAATATGTTTTCTGTCAAGGAATGGGGTATTCTGTGAGGTGGAAAAAGCTACTGTGGGGGAAGAAACAGAGACAGGAATATTAATGTTTCCCGGCCTCTTACCCTTCAAGCTGAGGGTGGGAGGAGAAGAAACATTATTTAGGTTTTATTACATGATTTATTGATAGCATCGAATATATTATTCAAGGCTTCCTTCTCAACTGAGGTCTGCAGGCTTTTCCTTCAGCATGGCAGGAAGGGCTGGGGTGGGCGGGGATCCTGGCTCGTTCTCCCCATCTCAGCCACAGCCCTGCGAGTATTTCCATGGTAAAACAAGGAATTTTAGATTAAGGTCCTGTGTAAAGGCAGCATCCGAGCAGGACATCGTTGGTGTGCCAGGCTGTGCAGCCACGAGCCTCTCCCCAGCAGAGGGTGCAGGAGCTTTATTTCCAGAGTCCTCGCGTGTTTAATTTGGGATATTTATTAATGCAGTGCTGGTAAACTGGCCCTGAGTTCTTTCACCTGCATTGTGTCCTGCAGGTTACAGGGGCTGTGCTCGCCTCATCTGTATCCAAAGGTTTGTCCTGTGAGAAAGGAAGGAGCTCCCACACAGGTCCGGGTGTATTTCAGCTGGAGGGATAACTGCAGCATTTCTCCCCATCTTGCACAATTGCAGGCTGTCCTGCGTGGAGCAGAGCTATTTAGCTAATGGACACGCAGCTCTGGGAAGATGTATGGCCCTTTGTAAAGCCCTGCTATGATTTCTCTGCATTACTCATAAAAGGCAATGGTGCAATTCATCTTCCACCGCAGCCTGGAGGCCTTTGGGACCATCTGAAGAGCTGATTTACTTCATCCTTTCCTAATGAAGAGAGGGTTGGGAGGCTGAATTCAGCCTTTGAAGGAGATGCTCTGTGATGGATATTGATAGGGAGGGTGTTTGATAGAGAAGTGGGGGTGCTGAGAGAGGAATAAAGGCAGATTGTTTGCAAATCAGATTTCTGCAGGTACAAAGTGGGCAACTTAGTGTTATACAAAATACAGTGGGCTGGAGTTTAGCAAAGATGGGATAAATACTTTGCTGCACTGGTTCTGCAGAAATACGAGCTCTTCAGCAATCCCATTTCCCCACAGCATCCCAAACTGCTTGGCAGAGCAACCTGTGCGCTCACATGGAGGCACTGGGACACACAGGGACAGGGTGAAGGCTCCTGCTGCTGTCCAGTGGCTGAGCCTCAGCTTGGAGGGGGTACGAAAAAAACCAAGATCACCAACACAAAGTTCAGCAGCATTTGAGAATTTTATCTGCCACATTATGGGGTTGTGTAGGAGTAAATCTTAAATAGGCTTCTCGCCACGCTGCCTGCAAAATGGGAATTTTGATCAAACTGATTGAATCTCAAAGCTGCACCTCAATCATCCCAGGTGAATGAGGACCTGGAAAAGCAAAAAAGCAAGCAAGGAGCTTTTCAATTCCTTTCATTTCCAAGATTTACAGTACCCAGAAACAACCAGTACCAACTGATTGGATGAAAGCTCCGTCCTGTGTTGTGCAGAAAGAAAATTCCTTTAAAATGTCAGTGGATGGATGTGCCAGGTGCTCAGCTTTATTCAGCATTCACTCTCTTGCTGTACAAGGGAGAAATGAGAGTCACTGAAAGGAAGGATCCAGCTGAAGAATGAAAGAGAAGCCAACCTTGGCCTGCAATGATAAATCCTGCTCCTTAATTCAGCACTGCTGCAGAGCCTCTTGTTCTTGCCCTGTTTCCAAGCAGAAAAGGTTTCATTCCCAAAGCCTGTTTTCTCCTTCAGTCTTCACAGATATTGATCTGTATGAAAATGGATTTTAGGAAAAGGAGGGAGAAAACAGCCCCATGACCTTCACATTTATTCAGCAGTCAGAGTCACTTGAAAAATATCTTGATTATAGCTTGGCAATTTTCTCCAGCTGGGCAGATGATGTAGGCAGGAGAGCAACACAGCAGCAGAATTTGCCTCTGTACTCTGAATGAAGACTTATTCCAGTGGGGGTTTTGTCCTGTTCAGCCCTTTTGAAGCAGAGTCCAGGTAAGTGGTTTTGTGAACACGGTTCTCTGCTGTCTGCTGGTCACTGAGGGCAGCTGCACTGGAGCTGCTTGCATTTGTGAGGGAGTTGGTGAGGTCCCCATCACCCCCACCCAGATGTGCTCCTCTAATCCACACCATGTGGGATGCCCAGCATTCTTCCCAGGAGCCACGCAGCTGGGCTCCAGTGTCACCTGTGACTTGTGGGACAGCCACAAGGATGCTCCAAGCAGTGCTCACATCCCAGTAAGAAACCAGATACACCCCTCTTGGGCAGTGGGGCACGGAGGGCATCACAGGACAAGTGCAGGGACTGGAACTTTAGTGGCCATGACTGAGCATAAACAGAGTTTTGGACTCCTACAGTGAAGGCATCTGATAAAGCCAGAATCTACCGAAGGCAACACACAGAGATTTGCTCACATGGTTTTGGAAAAAGTCTTAAAAATTCTCTGTTTAGGGATGTTGTATTAACATGAGGTCAGAGAAATTTCCAGGCACCTCAGAGATGTGGTGGCAGTTGGGATTGGTGTCTGATTTCTGGAAATCCTTGCTCTTGTCAGTCCTTGCACTTGTAGTTTTCACTTTTGTGCAAGGTACGATTAATGCTAAGAAAAAGAAAAAAAAAAAGAGCAACTTCTACAGAGGAAAAGAGAGGTTCTGTTCTCTTGCCTTTGGCTAAAGTATCTGCAGTATTGTTGGCAAAATAAAAGGAAAAACCAAGCTTCGTTTTTCATGGAAATGTGGGCAGAGAGTCAGAGGGCTTGTGAAGAAAGCTCCAAACCAGCCCTGACCTCTCCCTCCTGGGCAGAGATTTCCCCTTGCCTGGGGGTTGTTATGAGGATCTGCTCTCTTCACGAGGGTTTTTAAAAGCATTTAATGAGTTCCCTGTACGGAAATCAAAAGCCAACACAACAGCACCACAGTCTGCTCTTCAACATCTCCGGTGTTATCTCCCTCCCTGGAGCAGTAAAGGCAGGCAGAGAAAATAAATAAATATCCTAAATATCTCTTAGTCCTAAAACCTCCAGCCACCAGCTGTATGCGCAGTCAAGGCAGCTTTCCTTGGGGTCTACCCAGGCACAACCATTGAAAGAAATGCTCTGCTGGAGACACTCGTTAATCCCCCCTGGAGAGAAGACACAGAGAAGCTCCGAAAGCATCTTCAGATGTTGAGAGCTCCTGGTTTTCGCCTTCTGTAGAGCTGCAGATGCAGAGTCCTGGCCAATTCCTGTCATGCCACTATTTGCTGAGTGAATTAAAAGTCTGTGCTTATCACTGGCACACAAAACAAGCGTTATCTCTGTAATTAGACTGCTAAAACCACAGCACAAGCTACAATTTCTCATGATAATAAAATAGTTCATTAGCATAAGTCCATCAAGAGCAGATTTTAAAAATAATTGGTTTAGATTTTGAGCTAACATCTGCTTTGATTATTAGCTCTTGGACACTTTGGTTTTAATTGGACAATTTAAAGAAAATGTTATCCAGTGCCTCCGGTCTTCCTTCAATAGAAAATTTCTTTTTAAAGGAGAGTTCTGTGAAAGTTTGCCTTTCTCTAAAGAAATGTGTGTGGGTAAAAAAGTCTGTAATAACAGCAGTTACAGCTATTCTTGACTGTAATGGTAGCCAGGGCACAAAATTAAAAGAAAGTGAAATTGGGTAGTATTTTCGAAAGGAATAATTCCCATCCTGTAAATCTGAGCACAATGCCCTGGAGGAACAAAGCACCTTGCAAATCACAGTCTCTTCAGGTGCTGGAGATGCTGTTCCACCTGGGGTTGTATATTTTAAAGTGACACTCAGGGACGTTTTTGGGGGGTCCCAGCCCAGGAGCTGTACAGCTGCCTGCCCCATGGGCTGTGCTGGCAGAAAACCCATTACTGTCTGCAGAGCCAGGGACAGAGAGACAGACTGAGCTGCTAGAAATGGCCCATGAAGTTTTCTGTTACACAGAATGGATCACATGGACAGAACACCAATTTAGAGAGCTGGAAATACGCAGCAGATGGAAGAGACCTGTTTGTGCCAGAGCAGAACTTGGCAAGTGGAGGTTGAAGCTGTTGAGGTAACATCAGCTTCTGTTTCCTTGGAAAGCTCTGTGAAATTTTCTTTTTAAACTGAAATCCTGTTGCAAAAAAAATGTGAGCAAAACACATTTTACAGCACATGAGGGAGAAGTATCAGGTCACAGGCTGAGACAAGACCCTTGAATCTTCCTCTTCCAAAAACAACATCAATCCTGGCCCATCCCTGGTGTTTCTCCTCCTGTTTTTCAAACTCCACCCTTCGGCATTGCCAGACATCTCTTGTTCTGCTACTGCTTTTCAGCAAGTTTGTATCATGTTCTCAAATTGTCTTCTCGCTGTCTCCAGAAGCTTGGACCATTTTCTCCCCAGTTCTGCTGCTGCAATCCCACTTTGGGGCACCCCCCTCCTCCCGGGCTTCCCACGGAGGTGTCTCACAGGAGGTCAGAGCTCCCGCAGGTCACTGCTCCCATGGAAATGATTAGAGAACCATTCCAGACAACTTTTCCCATCTCAGCCCAGATTTCTGGAAATAGCAGCCTGCCCACATTTGGACAACTTGCCTGCTACGAGGCAGACGAAGCCTCTGAAACTCTTTCCCTGACATTCAGAGCTGCTATTTTTTAATGCAAACTGTTGCCTTGGTATTTGCATTTGAAATGGGTTTGCATTTCCTTAACTCTGGTGCCACCCCCTCGGCAGCATGGGAGACTCTGTCGTTTTACAGGAGCATTTGAGGCACCAGGTTGTCCCTGAGAGCTTTGCTCGTGTCCCCAAGATGTGCAGTCCTTGAAACACCTCACTAAAAGGATGCTGCTGCCCTTGGCACTGCCAAGAGTCATCCCAACAGGCAAATCCCAGTCCTCATAAACCAGTGGGAAAAGGACCAGTTCTGGCACATTCTGTATTCCAATTCTCTTTCTTTTTTCTTCATGATTTTGTGACTTAGAAGCTGTAATCAAACCATTTTGTTTTCTCAAAGGCATTTTAGAACAGCTGGTCATTCAGCATGGATCAGCTTCTGTGGAGCATTATATCCTGCAGGAAGAATAAGACGTAGTGTGGATGATCAAACAGTTAAAATCTCCTTTGCCTGGAAGCAGAACACCCTGAATATAAAGCAGAAATGAAAAATGATACACTGGGTCTTCTTCATGTAAAGTTTTTCCAGAATTTTTTTAAAATTTGAAATTTTAATCAAATTATTGACAGGTAAGGGAGGGTGGGTGCTACTGCCAGGTAAAAATATATTTATGCTGAAAACTCTCATAGCTTTTGGCAGTTGAGGTTAAGATTAGTTAAAGTCTAGCTAGAAAAACACGGAGTGTGGGAATACCCCGGGCTGTGAAACTTTCAAAAGGCACGGCGTATCTCTGGAATTCTGTACACCAGCAATTGCTTGAAAGAAGAATTCTGCTTAAATGTGGAAGGATTTGGTTGCACAGAGCCTGCCATGCTTGCTCTAACACGACGACAGATTGCAAAGACGGAAAGTTAAAAGGGTATTTCATCACTCTCTTTTTAAGGGGTGTTTACTGCAGTCACTCAGCGCAGCCATCAGATCTACAAACCTGCACAGAACCTCACATAAAAAAAAATGCTGGGATCAACCCCAAGTTTTCAGTGTGGGTGTTCAGTGCAGATTGAAAGAGAAGTGAACGGATGGAGTGCCAAGCGTGAGCACATTTCTCGGGAGAATTAATCAATTCCAATACACTCGGGGTGAAGGAGGAATTTCATGCTTTGGTAACTTTTCCTGACGCTGCAATTCATATGGGCCCTGCCTGTGTCAGTGCTGATCGGAGTGTTTTTCCTGAGGAAAAACACAGCTCATTTTCCCCGTGTGACACCAGGAAGGGTTGCAAGCTGGAGGAACCTCTGGGTGCCTCCTGCTCCATGCCCCTCCCCGAGCAGGGAGGACAACGGTGTTAGACCCAGCTTTGAAGCCAGACCAGGCTGCTCAGGCCATTTTGCAATCCATTTCTGGATGTCTCCAGGGATGGACCCTTCACAGCCTCCACAGGAAACCTGCAGGGGAAGCCTGAAGCTGAACAGCAGAAGGGTTGGCACAATTTTGACTCTCTGCTGATGACCCAGTGGCGGGCTGTTCTTATCAAAATAGAGTCCTTATCAAAATAGAGACAGGACTCAGTTATCCAAACTCAGCAGACCCATAGAAAAGTGCTACACTTGTGCAGTTTCTCTGCCAAATCATGTAAGCACATAATCAACTGAAATCAAGTTATGGCATGACAAGTTTAAGCTCAGCAGAGGAGAGAAGAAAACCTTGTCCATGCTTTCATCCCTTTGGATGGTGAAATGTATTTGCTTCCTCATTAAATCAGACTAACTTGGCCATATTATTTGGCACCCTTGGCCAGTCCATGCTGATGTGGAGCGTGGAAACAAATTGAGGGTCTCCCCTCTGTCCTTCCCTTTTACTCTCTGCACAAATTAGTTGCCTTACAAGAGATTAAACACCAAGGATGTTTCTTCCAATGCGATTCAGACATGAATCTCAGGTGACACAGATTTATTCACCCAACTTCTCTGTTTTAAAACTGGTGAAATTCAGCATGTGCAGACTTTATTCATAATCTCCAGATCATAGCAGTGTTGGCCAGAGAGTGCTCCTGGAAGCCTCTAATCCAACCTCCAGCCTGAAGCAGGACTAATGCCAACACTCGATCAGGCCAGACACGGCCGGAAATCCCTGACCTTGTGGATTTTACCCCTGCCCTTCACACTGTCCTATTTTTCCCTATTTTTCTCACCCAGTTAGTATTTCTATTATTCTGTCTCCAGGAGCCCCCAGCTGCCATCATGCACCACTGTGCAGAAAGATGCACAGATACAAAATGGATGTGATTTGCCTGGAAAGTGTCGAACTAAGCAAGAAACAGCAGCGCCTTCATTTTGCAGTTGGAGACACACAGAGGTGCCGATCTGCCTTAGGGCACATGAAGGGCAGAAGGGACACAAGAAAATGGAATATTGTGACAAGTGAGGCCCGAGCTCGTGTCTCAGGATACAGAGAGACACGCTGGTGGGCGTGATGGATGGGGAGTGAGAACAGCGAAGTGTCAAGAACTCAGTAACCTGATGCCTGGAACAAATTGGCTTTCCAGAGTTCAAAATCACAGAATCACAGAATAGTTTGGGTTGAAAAGGACCTTGAAGTTCATCTCATTCCACCCCCCTGCCATGGGCAGGGATACCTTCCACTATCCCATGTTGCTGCAAGCCCCATCCAACCTGAACTTAAACACTTCCAGGGATGGGGCATCCCAAGACTCATCTCTTGCTATTTTTATCTTCTAGACCCCAGCCCAAATTTTATCCAAAGCAAGAAAATCCCATTTGCCTCCGAATCATTTCCCACCACAAGAGCATCCTCAGGAGGGGCAGTTCTTGCTGATCTTCAGAGTTCTGTCATCTTGCAGCAGCTCGTGATTTACTCCCCAGGAGCACCTCACAATCAGAGGCTGCAGGACCTGGGCCTGTAATCTATTCTGGGAAAGGAATCCATCTTCATTAACTCTGGAAGCAGTCATGTGCATCCAAAGTCCTACGTTAATAATAACCAGTCCCACACTTGATTAAAATGGGGGCATGAGTCCAACACTCATTAAAAGCAAGGGCCCAAATCCCATAAACATTCCTGGTGCCTTAATTACAATAGAAGAGAGAAAAGATAGCAGTTAGTCATGTACTTTCTGACAGGCAGTTGCTCTGTATTACAAGGGCACAGGGAATACAGATCTTATTGGAATGCATCAAGAAACAGCAGGCCCTCAAAAGAGCCTGAAGAAAATGTCTACCATATTTTAATGATTTTTTTCCATCTAATTTTCCACTTAAACAAGACAGCAGTATCAGTTTGCAATCAGCTGAGACTCTGGCACTAGCTCCCAGTGCTTCCTTATCACATTTGCAACAGCTCTTCCATGCAGCATGGCTGGAATTAGCATTCAGGACCAGCAGCAGGGCAGGCTCTCAAGCCAAGCACCTGTAGACGATAGAAATTAAAATCAGGAGCCAGAGCTGAAAGCCAGATCGCACATACAAGCAATCCAAGTCTCCAGAGATGTAGTAAAGACTGGAGGATTTCACGCTGCATTGAGCATGAATGGAGCCTGATTTCTAGGACCAAATCTGTTCTTGTTAAAGGCATACAGAGCAAGGATAACACACGAGGTAGGATTTGGGACTGGGGGCTCTGCTTTGCCACGGATTAATCTTGGTCAATCATTTTGCTTCTCTATCCCTCAACTCCCTGTAAAATGAAAATGGCAGTTTTCCTCCATCCACCCTTCAGGCTGTGAGATGCTGAGACCTTCTGGGCAGGAGCAGGTGGAGGAAATAGGCAGCAGAGTTGCTTGGATAAACTGCTCAAAGAGAAAATGTTTATTTGAGGGGTAAAAAAAATCCCACCAAGAAAAAATTAAAAAGCACAGACACCCTCGTTCACCCATTAAAATGCACTTTTATGGAAGAGGAAACCTGCCTGCACTCAGGGCTTGGGGACAGTCCCTGGCTGAGGTGACTCTGCTCTGTTTCTGACTGTGCACTGCGTTACCTGAACACAAAGCCTCTGTGCTTATCCCCTCTTGAGCCTTGTCTGCTCACGCAGCCCAGTCGGGCAGAACACTTATCTGGTGCAGGCAGGCAGCTCTGCACGGCTCCTTTGTGTCTTCCCCCTCTCTCTTTGGAGGGATGATGCTGATCTCCCTCATCACGCCTCTGGTCACTGACAGCTCCCATCGACAGCAGCTCCCAAAAGGGGCTCCACTCTCGCTGGCTCCAGCTGGAGTTGGTGCCTCTCCCTCCTAGAGTGCCCCACCTGGGTGCCAGCACCACCTCGAACATCTTCTTTAAACACACACTGAAAAAACACCAAAAAAGGTTTTCTTTAACTCACAGCCATTTTTGCAGTGCCACAGACCACGAAAAGGTAAAGATCCCCATCACCTTGTAAACAGTCCAAGGGCAAGGTGAAAGCCTGGCTGCACTCACCTCTTAGAGGCAGGAACTGCCTGCTCCCAGTGTTTTAGCTGGGCACATGCCTGGGGAGAGGCAGAGGATGCAGCTTTTCTCCCGGATAACTGAGCTGTGGTTTGGTCTGTGCCCTGGGAAAGGAGCTCAGAGGACTCTGTCCAGACAATGTCTTTTGTTTTCTTTGCCTGCTCTCTTTCTAACCTGAGGTTACACACCATAATAGAGATTTTCTGTTGATCCTCAGGTTCTGGGCAGCAGAGCCTGGCTGTGGAGACGTTCCTTTGTGGGTTTGGGCTGTACATCCCACCCAGATGCCTGTTACCACCTCAGGCACAGGGAAGGAGGATGGGGTGTGCTCCTTGCATTCAAGTCATGGCACTCAGGTCCTGACCACTCAAGCTGACCCGAAGGAAGCCTCTCCTGAGCTGGTGGAGCCAGAATTTCAGATGTTCCCAGGTTACAGGCACTCACTCTTGCACTAAAACCCAAACCCTGTCTGGGAAAAGTGAGGCAGGACCCATCTTTGGGGTGAAGGACAGACATATTAATCTTCTCCTCACACCTTCCCAAGCAGGACTGAAGTGTTTGCCAACCCTGAGTTTATATGAGGCAGACGAGAGTCTGGAAAAACAAGATTGTATTCCCCGAGCGCTCCAGAGAGAAGTGGCAACAGTTCCACGCAGCAAACCCAGCTCTGCCTTTCCTGTGCATCCAGCCAGGGGAGGGGACACGAGATCTGGCTCTACCAAAAGCAGCCAAAGGACATTTTAATGACTTATCCCCATCCTTATCCCCATCCCTGTGCCCATCCCTGTCCCGGGACAGCCCTGCCTGGCCGTCCCTGCCATCTCACCCTTGGCCACTCCACAGGCACACCGCAAGAACTGCAGCAGCTCTCTCCTTCAGAAACACTAAATCGGGGCTCTGCTTCTCCCTGGAGTCGTCTTTTCACTCCAGATGGCACGTGATTAGAGTCCTAATCGGCTATTAGCTTATCAGCAGCATCCCTAAGCACTGACCAGCCCGTAATAGCAGAAAGCAAAAGGGAATTAAAGAACAGTGGATTGGCTTGTTCAGCTTATGAGGGTTTGCAGGAAGCAATTAACTGGAATCCTCTTGATTGGTATTTTGTAGAGAAGGATGCTCCTATTGACACCTCGGGGGAAAAACTATTATGGGAAGGAGAGTTAGAATGTGAAGGGAAAATATATTGAAAATGAATTGAGCTCATTCTTTTACCTTAAGCAAAGAAAACAACAACAAAAAAGTGAAATGTTATTTGTGCCCAGGCACTATTCCCACCTCCACAGGCTCTGAGTCACTCTGACAGGAACAATCCAGGGTGTATCAAAACCTCATTTGGCTCCAACAAGATCCGTCAGTCACATCCAGAGGTGGCAAAAAAGCAGCTGAATTCCATGATTTTCGCTGGAATGATGCTGATTTGTATCTCCTCTGATGATCTGGCCCGACCTATGCCAGGTGTGACACAGAAAGGGGCTGGAACAGTTGAGGCGATCAAAATAATATCTTAAGAAAGTTGGAAACCAGGTAAGACATCAAAATAAATTGAGAAACTAATGAGGCATTTAGGGAGGCAGAGGAGAGGGAGAGCATCCCATCCTGCAAGGCTACGAAGGAAGGAGCTGAATTACAGAGCCAGATATAAACCTGGTTTGGATGTGATTCATTCAACAGGGGAAAACCCATTGCATTAAAATAAAATATAGAAGCTTGCTCAGTGCTTGGAGAACCACTGGACTCACGGTGTCTGGCACCTTTGTGATGAGCAGGAGTTCTTCCCCCAAATGTGCCACTGAAATTAAATTCAGGAGTGAGCTCCAAAGTCCTTCCAGAAATGCCTTTGTGCTATATTCAGCTTGGGCAGTGAAATGGAAAAAACATTCCTCTTTTTTTCATCATGCGGTTGTCTTCTCCACCCCACTGTTATTTTGGAATAGTTCATTTTCCAGAGGTCACCAAATGTGTCCTCAGGTCCTGGGGACCTTTCCCAGGCTCTACTGCTCCCCTGACTGCTCCAGCACGGCAGTGCTGTGTGTGGGAACAGGCAAGTTCTCTCCGGAGGCAACGCTGCAAGGATAAACACTTCCCCTTACCAATTACTTCCTCCTCATTACAACTTGGAAATCTATTCATTGCCAAATTGTCCATCTTCAGCCAGGCTACATTCAGGATCACCCCTTGCTGCCCTTTCCTGAATATAAAATCACTCCTGCTATAGCTTGAAATTAATTTGATTTTCCCATATTATAGGAACTAATCTAAAATTTGACAATCTGAGGATTCTCCCTCTCTCTCCCCTTATTGGGTCTTGTTAAAATTAAAAAAAAAAAAGAATATGAGTCCAATCTTAGGCTGCTTTTGAAAGATATAATTGATTGGTGTAACCCAGGTCCTGTGAAGCACCAAAGGAAGCTCTTTAATAAACAGAGCTGGCTGGTTTCTCAGTGTGTCAGACAAGCTCTCCAGGTGGGATGAATGTATTCATGTGATATTTTATTCATACCTGGCTGTGCTGAGAAGGAACCGATAACACAGCACTGCTCAGAGGGTGGGAGCAGTGATGGCACAGCTCAGTTTGGGCCTCTCAGGCTTTTGCTCAGCCCCTCCTGGCCAGGCTCTGCCCTCAGCCCTGGCCAGGCAGGTTCATGTTTCATTTGTCACCAGAACAGTCTATAAATAGGATCCCTGGCTAACCCTTAGATGGCAGATCCTGGACTCTTTCCCAGCCTCTGTATCTGACAGAGCATCTCTAGGTCAGGAACTGGTACTGCCCTGTCCCTGACGGGCATTGCTGGGTCAGTTTTGCCAGGACAGAAAATTTAGGGTTGGAGTTATAAGATCTTCCACATTTTGGACAGCCTGGGAAGCAGGTTTCCTCGCTCTAATCTATTTTTTAGATATTATATTTATAATGCTCTTATTATATTTATAATGCTC
Organism: Gymnorhina tibicen; assembly: GCA_013399875.1. Taxonomy (NCBI): domain Eukaryota; kingdom Metazoa; phylum Chordata; class Aves; order Passeriformes; family Artamidae; genus Gymnorhina; species Gymnorhina tibicen. The sequence goes on along the minus strand of VXAZ01002748.1, from coordinate 1,000,501 downwards.
TTGTATTTTGAAAAGGGCAGCAAGGTTGCCAAGTGACTTCCATTCCACTGCCCAGTTTGCCACAGTCCTTTCAAAGAACAATCTGACAAATCTTGCCACTATGGCTTGGGTTGTCTACCCAAAAAACAGCCTTTTGGCATTTGAAAGGAGGAGAAGTCTGTGTTCTGTGGAAAGCGGAAGGCAGCTGAGAGACCAAGAAATCTGTCTCACTGTTTTTCCTTCCTGGAGACAGGGTGAAGACACACACAGGCTTAGAATCTCCCTGGGTCTTCCTGGTAGAAATCAAGAGGAATTGTTAGCACTGAATGGGAGCTTCTGGGGGGAAGGATTGCCCCCTGATTTTGAAAATCCCATACACTTTTAAAAAAAATTATTTCCATTATTGTTTTAATTAAAGGTAGTGGGACATCCCAGTGAGAAACTGCCTGGGCTGCTCCACAAGAAGGACACGAGAAGGGTGGTTTCTGGGGAGTGGTTTGCTTTCATTATTAAACCTCAGATGAAGCTCCATGTTTCACATATCAGCAAAAGCTGGGTTTTCCATCTTGCAGCAGGTATTTTAGTTGTGACTAAGTGAACCAAAACTTCACCAAACCTCCCCCTTTTCTGACTGTAACTTCATGGTGAAATTCCACCCTGAGCCAACCCTCAGCTCCGAGCGTGCTTTGTATTGACATCTCCCGTTGGCAAAAGAAGGGAGGAAGAAAGGAGTAATCTGAACTGGAACACTTTGTATGGGTCTATTAATGTTTGATTTCTGGTGCCCGGAAAGAGGATGTTAATAATACATTATTGCTGAAGTCTCTGCACAGCCTGGGGATGAGGACAGCAGGGTGACAACCAAAGCAGTGAGGCACGAGTGTGAGCTCCAGAACCAGAGACATCTCCCAGGACGTTTCCATCATGCCATTTGCTCTGAAACCACAATAATGACGGAGACTGTGAAGATCCGTGGTACAGTTTAGTGTAGATGCAATCACCTCTTCTATTATGTGCATTTCCCTTGCAGAATGTGGCATCTCTGGGAGTACCAAGCAGTACATCGTCAACCCCATGACTACATTTAAATGTTTAATGCAGGCATCACCTTCCTGAAAAGATGGCAAAAAGAAATCCCAACCCTCTCCAAAACACCCTCACAAGCTGGTTGTGTTTGTGATGTTTGTTAAACAAGTATCAGCGAGCAGGATGTCACAGTCCAGCTCAGCCCAGTTTGTAAACAGCTTCTCTCAATGTCTCAATGCTACACCAGGAGGGAGGAAAGTTAGAATTTAGAGTCTCTACTCCTTTTTGAGGGTAAAGCCCATGAAGTTGCTTGAAAATATTCTGTGTATTTAAGTGTGTTTAATAACTGCCTGTGAAACCTAAAGTAGGAGACAAAGAACCCTTTTCTCTCCCTGGGTAAAGCTAACCAAAATGTAAGATGCATCTGCATTATAGACTCTTCAATGAGAATCACCCAAGGAAAAGAATATGACCTTAAATTTAGAAATTTGTCTAATGAAGGCTGGTTTCTAAGAAGGGCATTATTACACTCTGTGAGAAACTGCGATATCAGTGCATTCTTCTCTTCTCCAGCAAGACTGACAGTGCCTCTGGTCAATGCCATTAGACTGAGGCTCCTGGAAGTCTTTGAAATGTTTTTCTTCCAGAATGAAAGGGAATGAGTCAGATCAAAGTTGAATAATGCAGGCTAAAAAGCCCCTCTTTTGCCTCTTCCACTTCCTAATTAAGATGAGTGTGTAATCTCCATGAAGGCAGGGGTTCAGCAAAACCAGGGAATGGAAGTGCTGCAAATACAGAGCCAGAACCTTTCTTCTCTAATTGAACCTTTTCAAGTAGGCTCCACAAGCCATGAAGAGACAAATTACCCTCCAGGACTGGGTGAGTAGGAAGAGCGGTTTGCTAAAGACAAAAGCAGGAGGAAGAGAAAGGGGAAAATATGCATTTTGAATCATATTTTTGAGTGAATTTCCAATTCCCTTTATCAGCCTGTACATACCATCCAGCTCTACGTGGCCTGAGATTGGTGACATTCTCCCTAATTATCATCTTGAGGACCAAACCCAGCCATTCCCAGAGTGAAGCTTTAGAGCAGCCTTTGAAGGAAATAACACTGACTCATTTTGGGAGAGTTTAGGGGTTCTGAACATGAATGTGATCATTTCTTCCAGAGCAAACCCAGTGCTGCTAACACTGAGCAGCTGAACAGGCAGAAGGTCTTAGCTGCTACCTTTTTTTGCTGGCAAAATAAAGACAGTGTTGGGTGTTGGGGACCTGCCTGGCTCTGCCTGAAGGGTTTTCCTTTTGCTCTCTTCTTGCTTAGCAGAACAACTTGTCACAGCAAAGCAGAGCATCCAGGGACTGCTCAAACCAGGGTCAGCCTGGCCTCTGCCTGGCTCAGGGCACAGACAAGCAACAAAACTATTGTTTGTGATAGTTTACTTAAGTATGGATTTAGTCCTTTTGTGCTGCTGTCTCAAATCACCGACACCGTGTCACATCACATCCCCTGCACAAAAACGCACCCTGTCTCCCCTGCTCCAGGCATCTGGCCAGCATTAAACGGTGGCCAGTGGGAGAGAGGTGAGCCAAGAGGATAAATAATTATCCTTTGGTGTGGTGAGATGCGCTGGGGGAAGGGAGGAAGAGATTAAAATAATCTTTTTGGAAAATGGATCAAAAAGCTCTAAGCGGAGATTATCCACAACCCAAGCAGGCCCAACGCCATACCTTCCATAAATAAAACAACCACCCCAGTAAAATGAAAAGTCAGAAGATTGACATAAACCCCACGGAAATGCGTGGCTATCTCCCTGCCTGGCTGTTTGGACCTAACAGCAGCAGCAGAATGACAACAGACAGATTAGACCCAGCAGGGTGCCTGTGGAATCTGTTCCACTAATCGCCTCCTCCCACGGGCTTATTATTATCTCGTGTGGGTAAAATCAGCTTGGTCCCACTATATCCCTATAGAGGGAACTGAGAAGCTCTAGTAGGGCCTTTCCCCTTTTCCCACTGGTGATAGATGAGGGCAATCCATCTCCAAAGGATGCCAAGAGCACGGAGAGTGCACAAAGATAATCAGTAGATTGTTTTGTGATTGACAAATTCATGGTAACAGTGGGTTCTGCTACTTCCTTTAGGATAAAAGAAGAAATCCATAGAGAAAGTTTACCTGTCTCCAGAATTTACCTGCCTCCAGAACTGAGGCTGGGGAGCCCCAGCAGAACCAGGAAGGCACGTAGGGACACAGAGGTGGGCAGGGTGAATTTGTGGGGACAAGTAGAAGGTGAAAGGGGTTTTGTGTTACTGAGACTCCCATGCCCTCGTCCCACAAAGAAATCCCAATATCTGTAAAGTGAGGCTGCTGGTCACTCCTGAGTTCTCTCATCCTGGAGAGAGTGAATGGAGCAGTTCAGAGACACGGAGGTGGAAGAGAAAAGCAAAAATATTACATTTTGCCTCCAGTTTCAAGTTTCCCAAGAAAAAAGATAAATATTTCATGACTCTTTTTGCTTAAAATAAAATGCTGTGAGTCAGAGAGAAACTGGCAGCCAGATCAAGTGGGCAATGCTGGAAGATGCAGCTGGTTGTCTTCAAGCTGAAATGCCATGGCATGAAGTGATGGATAAAGGATGCTGGAGTTGAACTGACAAGTGACCGTTCAGGAACACTGAGCTGAAAGCTCAAAGTGCTGCGATTTCTGTTTATAATATGATTATGTTTCAAGTTGCACAAAGGGAATGGGCAAACCCCTGGGAATTCTTTGCATGCATGTGGTAGGCAAGAGCAGTAGAGGAGCTGCTTTTTGTCCGGCCTCTGGTCCATCCAGGCAGAGGGAAACAAAGCTAAAAGTTAATTTCGTGCTGTTGGATCATTTCTCCTCCTCCTAATTTCGCTGCTTCACTGCTGTTTTCACTCGGGGGCATCATCTTCGAGGCGCAGACCGAGTCCAAAGCCTGGGCAGCTCATCTTCATCCCTCTTCCTTGAGGAGCAAACACGGCCCTTCTCCCGCGGCAGTGCTGAGTCACTATTTTGGCACAAAGGACGGTCTGTTCCGCAAAAGGAAAACGGGTCTCAGAGGGGCGCTTTTCCCTGCTTTGCCACACACGGAATTTGTATAGACATGCGTGTAAACAGAAAGGCAGCGCAGGTCCCAGCAGGGGCGGAGAGGGAGCAGAACAAAAGCTCAGACGTCAGAGAGGATTTAGAGTGATCGGGAATGAAAGGAAGGACAATTTGAGGTGGGGAGAGGGAAGACGAGAGGACGGAGGGAGGCAAATGTCGGGAAAGGTGGAAATAAAAGAAAGGGAAGGGGGAGGGGGAGGGCAGCCAGGCGAGAGGAAAAGAGGTTGCAAAGTGATTAAGACAAGCAGGCAAAGGGCTGTGTTGGGGAGGTGTGAGGAGGACCCAGCTTCAGCAGAGAGAGCCCAGCGAGTCCAGCTGGACAGGTCCGACCCCCCTGGAGGCTCAGCCGAGCTGGTCCGCAGGCAGTGCCAGGGTTTAGTGAGGTGCTGGGTTTAGTGAGGTGCTGGGGCTAGTGAGGTGCTGGGGTTAGTGAGGTGCTGGGGCTAGTGAGGTGCTGGGGTTAGTGAGGTGCTGGGTTTAGTGAGCTGCTGGGTTTAGTGAGCTGCTGGGTCTAGTGAGCTGCTGGCTTTAGTGAGCTGCTGGGTTTAGTGAGGCGCTGGGGTTAGTGAGGTGCTGGGGTTAGTGAGCTGCTGGGGTTAGTGAGGCGCTGGGGTTAGTGAGGTGCTGGGTTTAGTGAGGAGCTGGGTTTAGTGAGGTGCTGGGGTTAGTGAGGTGCTGGGCTTAGGGAGCTGCTGGGTTTAGTGAGCTGCTGGGTTTAGTGAGGTGCTGGGTTTAGTGAGGTGCTGGGGTTAGTGAGGTGCTGGGGTTAGTGAGGTGCTGGGGTTAGTGAGGTGCTGGGGTTAGTGAGGCGCTGGGGTTAGTGAGGTGCTGGGGTTAGTGAGCTGCTGGGGTTAGTGAGGCGCTGGGGTTAGTGAGGTGCTGGGTTTAGTGAGGAGCTGGGTTTAGTGAGGTGCTGGGGTTAGTGAGGTGCTGGGTTTAGTGGATGCTGTTTCAGGGCTCTGTACTGGGATGCAGAGGCCAGAGTTTAGATCCCACCTTCTGCCAAAGCAGGGATAGAGCAGACACCCTCCCTCTGCAGGCACACAGCGGGGCTGGAAGCAAACTCTTGGGGTGATTGAGTCTCCTCTGCCCTCAGAAGTGACAGGAGGCACATTTTACCGAGGACCCTTTCCCCCACCAAGCTTCCACATTCCCTAGCACAGCCAAGCCCTGTCTTGCAGCTTCTGAGACATAAACAAGAAATAGAGGTGCTTCAGTCTCACCTGTGTGTTCCGAAGTCCCTGCCACGGACTCCCACGGACTCAGCCCATGTTACATTATCCAGTGGCACAAAACTGTTATTTTGTACTGAATTCCAATGAGATTCCTGGGTTATGCACGGAGAGATAACTTAAAGGCAAGAGCCTGGACAAAGAGCAGGGACAGGTTGTGTGCTGCTCACAGGACGAGGCGTTGGACTCAGGGTCAGCAAATCAATCTCCATCCAGGAGACAGAGAAGAAGCCAGACAATGCAGAATCTCTCTGACATGCAGATCCTAAACACAGCCTTCTGGAGTGGCTCCAGTGACAGAAACCAAGGATTCCCTGTGGCACCATTGCTGCTGCTTCTTTCAGCACCTGGGCAATTCTTCTTCCCAGAGTGAGGACAGCTTTCATAATCCATTGTTGCACTTACTTGAACTTCTTGCCCATCCATCACACATGCTAGCACTCACAGCAATGTGGACCTCACACTTCACATCTCTCAGATGTGTCCTTCCTCTCACAGGGCTGACTTGCCCTCAGGTTTCTGTCCACAGAATGTCAGCTCCATAAATTATTATTTCCAAGTGAAAGCTTGGGGCTGCTGAGAGAGCCCAGCAGCTCTCTCTTCCTCCCTCTTCCTTCAGCACTGTGTAAATCTAACTTTCACCTGACAAGTGGAAAAATAATAACCCACTGCTGCCTTTTGGTTTCTACCAAGATTAGAGCTGAAATATTTTATCAACATGAATTCTGTCTAACATCTGTATTTATTTTAAATCCCAGCCTGCCTGCCCTCTTCTAAGAATAGCTGCTGTCAGCCCTGCTGATCGTATGTGCAAATGAATCCAAAAATCCTCCCCAAATATATAAAAATCAGCAGGTACAGTGTTTGTGGGGATCTGTGGAGCCATCCAGGTAAAGTACGTGGGGGATTTATTACCCAAAATGCATGTTGTTATATAAAACTGAGCGACTCCTTCGTGCCCCGTGGGAACATGATTCACAAAACCGTATCTCTGCAGCGGGGCTCCAACGTGTCACACAGCTAAATGTGATTAACCATCTTCCTCCAGTCAGTTCAATCATTTCCACCCATCTCAGCCGTTTTTCAGCGTGAGTGTTGAAAAAAGAATATAAGTTGTTTTACAGAATGGCTGTCCATGGGGGAAGAGGGGAAAACATCTCCATTTGCTGTCAGAACAGATTAGCTGCCCACCACACGGCCGAGGCTCAGCTGGGCACCGCTGCTGTCTGACACCTGCAGTGGGACACAGCCATCTCTCCAGCTGCTGGCACCAAGTGGGGTTTTGCTGGTCATGGAGAGTTGGAGAAGGCAATGCCAGCCTGTGGTGAGCAGGTGGAACAAAGCCAAGCGGGTCCCGTTCAGGGTCTTTCAGGTTTTGGTTGAGTTTTACCCTCTCCACATCTCCCATTACACTGGTTTCTTTCTGCCTGAAGGAAGAGCAAAACTTGTTATCCTACTGACTAACGAGAAGTGCAAAGCTTTTTCCAGTCCAGGTGACGTGGGGAGAGTGTTGCTGCAGCAAATCCCACACTGGATTGTGGCTTCAGGGTGAGACCCCAAAGAATGAAAACCTCAGCTGCATTTACAAGCTCAAACAGCAGCTTGCTCTTCTTCCCTATTTTTTTTGCCCTTGATCAAAGTCAAGCTCTTGTTAAGAGCTGACATGAGTGTCTGGGAGCTACCACCGCTTTTATTTTCCATGGGGAATAATGGTAAGTAATTAATATTTGACCGGGAGACAACTTGCTTCACAATCTGAAGTTTTTAAAGCTGTCAGTCACAAAGCATATTTGTAATGGGCTTAACAGTTCCCTCCTCTGCCATTCCAGGAGGGAAACCCTGGATGAACGTGCACTGTTAGGTCTAAAAAAGTAACACAAGAGTGACATGAAAATAAGGATCCCAGCAGTCCTCTGGGTGTGTGAGAAATCCTAAGTGTGCAGGAAAAGGGTTCCCTTCCCACTGGGAGCTGTTGCCTGTTCCCTGACACCTCCAAATGCTCAGGGGAACACGGGGGAACACCAGGGATCCACACATTGCAGCGAAGAGCAGATTTGGGGTTGCTTCCCCTCTCCCCATATACTCCTTTCTCTTCTCCATGCCTCACCCAAGTGAACCCTTCAGCCTGCAGGATCTTGCCAGTGCCTGTTAGAAAGGTTTGGAAATAGATAACCCTTTGCACTCCCTCCTCCCCTCGTCCCCTCCCGCACATCTTGAAAGACAACACGGCACAAATTGCCAGCAAAAGTAGCTGCAGAGCAGGCAAGCCACATCTAATGACACCACTCAGCCCCTAAATGGTTGTCACTCCCATTACGGAATTAGTCCTGACGAGGAGTCACTCTCCCTGCAGTAAACACACGCAGAGAGTGCAGCTGGCTGCTCCCAACTTTATTCCTTTGCTGGTGCTGCTGAAGCTGATGTTTGGCACCTCCATGAGGTGCAGAAAAAGTGATGGAAATTTTCCACGTGTATTAACAGCCCCCCAGTTCTCACTTCCTGCTGAGCCACAAGAACAAGGGTCCACACTGTTCTTTCCTGCCATAGAAAGGAAGAAATTCACCCAATCCTTTGAAGTACGCACCAAAAGGATAATTATTTATCATCTTGGCTCACCTATCTTTTTTTGTGCGTTCTTGAAAACCTAAGTGCTTTCTCCTGTCCCTCCTCTGAGGCTTCAGGTTGTACTGACCACACCAGAACAGAGGCACCTGCATCTCTGTAAATCAGCTTCCTCTTGTTTCATTTGTGACAAACAAAATATATTTGGAAGGACTGTTTTAAGGGGAGAAAAAAAGCTTGCAGAAAAGAAAAGAGAGAAGCCTCTGACCAGGTACTGTCAATGAGGAACTTAGCATTTGGAAGATCCACAGTGTTAGGCTTTGTCTTTGCAGCTTCTTCCTGTCTTCACTTCATGCTCTTAAAGCTGTTGTTCCCCATGAAATTTCCATTCTCCAGTCTCTTCCTTACTCTCTTTTTTTGGTTTTGTCTTTTAACTGGGAAGTGAAGAGAAAGAGAGTAGAGCTAGGTTTAACAGGAAGCTCAGCTTGATCTTCTGCGTGCCTCCTGACGTTGAGAGGCGAGGAAAGGGTGGGAGCAGCTCATTGCTATGCAGTTGTTGCATGCCAGGGAATGGCTGATGAATACATAAAATGGCCCAGCCCTGCAGGGCAAGGTTATCTCCCTGCTGCTCGGCCCTCCAGCCTCAGCGAGTTCCTCTGCCGAAGACAACCAACTGCTCCACTGAGCAGGAGGAGGAATTAGGAATCCTCTTCTGCTCAGCCTGAGCAAGCAGCTCATATCCGAGCGTGGTCCTCTCTCTGAAACGCCCCAGGCTTTGCAAACAAATGCAACACACAGAAATCACATTTCTCCGCTTCATGATAATCCCAAACAACAAGGTGTGAGGGCTAACAACCCTAAAAAACTCCTCTCTGTGCCATTCTCTATATGGTAACAAAGCTTTGTTAACCTTATTGACACAGACCTCACAGTTTGCATGGACTCAGTGAATTCCTTCTCGTTAAAGCCTTTCTTGTCTCCCGTTTCCTCTTTTCAGAGGTGGAGAGTTACTTCAGACTGATCTGCAGCTGATCCTGTGCGGAGGTGATCCTCTTGTGAGGAAGGTCCCACATTTCTCAAGACTTTGAATCTACTCCAGACTAAGTGTGGATGTGGGTTTATCCAGGCAGAGACTGTCAAGTAGTTCTGCTAATTGTTTCCATTATTTCTTAAGTGTTAGGTTTTGAATTTGCATCATGCTGCAAAATTCAGGTAGGTTGGTCATGGGGCTGTGAAGTGAGAAAACACCCCTGGCTGGGTCCCTGTGCGCATCCCACCATCCCTGTCCTGTCTGAGCACTTCTGGCTCACAGCACATTGTATTTAAAAGTACCTAGATAAAAGATCTTTTTTCTCTGCTGTGTGGAGAGAGCAGATGATCTCTGTTGAAAGCTGAAAAATGCTCATTTTGGAGTCTTTTCCTGGTCACTTGCAATTTTAAATTTCATGAGGAAGGAAGCAGATGAACCAGTTTCCAACCATCATTTGCCAGGAATGTGTAACCAGCACTAAACAGGAATCATTCATCTGAGGTACAAGAACCAAATATAACCCAGCTCTGGAAGACCTCACATCATTGATTTCTTCTGGTGTAGGATGGTCCAAATCTGTTAGTGACAGATTGGGCTGTGCAGAGCTGATCCACACAAACAAAACAAGGGATTGTATTGGCTTCTTGAACCCCTGAGAAGCCTCTGGAAGAATTGGACATGACTTTGAAGTTTGGTTCCACTTTGTTTGTCCCCTATCCCATTTGGTACCTTTTGAAGTTTCCTCCCATTGTTCCTCATTGCTCCGTGACTGGCAATAAAAAAGCAATATGTAAAAATATAAAATTATATATGTGGGGTTTACATTTACATATCTACATATTTATCGATATAATTGTATATAAAATATATTTTGTGCATGTATATATAAATATATATGTGTACATATAAATATATGGGTGGTTTTAAGTGAGGCTTTAAAGTGTTCCTACAGCCTGCCTAAAAATAAAAAGATTTTTAGGGAAAATGCAAAACCATAATTTCTTGTGACAGTAAAGTTATGTTTATTTAACCTATTTCCTGTGCTGGCTTTCAAGTCTTATCCTGAAGAAAATGTTTTGCCAATGCTTTATCATATTTTCACAACTTGGACTTTAAAGAAAATGATCATCCCTGAGCTATTTTTTTTTCAGATCTCCAGAAACTTTAAATAGCATTTTCTGCCTTCATCACAAAACCAGTTAAGCACTATCTGACTAAAGGCGTGAGCAGAAATATCTCATTTCGTTCAAGCTTTTAAACTCTCCTTGTCAACAAATGATTTGAGCATCTCTGCAGAGTGTGCTGTCACTTCTCTGCCATCTGTCATCTGTCACTTTTTCCTCTCTTTTTCCTCAAGGAGAAATGTCAATCTCTGATTTATATTTCATGTTTTCCTTTACAAAGGAAAATCCTGTTAGGATACAAATGAATTTTGTAGCTCTTACTCAACTTCTCAGAGGCTATTAATTGTTCTCTTCCAGACACTATGTAATTCCTTCCTACTGACATATTCTGGTTTTCTTTTTTTATAATTTTATTTTAGGAAGCCATACCTTCTGTTCATTTGAAAGTAAGGCAAGCATAAACAAGTTTCAGCAAAAGTACTAATTGTTTGTTGACACTGCTGGGAAGATGTGGAATCAAAGGTCTGTGGATTACACTAAATTAGAGGGGAGAAACATTATTATAATTTCTCGTGTCTAGGACAGCCTCAGACTCACAAGATTTGCTTTTGGAAAAAAATATTTTTAAATCAGCCATGGAAAACCATTTCCAAACATCTCTCACACACTGTGGGGTAAGAGATTGCACATGGGCAGACCAGAACAGCTGATGTGTTCAGACAGAGATAGACAGAATTAAGATTCCCTTTTGATTTTAAATCTGAGAAAGAAGGGAGGGAAGAGATGGTTTTACTGCTGTATATTTAAACGGATCCATTTACATCCATTTAAATCCACTGCTTGTCCAGCCAATTCATATAAGAATAAGTAGGAAAATGCTGGTTTTCTACACATGGAAAATCATTGTTAGTTTTGAACCGGAGGACCTCCTGTTTAGCAGGTTTTGGCTCAAGAAGTGTGGAAATGGTGTCTGACCTTCCCTTCTCCTTGGATGCTCCTGATGAGTTTCCCATTATCTGGCTCAGAAGAAGTGACAAAGGAAAAGGCACCCTGGTGCTGGAGGGAAGCATCACAGGGGGTTGTACTGGAGAGGCAGAGAGAGGCCAAATGCAGAGGAAGGGTTGGAAACCTCTCTGAAACTCTCCATGCTTTTACTGCCTTGGAACTGTGTGGGCAGAGGAGATGCCCAGAGGAGGCCAGATGGAGGAAGTGTTTTTCCAGCAGGGGCACCCCACTGCAGTGACCATGGAGGAGGAAAGCCAGGCTGGTGGTGGCCTGTGGTGGACTTTCCCATTTTAGGGGTGTAGGGCAGGGTTTGGAAGCTGCCAGAAATTTTGGTCCCGGTTTATTCTTCACTCTCAGAGGAAGATTTACACTTCTGAGAGAAGAAAGTTTTGGACACAGCTGGTAAAGAACCCAATTTGAAAATTGTAATAGTTGCCATGTGTTCATTTCTTCTCCATCTGCCTTTGATCACTTCCCTCAAGCTCTGGAGAGTCTTCAGCTAATGGGTAGGATTTTCACTTTAGCTTAGAAAAGCTGATGGTTTCAAGATTTAATTAAAAGTAGCACTTGTAATGATTTATGAAGTGTCCCCACCGCACAGGGAAGCACCCACACCAAACTGCTGCTGGAGAGGAAGCGGTGCTGCTCCAGCTTTGGGAAGAGCCCTGGCTTGGATCAGCAGCTCTGATTGTGACTACAAGGTGAAATGGACACAAGACGAAATAATCACAATAAGACTGATTATTTACAGCCCCTCTCCCCTGCCTCGCACTTCTGCCTTTCTTGGAAAACACTGATTTATCTTCTGTTTAAATAAAGAGAAGCTGAGTCCCTGGGGAAGCAAACCAGGAGCTCTGGTAACCTCCAGTTGGATCCCCATGGAGGGATTCACTAGGAAAGGGTCACCCAAGGCCCCGTGCCCCTCACAGCCCTTCCATGAGCTTTTTCCCATTAAACCAGGATTACTGAGGTGAATTGTGCAATTGGATTTTTGAGCCGAGCGTCTTCGGTAGAAAGAGGCGCAGTGTGAAGCTAAATAACAGATGAATAATTTCAACAGAAAAATGTAACACATTGCCCAGAGGAGCCTGGTGATGTCATTTACCTCGTTTCCCCTATGCCTGAGATGATGTGCTGCTTCCAGCAAAAGGTGAAAGTCTGCTCACCCCTCCGCATCCCTGTGCACTATAAATTAGATCCAGATGAAGCTGACTTTGATTTAAACACCCTTGCAGGAGGAACATCAGCAAGCTAATTAAACTTGCAGCAGTTCACCTTTGTGAGAGCTTAATTAGCTGAGATAGTGCCTTCTCTATATTTATCTTGTGTGTCTTGCAGAGATGTGTGTTGAGAGGGGGGGTTGATTTGTGGGTTGTGTAACCACGAGTGTGCATAAGCTCTTCAGTTCATCTCCCTGGAATGCTGGGTGTGGGGTGGTGTAGGATCAATGGTTAATTCCTTTTTTTTTTTTACATGGAGCCTGAATATTCAAGGTCCCTGAATGTTTTCAGAGACGCAAGTGCCTTAATTTTAAACTGAGTCACACCATGAGATGTGTGCAACACTTGCAGTGCTTGAACTGCTGGTGCGTGGCCAGAGCCTTGTGTATCCCCCCTGCTGGTGTTTGCATCAGGAGCACAAACTCCCGTTTTGATAAATGGCCTTTGCTTCCAAAGCACGTCCACTGTGCTTAGAATAAAGTACAAAAGCCACTGAAATCCCACCTCAGCCCTCTGCACAGCACATGCCTTGCAGCAACTTTCCTTCTTGACTGGATTTCTCGGGCGGTTAAACTTCTCCTTCTCTCCTTCTCTCCCTCTCCTCTGTCCTTTCTCACATGGGTTGTGAGGTTGTGGGATGTGGTTGCTGGTTTCCAGTGCAGGTGGGGCAGGTGCTGCCTTTACTGAGGGAAGCGTGATGCTGGGTAGGAGAGGGACACATTGCTTGTGCACAGCACCTTTTCTCCAAACCGGTGGGTCAGTTCCATGAAAGTCTCATGACAGAGCTTAAAATCATGAGACTTTTAAAGATGATTTGTGTTCATGTTTGATTTGTTTGTGAATTATTAATTTCCTTTTTTTACTTTAGCTGCAAGGGTCAGATTTACAAATCCACATTTAAAATAATATAAAATACAGGATGTTTGATGGCTCCACAATCAGTAGTTTGAAAGGAAAGGCGTTTCACAAGCCAGCTTTGTGAGAGTCGGGTTTAGTGACTTTTATTCGTGCGTAGCATTTTTTCAGGCAGGTATCACTAAAATCCTCCAAAATCCCACCTTGGTAGCCCAGGCTAAACCCAGCAACTCAGCCTTGCCTTCTCTCTTTGAGTGGTTTGAGGGCTCGCGTCCCAAACACCTGAACATCATTAAATCTGCAGCTGCTGTGACTGTGTCACTGTTGGACTTCTACTCTCTGGACCCAGAAACTTTCCCCTCCTCCTGAGAGCCTGGTGTGACCAGTGGCTCCACTGAGGCGGCACAGAATGGCTCACACAGCCCGGGGTGCAAATAATACCTTGATTCCTCAGTGTAACTCCAAATTGTGTATTTCTATTAAGGCCAGGTCACGTCTCATATATATCCTGAGAAAAGTCATTGTGCTCCCCTGTAAAATTAAAAAAAGTATGTCAAAGTCATAGAAGTTACACAGACCACTGCAATTCTGGAAGAGAATTGCTTTAAAAGTACGTATATCATTGCCTTCTCCAAAAAATTACCGGTCCTCCTGGAGAATACCTGGGAGCAGTCCATAATAGGGCAATAAATATTCATCAGGGCTTTGGTGGATGGCTTTGGAGGACTTCTAATTACCTCTAATTAGTCTTACAAAGCCTCCCTTGTGCACACTTAACTAGTTCAGGCTTTTCTGGTTGTCAGTGCTTTCCTCCCCTGAAGGGCAGCTCTGGGCTCTGCTCACACCTGGCATTGTCACACGCAGCCAGGAGGAGAGATCCAGGGAAAGGAGGTGGGAAGTTAAAACGGGAGACTGAGAGAAAGGGACGGTCCTGCCGGAGGTGCGGGGCCACTGCCAAATCTGGGAAATGAGGGGAAATGAAGCTTCTTTCTCCAGCAGTGAGGAGAGCGTGGCTGGCACCGTCTGGGTGCAGACTGAAAGCATGGATCCTCACGGAAATCATTGCCCTGCTTGGGACAACATCGTATTTTCCCAGGAACTAAGTGTCCCGGGAGTGATGCTGGCCACTGTTTGATGTGTGGGTGGTGATTTGGTGGCAGCAGCAGCCCAGCTCCCCAGGAGGTGCCGTCAGCTCTGGCTTTCCCAAGGGTCCTACCCTCATCCACCCTGTGAAGGATGCCCGTACCCAGTCAAGGGGCATCTCTAGCCTTGGCAGCCTTAAACACTCTGCATCTTCGTGGGAGATGGGGTATAAATTGGAACTTAAATTTTTGGTGCTGTGTTTCCCTGAATGTGGTATCTGAGGGGCAAGGAGAGCCTTGGCAGGGCTGGACACTGTGATGTGGGTGAAGGAAAAGGATGTGCATGGCTCTGAGCTCCCACTTTGGGACCAGCACTGCTGACCCCCTTGGATTCCACCTACACAGGCATCCTTGCAGGGACCATTTTGCAGGCATCCACTTGCCCATTTAATCAATTTTCATGGCTGACAGCTGGATTATTTGGGTAAAGATGTTTACATCTTGGATAATCACCAAGAAATTGAAGTGCTGACTAGAGTGAACCATCCCCTCAAACGTTCGGGGAATCGCTTGTAATCAGTTGTTGCTATGACTCTGGACACATTTCCCTGTATCCTAGCAATGATTGTCTCTGACTGAAGCTTTGGCTGCTGCATTTGGGATCCTGATGGAAATACTCTGACTGTCAGCCCCTTGCCTGCGCTCGTGCTCTCTCTTTCAGGACTGATCTCCTGCCCTGCTCCACAAAACTGGTAACTTGCCTCAGGCAACGTCATTCCTTGCAACACAGCAATTTACACCTTGCTGAAATGACTGGGATATTAGAATAACACCACTTCTTCGTGGGACCTGACTGGATTTTTAATAAACTGTGATGAGATCGGTGCTTACGAGTCACCGGCTGTAACAGAGAGGAGCCACTCCCTGCCTTCCAAACCACTGTCGGTGAATTCCCCCTCAGAAGCCTCATTGATTTTTGTCTGCGTAATTTATACACTTGTGTTTTCCTCCTGTGACTGGAGGACCGAAGAATGGCAGTGCACTGAGGCAAATATCCCTCAGTGAAACACTTCCATTAATTCCAAAGCACCTTCACTTGCAGGAGGAAAAAAATTACAAACCCCAGCAATAAAAAAATATTACTGTTGTGTGGGTTGTCAGACCTCGAAAGTTTTCCACACTTCCAGCAAACAGCAGAGGAGAACAGGCCATGATGAGATGGGGCCAGAGGTTTGGTTTTGTCACTGTGTTTCCCCCCGAAATTCTGCAGCAGAGTCGCTGGCAGAGGCTGAACGCTGATGCTGGGGGAAGGGCTGAGGTTCAGGGCTGCCAGGCCTTGGGGTTACACCACAGGGCTTGTGATGTCTCACCAACAGCCTCAGCCACTGAAGGTAAATAAACATCTGACAGTCTCTGGTTTTTTCCCTTCTTATAGCCATAAAAAATCTTAGTCAGGAAGTGAAGTGTATGGTCTCTGTAGGATGGGGGTAATAAGGATTGCAAAGAACCTCATACACATGTTTAATCCTGTGATTTTAAAGAAGAGCTCCTGCTCTTTGTACTATGACTCATGTTTGTGGGCGCTTTTTTATGTTAAGTGGTCAGCACTTTCTTCCTTGCACAAAGCAAGGCTCAGCTCAATGATTTGAGTTTTCATTAAGGACTGAGATGAGAAATCTCTCTCCATCAGAAAAGAGGTGCCCCACAGGAGCCTCTTCTGCTGCAGGTGTTCAAATACACAGAACAAAATGGCTCTTCAGCCCTGCAGCACAGCCTTTGTATTTGCTATTATAGTTGATTGATTTTTCACTCTGTGCTGTGTGGAGCTGTCTGTCTGATTTCCATTTAGAACCTCCATTGCTCAAGGAATTTATGGGTTATAGGACGTATGTATTGTGTGTTATATGATATATATCCTAAGCCACAGGATCAAACTCAACTGCTGCCACATAGGAACAGCTCTTGATCCACCAAAATTTTCATCCCACAAAATGGACGTAATCTGTGATTTCAGCATTGTCCTGTTCCAAGAACCTGGCCTGATTCTCCTGCCAGTAACAGGATCATGACTGAGAATATTTGAAGATTGCAAATATTCTATTATAAGCACTTTCTGGATAGGCAGGGGGAATAATTTTTCCATGCCCATCTTTTCTTCCTTTACACAAATTTAACTTCTTGCTGCAACCTACAAATTAGTCAGCTCCTCTCTGACTGTGGTAAAATGCTTTCATCAGGTTTACAAGAAAAATAATGTTACTGCAGGCCTTGCTACTAAAAGGGGGTTTTGTTATTTGCTGCTCATTTATCCACACCTGGTTTTGCGTGAAATAGTCTGGGGAGTCCTTTTAATTTCTCTCCTAGTCCATAATGGCAAAGCTTGAAAGAATAGATAATTTTTACTCTTGATGGTCTGGATAGTCCTGAGGACTCCAAAACTGATGGTTTTGGAGATGGGTTACAAAAAAGAAATATCCCAGTGTCCATGTCTCCAAAGTTCTATCCCCAGGTCATTCTGTATGGTTCGGTTGCGTTTCCATCCTCACAGATGAGAGGAGGTGGTAGATCTTGTTCTTTGGGTGTACTTTGGGTGTGGGTAATCCCACGGGAGTTTCAAACCTGTGGAGCAGGAGATTGCTCAGACCAAGAGTTGTGTTCCTTAAAGGAAAGGAGCCACTTGATTTCCAAACCCAGAGGCCAGAGCTGGGAATGGGTTTTTGTTCCTCCAAGTTCCACTCAGAGCTGAATGTGTGATCTGAAACCTGTTTCTGGTTGGAAACATGCTACAGGAGATCAAAAGAAGAATATTTCATCCCCTCAGAGAATAAACTTTTATGTGTATTGCTCAGTGTAGAAAATGTCTTCTTCCTGTTGAACAGTGAAATAAAAATGACATGACTGTTTCCATTTGCCAAGAGCATTTTCAGCCTGAGCCAGCCCAAAGGCACAACTTGGTATTTTCAAGTGTCAATCAAAGATGCTTTTCCTTCAGCTGGTGCAGGGTCCAACAATAGGCCATATGGGACACCAGTCTGTGCCAAAAGAAGAAGAATAGAATCAGGAATTAAATATGTCAAAGTATCTTCATGGGAATTCCAAGCCCTACAGTCATCATGATGGGAGCTGCTGTAGTCATGCCAGCGCAATCATCTTGACTGGCAAAATTAGAAGCAGCCCAGGTATAAATATCCCATAACTTTTGGATGTTTAGAGCGGCAGGATGAGGCCTAAAGACGTCGTGATAAATTGTTTTTGTAGAAAAGTGCAAAAAATAACTGCGTTCCTGAATAGTGTGAGACTGCTGTGGTTTTCTGACAATGCTTTGGTGGGCGCAGTCCAGATTTCCAAAGATATCCAGGCACTTGAAATCAAGTGTTTGTGTTCCTGTACTGTGACTGAGCAGTGAGTAGTGCTGTAAATAACTGCGGTGCAAATGCAAGTGCTGTACGTGGATCTGAAGTGAAGGCCAGCGTGTTGTTAACATGCAGGACAAGAAGCTGTGATTTTAGAGGAAGACGCTATATTTTTTGGGAAATCAGTGGGAAATGGGTGCCTTTTGGAAAAACTTCCTCCTTAATCAACAACACTCTTGTGATCCACAAAACTGCGGCGGTAACAGATGGCTGATGTTTCTTTTCGTGTAGGCCAGGCAGCAGGAAAATAATAGAAGCCTGTGTCTTAATGAGCAGAGAGAAGATGTGAGCCTGAAGGTAGCAGAAACGTGGGAGGAGGATACAGACAAATCAGGCTCTACCTTCCTGGTTATCCAAAGACTTTCTCATCTGTTGTACAAAAAGACACGTGAAGGGGAAAAGGATCTTTGGCCCTAATCCAGATTTAGGGCATCTTTTTCTGGAGCTCTTGGATTGTCCCCTCTCCACCTTCCCAGGTGCGCGCTGGGGAGAGGCAGCACTCCCAGCACGTACCAGTATGGTGAGCATGGTCACAGCTTGTCTGCAGCCATAAAAGACCATGCTCTGAACCTTCTTTATTATTACTTTTTTTAACTTTGAGCATAGACTTTATAGTAGGCACCAAAGGTATCTCAACTGGCTTGATCGTAGCTAAACTACCAGACAGGATGGTAGCATCTCAGCAACTCCCAGTTCCAAGAATTCCCTAAAAAAACCCCACCCTTCCTTTCCTGTTTGTGCAGCACTTCTGAAGATTCACACCCTAAGACTGCCTGTGAGCTATATATGAATGAATCCTGTAAATAAAGAAATTGATGGAGAAACACGGAGCTGGAAAAGAACTGCCACTACAACATCTACTGCAGGAAGCTTTTGGACAGAGCTTAAGGATGTCTAAACATGAGGGTTTTTTTCATCCTAGCTCTTTCTAAATTAAGAAAGAAAGCAAATGCTGTTGAACTCTGGAAATCAGAAATCAGAGTTTCAGGGCTGCTTCCAAAGCTGTGGGAAAGCTGCCCTTATTTCCCACACAAGCAAGGCAGGACCCTGGTGCCAATGAGTGTGAGCCAGTTACTACTCAACTATAATTGAGATTTAAGAGCTATCATTTCCTATTGGTTAACCAAGGAAATATTTATGGCCAAAGCTTTGTGCCAAGCACAATATTTATGACCAAGTTTTCACCACTGGCTGCATTTTTTTTATGCTGATTTTTGCACAGAGGACACAGATCACATTCACACTGATGTGGGCATGAAAATGAAGGCTGAAGTCATCAAGACAGAGCCCAGAGTAGGGTCTACCTCTGGCAAAGCTCATCCTTGCCTTCACAGCAGCCTTGGTGAGGGCACTTGAGGTATTTCAGGCTCAGATCACTCTGCTCTCCATGCCTGGCTAAAATATCCTCTGTTCAGGGAGCTGAGGCCTGGCATGGGAGTTGTTCTAGGTCATGTCTTGATGCAGTGGCATCAAGAGCTTCAAATCAAAGCTCCTGAGCTCCACTGATGCAAACGGGGGTGGCTGGAGAAGCTCCCAGCTCCTGCTCTCCAGAGGGATGGGCAGGTCCCGCACCTGACCTTCATAGCCCGGGGCGTTCAGCAGGTTTGTGACACTTCTCATCATCAGGCCAGGAGCTCAGGGGAGGTTGTAACTTACTCAGTCACCTCATCCAGCTAATTACACCCTGTTCTCATCAGTCCTGGCTTTGCCTGTAGCCTGCAGCACCCTCGGACAGGGTTGCATTGGCTGGGAAGTTGTGATCTGTAGCTGGAGCTGATAGGGGAGAGGAAAGGATTTGTCAATCACTCAACTCCAGATTTCTTCAGTGAGTAAATTGGGCAGTGTTTGCCCTCTGGTGAGGAAGGACAAGAGCCTAATTTAGATCTACAAAGCTGAGCAGTGAAACCAAAGCCATCCTTGGAGAACAAACTTGTCTGGAGAAACATGCTTTAGTTCTAATTTAAAAATCCATCTTTGTTGATCTTAAGAGAAGTGAAAGCTGCCTCCTTGCTCTTTATGGGCTCTTTACAACAGAGTCTGGCATTTACCAACAAGATGTAGAGGTTCATCTGATCTGTAACATGAGCCCTTTAATAGTTGTAAAGCTGGAAATCTTAATGAGGCCATGACTTTTTGCTTTGCTTCATTTCCTCTTCCAATGCTTGGCTCACTTTTTTTGTTGCTTTGTTTAAGCACAGCCAGAACCACAAATCCTCCTGTTGCTTCATTAATAAAGGGCCTTATTCAGAAATTCCCAGGATATGTCTGAGTGAGCAACAGGAAGAGGAGAAATCCAGAGAGGAAGAACTGTGTGGATTATTGAGTTTTGTTGGCATTATGAGTCACTGGTCAGAGAAAAAGAGAATCAGCGTGTGGCTGTGGAGGACAGAGGTGGGAACAAGTCTGGAGACAGAAGGAATGAGAGAATTCCCCCTGCTCTCCACCAGCACAGGCTGTTCAGAGGTAAATACAACTGGATTCTCCCCAGAGCTTCGTTATGGAGTTAATCCTGCAAGGTACTGAGCTCCCTTAGCTCCCAGCCCAGCAATGCGTGAGAATTCCAAGGCAACACAAAAGGTTAATGCATCAGGGCTCTTGTGCTTGGATTCAAATCCCAGTGAGCACGCGGGGAGGAGGGGGAGATGCTGCATTAGCCCCACTGCCCTGCTGTGGAGCGTGCACATCCTCTGCTCCAAGCCCCACCGGGCATCTCCTCGTGGCTGGAGCCGTGGGGCTGCCCTGGCTCAGCACTGGGGGGCCCTGACTGGGCATCGTGAGCCTGTGGTGTCCCAGGTAGCCAGGGCCGGGCTGCCAGGTGTCTGCTCGCTGTGTGCACCTAGAGAGGGACGCTGCTCTGCAGGGGAACCGCGCGGGTGATGCAGCTTTGGGGCATCTCAGCCGTGTTGGCACAGCTGGGCTCTCACTGGGGCTGAGGTTCAGCAAAGCCATGGCGCTGCCTTTGTCTGCAGGGCCTGGTCATTGCCATGAGGGTGCTCCAGGAAATAAGAAGAGGATATGGTAGAATTCTGTGGCTGAAACACATCCACTCCACAGCCAGCTTCCAAGAAGAGGAGAAGCCTGGGAGAAGCCTGGGCTCCGTAATTATATCAGCTGCTTTGGAAATAATCATTGCTACATTTACATGCAGCATCTCTCCCTCTTCTTTGTGTGCTCATTAGGATTTGGATCATTTTACATTCCTATACTGTTGTTTTATTGTTGTTCTTACTCCGATGCAGGTGTCTCAGCTCCCCTCCATGGCCTGAAGTCTCTTACACAGTAAAAATCTTTTATTTAGTTAAAAATGTCTTTCAAAGTCTTCTGCCACTTCAGAAACAAACTGAAACAAATATGAATAAATCAGAGTCACTCTTGAGAGGCCAGCAGTACCTTGCAGGTTTCCCCAGAGGCAGATGGAGCCTGCTCTGCTCAGAAACAGCCCTGAACATCCCTCTGCTCTGCTCATTTCCGTGCACATTTCATTGAAAGGAAATCTCTCCCCTTTCACTGTTGATTTTCTTCCTTCTGCTTTTGCTCCACCTGAAGCCTCTGTTGATGACAAAGCAGTTAGGAACAGGACAGGGAAATCTTTATCACAGGAAGGGAGACAAGGAAAAAAATTCCGATCCTGTTTGGATGCAAAGATGGTGTTTCTCAAGCATTCCATTAACCTGCGCTGTGCCCTGTGCCAAGCCCAAATGGGGAATGGGTAAGAAGATATTACCATTATTATGTCTCACTTCTGTGGATTTAAACGTCCAGATGACATTTTACAAAATAAACAGAGGTCAAGGGCTTGCCCTGGAGAGCTGGCTGTGACATCCAAGACAGGATCACGGAGAGAGAGAGCAAATTCAAAGGAAATGTGCAGCCCTAGGATTCCCTGGCAGTGCAGCTGCTTCTGCCTTCTTGAGCAGCTGAGTTTTTTCAATACTGAATGAGTGATGGCAGGAGAGGGGGCTTAGGCACAGTTTGTGTGCAGGCACCCACCTCTCAGGGACCTTCAATCCACTTCTGCCAGTGTCTTTCATAGGATGAAAATTATTTGAGAAAGGCTTAAAGTAGACAAGAGATTTACAGGAGTGCAGAATGCAAGAAGGCACAGTCAAGACTTATCAGATCCTTGCAAAATCATGGAATTCCACTAAATGGCTCAAAATTGAGCTTGTTACTGTCCTTTTCCCAAGAACAAGTCTGAGATTTCACTGGAGACCTTGGGGAAACACTGTCCTGTTTCTGTTTTCTTCAGTCTACAGTCTTCAGTAGCTGGGATGTTTGAATCAGTTTTCGTGAACATCTGGATTACCCAAATTATCCATGTCTTTTTCAGACAAAGGAAGATAATAATAATAATAATGAGGAGGCTCGGAGCTGTGTCCCTGGAAATCAGGCTGGAGTCGCAGCTTTCTACCACAATAAAAAAAAAAAATCATTAAAACCCTTAAATGGCATCTTTTGTTCCAGTCAGAGTCCCTTGCACATGTACCAGTGGAAGTCATCTCCTTCCAAATACACACAGGAGCTGATGGAAATTTTGTTATGGCCCAATGATGCAGAAAGAAACTGGCAGTGAGATTTAACAAGGTCACTTCAAGGCGCAGAAACCTCTGTAAAATATGCTCATTCCGCATATGGCCAGAGAGGTGAGGGATAAATGTTTCACTCGCAGGAAATGGTGATTTACGATTAATTTCCAAAAAAAGGAAATCCTTTTTTAATCAAAATAATTTATAGGGTTAATCTAAAGGCAGTGTTTGCTCCCCAGCACGGCAAGCCAGGCAAGGTGAAGATGGATGGGGTTTGTCCATGGGATTTGAATCAGCTCTGCACAGGAGGGCCTGTAGTCAAGGATACCTGTATTATTTATGGCCAAGGTTTTCAAGAGGGAACAGTTGATCTTGCATCCCTTGGGTTTGGTTGCTCCATGTGTGACCAGCCTCCCTGAAAAATGGCCTTTAGAAATCCTATTTCCCCGCTATTTATTTGTTGGTTTTGGTGCTCGTGGCTGGATGTAGGTGGGCAGAAACCCAGGATCCCCTCATTTAATGCTGCTGGGTCAGATCTGAGCAGGGATGGACCTAACAAGGAGTTCAAGAACCTGCAGACTTCAGATTCCACGGAGAAAAGGGGTTTACAGAAATGCTGGGAGTTTTCTTCTAGTTGGTTTTGGGAACGTGTGGCTGCAGTAGGTGACAGAGCGATGCTGTTTTAACCCTGGTGAGGAGTGATTGCCCCTCTGCTCCCCTATTGCTGGAGGTGCTCAGAGCTGCACAGGACCTGGCTCTCGGGATGTATCCCACACTTCAGCTCCGAGTTAATTTCATCTCTCATCTGCTGCTTATTAAATTAATGCTGGATGGTTCCCTGGAATGAGAACTACAGATTTTTATAGCGTATCACAGGTGCTCCGGTGCTGCAGTGAGGGTCGGGACTCCGAAAGCAAAGCAGGCAACTGTACAGGAATCCACAAATTGGGAAAATACGGTGTGGTTTGTCACTGGAAAGGCTGACAATTGTTGAGGAAGAGATGAGATAAGAAAAACAAGACAAGTCGAGTTTGGTACTACACTGATGTTATTTATAATCTCACTACAGACCTAATTTCTCTTGTGACTTTAATCCTCCCCATTTGCAGCGAGCAATCTATTATATTGGAAGATAGTTGAGATGCTTTGGGAGTAGGGAAATTATTATACATAAAATATGTAGCTAATATTATTAGAACAGACTTTGATTAATTTTGCAGCTGGCAACATTACCCCTGCCTGAAAATTAAATCCATTTGCTATCCGTGTGGAAGTAATTGTGTTAATATCAAAGCTAGTCTTAAAATGAAGCAGGGAGGGCTCCCCTCCATGTCTCCCATGCAAGGAATCAGGGATGCGAGACGAAGGGCTGGAGTGATAATTCCTTGCTAACACAAGGAGTTATCCTTTCCTCCACGAAATTTGCAAGACTTCAACAGAGTTTTTTGTGATGTATTTAAGGTGCGCTCAAGCATATAGATGAATTCGAGTGACCTTGTCTCGGTCTCACCCTTGGTTTGCAATATTGCCTGTGGGCAGACACTAATATTTGTATTTGTCCTGCGTGTGTATACAGCACCAAGCACAGCAGAGCCCTCTTCTCATGGGCAGGTTCATCACCCCAGTAATTATTGACAGCAAAGATACGTGCCCAAGCCAGAAATATCTCAGTCTAATTACACTGGAGTGATTTTGAAAAGCAGTTGGACGAGATTAAAGAGACAGCTTTCGTTAATTAAGAACTGTTTGGGCTTCCGGTGCTATAAAGATCCCAGCTGGCCCCATATCCACCTCTGGCTGCAGCTGTGCTCTGGATCTCCCCCTTTATTTCTCCCGCAAAAGTTTTCCTCCCCGCAGCCTGTTTGCTGGAGCGCAGGGATTCTCTCCTCCTCCTCCTCTTTCTCCTAAGCAGGAGGTGGGCAGGTCTGACTACATTAAATATACAAACACGCTGTGCTCGCTCTCTGCTCCAGAGGCATCATCGGTGGCCCGTCAGCAGCAAAATCCGAGCTAAGGATGCCCCAAGGGCTGGGGGAAGGCTGAAAGCAGCAGCAGCAGCAGCAGCAGCAGCAGCAAATAAACCATCAGCCCAAGCGCCCTGTAGGAAGGGGGAGAGGAGCAGCAGAGAGCCCGGGGAGCCTGGGCACCCCAGGCTCTTACAGGAGCTCTCCTTGCACATCACTTGTGAGTACACGAGAAGCAGTGTCCCAGGAAACGGCATCCTTCGAGGAGGAAGAGCTGGAAATCACTCAGAAGAAGAAGAAAAAACCAAAGCACCAGCTGCTATCCCTTCCCAGAGACAGAGAGAGTGAAAGGAGTTTAGGGGAATGAACCTGGAGGATCCAGAGACTCAGAGCGGAAAAGTTGCCCCGACAGGAGACTCTGCACGCTAAAGCTCTGCTCCACGATGGGATTTCTCGTGCCTAAGGGAAACCTCCTCCTCCTGCTGTGTGCCAGCATTTTCCCCGGTAAGTTTGAGAAAGATCTTCTCCCCCTGCTCTGCTCTTTAGTTCTTCCCTCCCTCACCCCTCTCAAAGACCCATTGCAGAGATCAGTTCCTGTCAACAGGGAATTTCCCGGACTCCTCCACCCTTCTGCCCCATCATTTCTGGTCCCCGGAACACCAGAGCAGCGCTTTGCCTTTATTTTCTGCTCCTTGTCTGATTTGACGGAGAAAGGGTTAAAGCCACGGTGGGAAGGGGACAGGAGGGGGAATCCAGACGGGGGCTCAGCATCCTGCTTCTTGCCTGGGCTTTTCTTCCCTGGGTAAAGTGTGTTAATGTGTCTCGGGGCTACAGCTCCGGCTGGGGAGAGCACAGCCAGCGCTCAGCTAATGCTTCCCTTTGTATAATCCAGGGCAGCTAAAGACTAAGTAGAAGCCATATTCCACGAGGGACATGGGGAGAGCCCCCGGCTCCCTCTCCCTCTGTCTGGTACAGCCGGCACAGGAGCGCAGCTCCTCCGACAGCCCCTGGATGAAACGCAGCTTTAATTTTTAATAACCACCAGGCACCTCCGACAGCTCCTGGAGCCTACGTGCGGGGTCAGGGCTGCTCCTTGCAGCCTCCAACTTTTAAAGTTATGCCCGAGCAAAACTGGGATGTTGTTATCCAACTTGTGCTCTCCACCATCCTCGTCCTTCCCCCATTGTTTTTGTGAAATACCCACTAAGAAGGTTAAAAAGCTGGATTTCAGTCTACCTTTTTTTTTTCTGATGTGTTTGATGCCAGTTTTTATGTGTCAATCTGATCCAAAATCCCTATCTCCCAGCAGGAGGCTGCTTTTTCCCTTTTGGCTTGCCCTTCTAGCATCCCTCTTTCCTACTTGCATACTCCAGCGCTAGAAACTTGCCTCAAAGTGACCATAAAAATTAGACAAGACTCAGGGAAGAATGGCTCACGCAGTATTTTCTAAATGGTATTACTGGTGCTGCCACTTCCTTCAGACCAGTCCTGCTCTGTAATCGTGAGGGAATAGAGTGAGGAATACCTGGCAGTGCCTGGGATAGAGGGGAGGCCAATTGCCTGAGCAGCATCACCCTCCTGTGCGTTCCCGAGTGCCCACCGCTGGGGTTTGCTGGAGTTTCCCTCTGGAGAAGGCTCCAGCTATGCCAGCTCTTGGACCTGCAGGTGTGTCATTCCTTCCCCACAGCCTCTGGCCACGTGGAGACGCGAGCCCACGCGGAGGAGCGACTCCTGAAGAAACTCTTCTCTGGTTATAACAAGTGGTCCCGTCCTGTCGCCAACATCTCGGACGTGGTCCTCGTCCGCTTCGGCCTGTCCATTGCCCAGCTCATCGATGTGGTAAGTGCAACCTCTTCGTGCAACAAAGGCCAAGATTAGCCAGGTTGGGGCCCAGGGAGAGGCTCCTGGTGCGCGTGGGCTTTACTGGCTGATGCAGGGTTGGGTTGGGAAGACTCTGCCCTCAGAAGAGAAGAGTGATCGTGCAGACAGAGCCGGTGGAACACAGGGTGACTCGTGTGAGTAGCTGGTCATCAAAGTGGATCCTTTATTCTTTGTTTACTACAGGCAAAATCCCAAATTCCCTATCTAAACCCATGGGACTGATGACAGTAGGGCAGTGGAGCCACTGGCATAAATGCCAGAGAATTCTGGCAAAGGAAAAAATCAAATACCTCATTTGGAATTTGAGCCATTATCATTAACACTAATTTACACAAGCTAATAGGGACAGTGCTTTGCGCACCGTGGGAAGAGAGCTTGCCTGAAGAGATTTTTTCAAGTGAAAGTTTTGAGGGTTTTTAGCTAATCTGGCAGATATTAACAAGAAAATTCTTTCTGAGTGTTTGCTCAGATAGAAGTCACAAGTGTGCAAGGTGCAGATGCCCTGTACAAAACAGAGGGGTCTGCACTCAGACTGATGTGCACTGGAACGGTATTTATGGGATTATTCTGGCACAGTGCACTGGGGTCAAGTGTTGGATCCAAAGGAGGTCCCTGCAGGGCTGCAGGTGTTAGACACACTCACAGGTTTTAGAGCTTGTGCAGATCTTGCTCCTGCATTTTTCTCCTTCCTGTCCCTATTTGCACGTGGCACTTCCCAGGACAGTGTGTCCATGCAGCTGCACATTCCTTGAGCAGGTATTGGGCTGGCTTTCATAGAAGAGTTTGGGTTGGAAGGGACCTTTAAAGGCCATCTCGTGCAAACCCCTTATTTTACAGAAGAGGGGACTCCCTGTCACTTTTTACTGCAGTCATAGGGCAGAGTGAAAGATGTGATAATGCCCCAGCCCTGGAAATGCTCAAGGCCAGGTTGGATGAGGCTTTGATCAGCCTGGTTTAGTGGAAGGTGGAGGGGGTTGTAACTGGATGAGCTTTAAAGCCTCTTCTAACACAAACCATTCTGTGATTTCTATGATAATGCAAAGAATAATGCAAGACATTATTTGCAACTTAAAGACGTTACTGGTGTGGGACAATCATAATAGATGACTCTCCACACCGTTTTATATTTTGAAATCAGAGTTTTGAGACAAAAAGGAAACAGCTGAGATGGTTCAGGAGATGGACAATCAAAGACACCAGTTGCTGGAGAGTCTCATTTCCTCGTGCAGAGGCCATCAACTTCCAGCTTTGCAGCACAGAAATGGTCTCCCATTCCCCTCCTCGCTCTTACGTCAGCCTGAGGGATCCAGGGCCGTTTGCAGTTGCTAATGTTGAAGTTGCATGGTTCTCATCTGAATAATTGATAAGACTAAAGATGAGACATTAGTGACTGTGGAGGCTTGAGAGAGACTTTCCATTATGCAGCTGCTGAATCGTGGGAGAGGGGGGATCGATACACCTGCTCCGCAGTGCTCAACCAGTTTACTCAAGAAAAATTAATCTTCTTAAAACCATGTCAGTGGTTAGAAGTGCAACTCGCAGGCAGAGCTGTGCCGGGACCTGTGGGCATGGCTGGAGGAGAGCTCTCACCCCTCCTGCTGTGTCTGTGGCTGGTGACACTCCTGCCACTACTGTGGCTCTTCAGCTCCTCTCCCCCTTCCCCACAGTGACAGTTTTGGTGCAAACCCTGCTGCAATTGTTAGACCCAACGCTCAGCTCCCAACGACAGGGAGTCTGAAAGGGAAATCAGAGCTGCATTCAAACCCCAGCTCCTGCTGACAAAAGCTGGGGGCAGGGGAACAGAAATCAATGGGGAACGCGACATTCCTGCATGTCCTTACCTCACCCTGGAGTGCTGAGGGTTTTCTGAGCCCAGAAATAAGGGGGGAGGGATCAAGAATGTGTCCAGGAGCAGCCACCGAGCGACACACTTGGACTCCTATGCCCGTGTGGCTGCAGGACCTCACACACTGTGTTCAGCTTGAGAGAAGGGGCCAGGTTGTGCAACACCCCCATGGCTGCGGAGTCACCACTGTCCTCTGGGCTGGCTCCATGAGGAGCATCCAGCTGTGCCAGCCGAGGAGGAACTTGGCCACTAGCACATTGCAAACTCTTCCCAGATAATCCCATGGGACTGAAGTTGTGCTTCACTCAGGACAGGATGGTGGCAGAGCCTCGGGTGTGGACATGGGCAGGAACTTCCACGAAGGGTTGGAAGGGTTTCCAGGGAGGAAAATTCCAGTAAAGGGCAGCACCTGCTACAGTGGGATGCCCAGTGTAGTGGAGACCCTCAGGTGCTTGAATTGCAAAGTAGTAAAAGAAGCAGGTCCAGGTCATGGCATTCGACTTCTCCCATCAGCACCCGAGGAAGAAGCTGGGTATTTTCTCTCCCTTTGTGTCTCACTGGAGTGGTTTTGTATTCCTCCTTCCTCCATGTGCTTCTGGTCCCTAACCCCGGGGGAGAGAACCTAACCTCTGATCGTGTTTTACATCTGGTGCCACAACAGCAATGAGGAGGCTCAGGGAGGAGGAGGCAGAGCTCCCCCCAAACCTCCTGGGTTTTAATGTTCACAATCAATCCTGAACTGCCACAAGAGCAAGGTTAATGATGAGCAGTTTGCTGTCAAATGAGCCCTGCCAACTCAGCTGGGTTTGATGCCAGCCAAGGCAAGAGAGAAAACAGAACCACACAAATAAACCCTGAGCCGTCGTGGGACACTTCAGTCAGACCAGCACAAGGCTGTGCCCCACGTAATTCATCTTGAGTTACTTACAGAGGGCACAAAAGACAAGCAGCAAACAGTAATTAATGCTACTGCAGTGCTGCCAGCATTGTATCTGCCTGACATTATTTGAATATATATCTACAGTCCCACCTTTCCATACTATTTGTGCATAGAAAAAGTCTGCCCGTGGATGGAAATACACGAGCCTGTCCAAGAGTTCAATGTCAGCGAAGCAGCTGGGGTTTATTCAGAAAACCCAATCCATAGTGCCACAAGTTCATGTGTTTGGTAGAAGGAGAAATGCTGCTGAGCTTCTTGTTTCCAGAACTGTGTCCATGGATAATGTTTCACAGGAGAACACCCATGCAGATGGAGCTGAGCGCTGGAATCCACCACATGTGTGTGAGCAAGGGTTTACATATCCATCACTCCCCTTCCTTCAGTGCTCAGGTCAAAGGCAGGCTGGGGAGCTTTTTGCTCTACCTGGTATCATCATCCCAGGCTGAATCCATCAGCACTGAGGAAAATCCCAATAAATTCCAGTCCATCTGCTCACAGGATTGCTTAGGTGCAGGCTCAGCTGCTCAGCGGTATCAGACAGCTGTGACCTGTCCCATGTCAAATGACAGAAACATCTGCTTTTTATTTCCAAGATGGAACTTACATTTATTGCAGAGGTGATTTCTAATTGCATAAATGACATACAATTAAGAGAAATTAAGAGGGTTCTTTGGGCCGCTTAATCTGCTCCTGTAACCAATATCTGATCTTGCATTTCAGGATGAGAAAAATCAAATGATGACCACGAATGTGTGGGTGAAGCAGGTGGGTGCGCCCAAATATGTGTTTTTCCATGTCCCTTTTCAATTCCTTATGCTGAGCTCTCCCAGCTTTGTAACCGCCTCATTTTTGGCAGGAGTGGCACGACTACAAGCTGCGCTGGGACCCCCAGGAATATGAAAATGTCACATCCATCCGAATCCCCTCGGAGCTCATCTGGAGGCCAGACATTGTCCTTTACAACAAGTGAGTGTGAGCACTGTGGCCAGAGGGCAAAACCATCCTTGCAAATTTTCTCTGTTCATGGGGTTAAAATGCTTCCTGCAATGATTCCTCTTTACTTGGTTCTCTGTGTCAGATTTAATGTAGATTCTATAACATCTGTCCCAGACATGCCTTAAATGACATGACTGACGTTCATCACAAGGGCTTTGCTCTCCTAATGATCCTTCCTCTGAGCAGCCAGTTTTTTTGGGGGATGCCAGGTATTGTTTTCTCTTCTCATGTCAGATGCACAATTAAGCTGGATTTGAGCTTTCAGTCCTCTTCAATTCCATTTCACCCAGGAGCTCTCCCCTAATTCATCACCATCAGCTGGAAAAGCCAGTTACTGAGGATGGCTTAAATAAGGAAAATATGCTGAAACATGCCAGGCCTGTGCATCTACAAACAGAGGTTTCAGGTCAGCTAAATACCATTCTGGAATGATTCCTAAATAGGTATTTGTTCCTCATCCCAGTTGCTTGGAATCTGTCTCTTGTATGGACACTTCTAGGAAGCAGGTTGTGGTTTTCTTTCTTTCCTTTGGAGCCTGTTGATATTCTTAGAAATGCTGCCCAAGTGCCAAGGCTGTTTTCTCCCTGGAGCCCCACCACAGCTCTCCAGTCTCCCAGGATGTCAGATATCCCAGTCCCCCGCCCCAGCACAGGCCCCAGAGAAAACACTTGCTGCAGGCATCAAAGAAAAGCATCTTTGCACGTGGCTGACACTCAGAGAAAACCATCACAGCAGAAGCCAGGCTTCGGTTTTAATAAACAGTCACCTGGTTCTAGCTTGATATGATTTTGCTTCTGTTTAAAAATCAAAATAAATGGCTGAAGCTGGAATCTGCCCAAGGGACTGTGAGCTTTGGAGACTACAGGGGTGGTTATCTTTCCCATTAGCTCATTTCTGATCCTCAGTGGTGTGGAGTGATTGCAAACCTCTTGGAAATCACTGCATCCTCGCTGAGCACCTTTTGGAGATTGGGCCAGTGGAAATGACTCATCCAGAGGCACTTGGACCTTCCTGCCCTACAGGGACGCACTCTGAGCATGAGGATTTCATTGCAAGTGCCTCACTTGGCAGCCAAGAAAGGTCTTCACAGCTTCCACTGGGAAAAAAAAATAACGTCCTTGTCATTCTCATTGTTTAATTATTGACAATGGCAAGGATTATTATTTTTGGAGCTGCTGGCGTTGTTGCGGTGGACCATGGTGCCAAAGGAAATGGCACGGCACAAATCCCCACACGACCATCCCCACAAACCATCCTTTTGCTGGAGCTACTGGCACATAAGAACCTGATGGGTCACCTCTGCTTCCTCTCCCTTGGCTCAACACGGTTGAAGAGGATGGTCTGTGCAAGGAGGGGCCTGGAAATGAAGAATCACAGAATGACAGAATGGTTTGGGATGAACGGGATCCTAAAGACGATCTCATTCCACCCTCCCTGCCATGGGCAGAACACCTTCCACTAGACCAGGGTGCTCTGCCCAACCTTGCCTTGAGCACTTCCAGGAATAGGGAGGCTTCCAGAAGGAGACTTTGGTGTCCTTTACGTCTCTGGACATTTTGGGATTTCACGCTGAAGACATCCCCCAGATGTCCAGGACACCCAGACCTCAAGCTGGGCAGCCTTTGGCTCCTGCCCCTCACACGCTCTGCCCCTCTGCCCTGTTGTTGTAGTTCACTGCTGCTGTGACTTGAGTCTCTGCAGTGACTCCAGGGGTCTGATCTCCTGGCCACAGCAGCTACTCCAGAATGTCCTTCTCGTCCTCGTTTGGGGTGAGAATCTTTCAGGCCTGCCCACCTTATTGCTCTGACTTGCAGTAGCAGATCTGACTGTCCTGGGACCTGCTCACACAGGGAGGTCTTGTGCCCCAGCTCCTCAGATCCAAGCTACTTCCCTCCCTTGATCCATACTTAGCATTAATAATCATGCATTCATCTGTTGGTTGTCATGAGTCTACCATGCATTTTTAATTGGTTATTACTTTATCCATGAATTAAACATGAATGTAGGCTAGGCACCAGACATTGGTGGGCTTCCACTAATTCCATATGTCTTCACAGCTATATTTCCCTGTCCCCTAATGCAAAGTGTTTCCTGCATCTCTGTCTGAGATGTATTTCTCTCTTCCATCCAGCTTCCTACCAAACGCATCTGGAGCTGCAGTCAGTATCTTCATCAGGTTTCACATCTTTTAGGGATTGCAGGGCAAATGCAAAGCAAAACCTGTAGTGTGATGGGACACCAAGGTGAGGCTCTTCTGCATGGCATTTCACCAACTGCATTCCCAGCCAGGGCTTCTCCTGGTGGGCATCTCAGCTGGAAGTGATAGTGCTTAGTCATGGTGATGCTAAAAAGGAGTCCACTTCATATTTCACAAATATATATATATATAGTTTAGAGGGGGTTTAACATAGCTGCACATAATTCTGGGTCTCTAAGAGCAAGAGAATGTGCAAAGAAACCTTGGTGGAAGAGAGTGAGAGGCTGCACTGTTCTCTTCAGGCTTTTTCGTGTGAGCTAATTACTGCTTATCACGTTCTTTGGCAGAAATATGATATTTCTGTTTGGGATGGAATCCTTTGGAGAAGATTATACAAATACTTCTTCTGTTTTCATCTTGGGTTGTATACAGAAATGGTAAAATTTCAATTGATTTCAGATTTACATCTTTAAGGAAACCTAACCTAACCTGTTGTGAGGTTACTCTCATATCTTGGCTCATTATTATAAAAAACATTCCATTTACACGCTCTAGAGACCCAAATTAAATCAGTAAATTCAGCTGGTTTGGCCTAGAGAGTAAATGTAGTTGTCAGCATTCATAAGGAATCTAAAACCAAATTAATATCCTACAGGGAAATTAATATGCTGTTGAATTTTCAGGCTTGATGAGATAAGTTCCAAGACTCTGCAAATAGTTTCTACTGGATGTGACATAACAGATGTACAACAGAGGAATATGAGTTCATAGTGAAGTGACAAAGCCTCCTCTTTGCCAAGAAACCAGGCTGTTCCTTATCTGAGGTTGTAAAGGCTCTTCAGGCACCACCAAATCATTTCTAAATGAATTATCTAATCCTCTGCATTGATTTGTTTTTCCATGCATGAATGGCTTTGAAGCACATTTTAGGTTTCCTTTGTATATTTGACTTATATATATATATAAAATACGTATTTTCATATTTGAAAAAAAAGAATTGTATTTTTTTTCCTCTAATGAGGGAATGAGCTCTTGGGGGTTGAATTTTTTGTTCGTGGTAGGGTTTTTTTTGGTGGTTTTTTTTTTCTGTTTCTCCACCACTGTGTTGAGTCACTTGTTCAACATAGGAGGTCCAGAGGAGAAACCTCTGAAAGGACAGGTTTGCATCGAGGTGTTCCAGTTGCTAAAGAGTGCCCAGGGCAATCCAAGCCCATGTCCACGAGCCTAATGCATGGGCAGGGAATTTGAAATGTGAGCTCCACTGACGGTTTTCAACTGGATATTCATGGTAGTATCACAGCATTTGTCTTCTCCAGCCTGGTGATTGTAAAACCTGGAAAGAAGCTACTGGGAACACTGAGAATTCAAAAGTTTCTCTTTTCTCAGTATTTTCTGGTGTTAACTGTTCCAGAAAGTAATCCCTGCCTTAGACTCCACACTTACAAATAAAAAGAAATAAAAAGGACACGATCAGATGTGAAGGAAAATCAAATACAAATTTCTGTAATTAAAGGTAGGAAATATCTTGAGGAATTCACCCAGTGGTAAAATGGACACAAAGGGATTACTGGACTGGGTTAGAAGATCATCTGGCAGGCAGCTTTTGAAAGTCATGGAAAAGCAAAGAGTTCTTTTGAAAAGCACTGTAGAAGCCTGTTCTTGTGAACTATACTGTGATGTTTGCAAGCAGTTAGCTTTATGAAGTAACACTGGTTTCATGACTCATCCCAAAGCTCTTTGGAGGAGAAATACCAAAAGATGCCCCAGCGTAACCTTTAAAATTGGAAACATGCTTGACATTTTTCTTTGTGTGCACTGGCACAGATCTCATCATTGTGCACCAACGGTATTTATAATAGGCCAAAAAAAATCACCAGCTCACCCTTCCAGATTTCCTGNCTTGACATTTTTCTTTGTGTGCACTGGCACAGATCTCATCATTGTGCACCAACGGTATTTATAATAGGCCAAAAAAAATCACCAGCTCACCCTTCAGATTTCCTGATTCTTCTGGGAGGTTCAGTGGTTGTTTTTCTGGAGAGGGATATCTTCAGATGCTCTGAGGTTTGCTGCCAAGCTCTACCCAGCAATACAGGAGCTGATGGAAGGAAATCTATAGGAGGGATCCCTCTCCTGGGCTGCCGCTCTCTTCACACCTGAGAGCTTCTCCTACCACTGTGTGAAGGACAGAGCAAGAGCTTTGCCTTCAAAGTGCTGGCGAGAATCCTTGGCAAAGGGGAGAATCAGAGCAAAATGCACCAACCCAGCACAGTCAGAGCCTCCTGAGACACTTGTGCTCATTCCATCAGCTTAGCACGGCCTGTTCTGAGAATGGTGCCTGTTTTGCTGAGGGACAATCAAAATTTCATTAGTTACTGCTGGTTTCTAAACATCTAAACCAAGCAAAAGCTGGGACGTGACTGAAAGAAGTTCCATCAGCGCACAGACATCCCCACCTGTGCACCCAAGAAGTTTTGTAGCCAAGCTGCCAAGATCCTGGAGATACTTAAAACCTAACTAGGTAAGGTCCTGGTCCTCTTGTAGCTGACCTGCTTTGAGCAGGGAGTTTTGGGCAGGAGACAGTCCCAGAGGTCCCTTCCAAGCAGTGCTTTTGTAGTTATCATTTGGTGACTCAAAACAGTAGTTAAACAAAATATCTTCTGGTTTGCATTTGGAGAGAATTTTAATCTGAACATAAGAGAAGCATCTCTTTAATGTGTACCAAAAGGGTGCAGGCTCTTCATACTACAATTTTTCTTTGTTACTGCTCTTTGGTGAAAAATGCTTTAAATGAGGACATTCTACTATATCCATGTATGTATATAGATAATTTTCAGTCTTTTAAAGCGCTGTTTGGATTTAAGTTGCATCATCAGAAATTAAAATAAATGTGTGCCTCATTTACATGCATTCTGAAAACACTTAATTTTGTGAGATGATGTATCTCCCAACTGCAGGAAAATAGAAAGTGGCAAAAGAAAATAAAAATTCTCCATCAGCAGAGCTTTTCAGTGAAATGTGGGTGGTGGATGTCAGTAAAACAATGCTATCCTTGAACCCTTACAAACTTAGGAGATTTGGAAGAGCAGCCTTTATTCTCAAAATGAGAAATCAAAGGCTGCAGCACACAGCAGAGCTTTTTCCTTGGGAAAAAAATAGGTAATAATCTTCTCTCTTTCTTGGTGTGCAGGGCTGTGTTTGACGTGAAAATATAAGAGCTCCAGTTCTTTATTACTGACATATTTTTTAAGCTGTCAGGTCAGAGTAACCAGGAGAGCCTGACTATCTGAATTCTCCAGTTCTTGTGCTGTTTACCTTGCACTCACGCCTTCTTCCAAATGGTTTCTCATGACAACTGTCACAACAGAGGGGTCTCTACTGGGTGAGATGAGAATGTGCTACTGCTCTAAAGGAATGTCTGCAGATTTTCTCTGTCCCACTACATCAGGTCTCCCACCTTCCTGTCTAAGGCAATATTCACGTGGTGCAGTCAGGGCTGTCGGAACAGGAATGGGTTTTCCCACAGCAAAGCTTTCCAAAAGAACACAGGGTTTCCCCAATCTCCCGGCTGCAGTCTGTGTTCTCACCTTCATCCCTTGGAGGAGATGGGGGAAAGACTTTGGAAGGCAGTCAACAGCCAGGTGGCCTTGTTTGCTCCCTCTCTCATGTGGAGAGGAGCAGAATCAAAGTCTTACCCAGGAGGGGAGAGAATCTCTCCAGGCTGCCCTGCACGGGCAGGGTGCCAGCAGGCACAGCTTCCAATCCAGTAAACGTATGCTTGAAGGTCCAGTGTGGGTGGAAAGCTTGGGCAAGGAGGCAAAAATATATGGCTGCATGAAGGGTGAGACAAGTGGGAACATTGCCTTTGCATGATGTAGCTGGGATATGTTCTGTGTACACAGCATGGCTGATTTACCCTGCTTACAAATTCCTCTACATTGAACTGCAATGAGAAGCCCAAACACGCCCAGTAAAGTCAGGAATTCCCTCACAGTCCTGTTAGGTTGGTGAGGCAGGAGCATCCCAGGGTGTTTTATGGCTCCTCAGAGTCAATAGCTGACTAAATCCAAGGAGCTGATTTCACTCCTGCCATGGCACTGCAGGCAAAATCCAGCCTGGAAGGCAGTGCCAGTGTTATTTGTAATAACACGTGAGCCGAAGAGGACCCAGGATGGAGCTGGGTTTGTTAGGTGAGCAATAAAAAAACTAAAAAATATGTTCCCTGTTAAAAAGCAGATAATTTACAGAAATGAGCGACACACAAGATCTGCAGCATCACAATGGTTCCATTTACGCTTGCAGAAGAGGAGTGTGGCTGATCACACAGAAACTGCAAAACTGCCAGGGAAGGCATTTCTGGGAATGAAACACAGTTACATGCATTACCGTCATTCCTGGATGACATTTTAGCAGGAGTTTCATGTCCTTTTCCAAGAGTTTTCAAAGGAAAAATGCACACCTGTGTTGTTTACCCAGCCACTTACACACTGCTCTACCTAAGAAAGGAAACACTCATAGTGGATGCTCATAATCCCTTTTCTCTAACAAGATCCAATTATAAATATTGCTCCATTAATGAGCGATTTAATCATGCCTCAGAGATATCATTAAATGCAGAATTGGATTCCATATTCCTATTGAGATTTAAAAGGAAAACCACTGAGAACAGCAAGCACTGGACTGTCACTCGCTGTGCGTGTTTCATGTCTCAATCTGGCTTTACTGTGCTCCTGGCAAAACCCAGGAGAAAATTAAAAAAAGAAGTGGTTTTCATCCAAATCACGTGTTCTGAAGTGTAACTTAGGTTTAAGAACGAAGAGGTAAGAGAGGAGCTGCATGGATTGTATAATGGCTCAGGTTTATTTGCTTCACGGTGCTGATTTTGTCTTAATCCCTTTGTGAGAGTCTTATACATAGTTTCCACTTTCCTTTTTTTAAAAAGTGTTTTAAATCTTTAGGAAAAAATCCAGTTTAGAGGTCAAAAGGCACAGTGTCCTTTTGTGTTCTTTTGTTTTTCCAAAATCTGCCACAAAGAACAAAGAAGAGTTTAGTAAAACCTGGTTCTTCACTACGCAAGAATTCTGAGTTTATTTTTCCATTAATTCGAGCAACATAGAAAATTGACTCAAGGACATCTGGGCTGTGATCCTGAGGACTGGGGACATATTCCATCTCTCCCTATGTTAGCCAAGGCAGCTCAGTGAGGGCCAGATCCTGCCACTATTTCCCAATACTACACCAGTCTCATTTTTAGATGTTTCACAGGGCAAGAGGAAATATGTGATGTGAGTTGTGAGGCCCTGGCACATGCTGCCCAGAGAAGCTGTGGCTGTCCCATCCCTGGAATTGTTTGTGGCCAGGTTGGATAGGGCTTGGAGCAATCTGGGAGAGTGGAAGGGAAAAAAAAAGAAACATCCATGGCAGGGAGTTGAAATGAGATGGTCTTTAAGGTCCTTTCCAACCCAAAGCATTCCATTATTCTATGATTCTGTGAAACTATCAAAAAGTCCTTTTTTAAAAATTCTGCTTATGAATAAATGGATGGTCTCCTAAAGAAATGCATTTAGAAAGCTCCTCTGCCTTCTGCAGCTTGAGGAGCACAGCTGGATCACCCCTGCGTTGATGATCTTGCTGCTGGTGGGAAGGGGGAGAGGTGTGACCCCTGTCACGGTGTGGCTGCTGTCAGGGCACATCTGGGCGCTGAAGCAGCAGAGCAGGGCCCAGGGGTTTTGCCGATTGCAGGCTGGGCTGGCTTCAGCCGGAAGGACTGGGCAGGAGCAGAGAGCTTTCTATCTATATCAGCCTGAATAATTCATCTCCAGTTTTTAGCAGAAGCTCTCTTCCCCTGCTCAGCCTCCCCTTTGTCTGGCAGTGCTGCTGTTTGTAACTCGGCTTGCTCCTCCAAAAGCCTGGAAAATACAATTTATTCATACAATTCCCGTACAAAGTCCTGTCATCTATTTATCTGATACCACCACACAGACCCCAGTTGAGAGTCCTTGTGAGAAGACACCACAAATAGTTCTCTTCCTGACTGGGAAATCAAAACATTAACATTCATTATTCCTATTAATAGGATGTTCTTACTGTTTTTCACGTAGAAGACTGAATGATTACCCAACACTCTTTCATTTTTAGCAGTAGTCACAAACAATTCTGCAGAGACCACAGCTACACTACCTGATAGTACTTCATCCCACCTCTAAAACAAACTCAACCCATTCCAGAGCACTTATGGGACACCTTTGGGGAAAACCTGTGTACAATCACACCAAGGAACTGACTTATGCCAGGGAAAGACTGATTATTTGCGTGCATCCCAGGGCTTGTGTAAGCCAGGAGTTCAAAATCCACCGGACAGAGTAGATGGATCCGGTGTTTGGACATGATGTGCCTCTTGCATCTCTCAGGTTATTTGGAAGCTGGGCACTGAATATCCTATTTCCCTAACAGAATTGACATGTCCTAGAGAAATCTCAGCCTTTTTTTATCTTCCATCTGTCCCCAGTGCTGACGGTGACTTTGCAGTCACCCACCTGACCAAGGCTCACCTCTTCTACGACGGGAGAATCAAGTGGATGCCCCCTGCTATCTATAAAAGCTCCTGCAGCATCGATGTCACCTTCTTCCCCTTTGACCAGCAAAACTGCACGATGAAGTTTGGCTCCTGGACCTACGACAAAGCCAAGATAGACTTGGTGAGCATGCACAGCCACGTGGACCAGCTGGACTACTGGGAGAGCGGGGAGTGGGTCATCATCAACGCTGTGGGCAATTACAACAGCAAGAAATACGAGTGCTGCACAGAGATCTACCCCGATATAACTTATTCCTTCATTATCCGGAGGCTGCCGCTGTTCTACACCATCAACCTGATCATCCCCTGCCTGCTGATCTCCTGCCTGACCGTCCTGGTCTTCTACCTGCCCTCCGAGTGTGGAGAGAAGATAACCCTGTGCATCTCCGTGCTGCTGTCCCTCACTGTGTTCCTGCTGCTCATCACGGAGATCATCCCATCCACCTCCTTGGTCATCCCTCTGATTGGGGAGTACCTTCTCTTCACCATGATATTCGTTACCTTGTCTATCATCATCACCGTCTTTGTGCTCAACGTGCACCACCGCTCCCCCCGTACCCACACGATGCCGGACTGGGTCAGGAGGGTCTTCCTTGACGTGGTGCCACGGATCCTTTTCATGAAGCGTCCCTCCACAGTGAAGGACAATTGCAAGAAGCTCATTGAGTCCATGCACAAAATAACCAACGCACCGAGGCTTTGGTCCGAGATCGACGTGGAACCCAACTTCACTACCTCATCCTCCCCCAGCCCCCAGAGCAATGAGCCATCACCCACCTCTTCCTTCTGTGCCCACCTCGAGGAGCCAGCCAAGCCTCAGCCCATCTGCAAGTCTCCCTCTGGGCAGTACTCTGTGCTGCACCCAGAGCCCGTGCAGGTGACCTGCTCCTCTCCACAGCCCTCCTGCCACCCCCTGAGCGACACCCAGGCCACCTCTGTCTTGAAAGGCAGGTCACTGAGTGTCCAGCAGATGTACAGCCCCAGCAAGGCAGAGGAGGGGACAATCCGCTGCAGGTCCCGGAGCATCCAGTACTGCTACCTGCAGGAGGACTCTTCCCAGACCAACGGCCACTCCAGTGGCTCTCCAGCATCCCAGCGGTGCCACCTCAACGGGGAGCAGCCCCAGCACAAGCCCCCTCAGTGCAAGTGTAAGTGCAAAAAGGGCGAGGCAGCGGGCACAGCAGCCCAGGGGAGCAAGAGCCACGGCGCCAAAGAGCAACACCTCGTGCTGATGTCCCCAGCCCTGAAGCTGGCAGTGGAAGGGGTTCACTACATCGCAGACCACCTGCGGGCGGAGGACGCGGATTTCTCAGTAAGTATTCCAGCGGAGCCTGCTCTCCTTCAGAAAGTCAAAAATGACCTGCTAAGGGAGCCCCAGCAAGCCTTGAGCTGTGCAGAGTGTGTACATGCTGGTGCAGGCTCAGCCATCCCTCTGTTGTGGGTTTTGGCCACTGTAGGCACAGTTGGAGATGTCCTTGGGGTCTTGGCATGAGGGCCAAGGGGCAGCACAACCAGGTCATGCTCAGGGCTGCTCTAGAACAATGGATTCTCCAGCAGAAAGTAAGAGTAAAGTTGTTGTTAGGTAGCAAAGAAGCAGTTAGGATTGTGAGAGACCCAAAACGTGGTCATCTCATGGGAACAGAGACTTATTCTTTATTTAAGCCTCTGACAAACAGGGAATTCACACACTCTGCTTTTTATTAATCACCGGCTCAGACTGTGGAGCCCTGGAAAGCAAATTGCCCAAGCAGGCCGTGGGTGTGGGAAGCTGTACTAGTGTGGGGATATTGCAGGGTCTGTTTAGCTCTGCTCTCGTATCGTGATGCGATTCCTCATTAGTGGACTTCTACTGGAGCAGTTGGCTCCGTGCAGGGAGGTGGGGGAACAAATTTCCTGCTTATTCTGTGGGGGTAAACACGGCTACAAGTAAAGGAAGTAGAGGCTGAAAGGATTTATTTTCATGGAGATAGTGATGCACGTAACAAATGCCACATCCTTTCACAGCTCTTGTATCTTTCTCGTGGAGGACTATGGACATGGCATGCTAGTAATTATGGCCATAGTGGAGGGAGGCACAAGATAACCTGAAGTTAGTCATCTTATTAGAGAAAAGTCTTATCTAGCTTTTCCTGGGCAGATCCATATGCAAAAGGTGCTTTTTAGCTTTGCCTACTGTTTAAATTTCTCAAGATTTAGAATCAGCGCAAGGCATTGTGCATTTATACAAGACTTCCTGGGCATGGAGAGCATCTTTTATTTGCATTTTTCATAGCACTGAGCAGCAGCAAGAAAAGCTTAAATACTACTGTCCATTTCTATACTCTTTGGTATCATAGTTAAGGGCCTCTGTTCTTCAATGGATTTCACTTCACAGCATCCCTTTGAGGAAGGAACTGTTTATTCCTTATGTTGAGGAGTTACAGCCAAAACATAAACTTCCTATTCAAGGTCACAGAACAAATCTGTGGCAGAGATGGGCTGTGAATCCTCATCTTCATTAGCTGCCAGCTCCGAAACTCCTTGCCAGGGTAAAGCACTTCAGAAGCATATTAGGAGTGCAGGAATTAAACTCTGCTCTCTCCCCCTGGCAATAATCACAAGTAAACCCATGGATGTCAGTGGAGTTTAGCTCAGTTTTTTTCCCCATGGTGCAAATGAATGAATATTACACCAATAATACTTCCCATTTCAAATTATTCTCCCTGTTGAGCTGGTTGGCGTCATCAAGAATGGACCCAATTAATATTTTGGGTTCCTTCCTCTTAATTTTTTTTAAATGAAGCAGACTTCAGAAGCCACAAATTTTCTTCTCATAACTTCTGCTGCTCTTGCCTCTTGAAAGTAAGTGATTATCCTGAAGAGAAAGCTATTTACAGCACTAAACATCAAAAGCAGAAGAAAAGGAGCACTTTTGAGCCTTTGGTCTCTGACCCAACCTCCTGCCAGCACCAGGAAAACATCCAGCAATAAGCTGTGGGCAGGTTTGTGGGCTCTCCTGGGGACTGGGGGTGACCTTTCTCCACTGTTCCACAGTAGCTGTGGCTGGCACAGAAGGCAGAGCTTGAGTTTTCAGATGGAGGGGATAATGCTGACTCCATCGTGGGGCTGCACTATTTTCTCTCCCTGGACCCAAGCATCATCAAGTAGGAAAGCACAATTTTTTTTCTCCTGGTGGAAATGAAAAAAGAAGAAGGAAAATTATCTTCTGTAACTGAAATGTACTGTGAGGAGCAGAACTGATCTAATAAAATGAGAATTTATTGGGGAAAAAAATCAGTACTCAGAAATTTGCTTTCATCTTAAAATCAAATTGTGGCATTTCTTCATGGAAGTCTTCAATAAATCTATCAGCAGGCATCTCTGATGCAGCTGCTGAGACACATCTCACAGTCTTGTGGGCACTATTTCCAGAGACATTCACCTTCCCAGAAGGAGAACAGAGCTTCTTTTAAGTTCCTGTCTTTTTTTTTTTTTTCCCTAAAGCTCCATTGCCACAGGGGCAGTGCTTCTAAATTAAAAGTAAATAGCTCATTTAATTAAGTGCTCCAGCGAAGAGAAAATGGGAAATGCAAGAGGCAGTTGTTTGTTACAGAAAGATATCTGCAAACAATACAGGCACAATGGGACACTGGGGAAAACGCAGGGCGGAATTGTCCCGGCACATGATGGAAATGCCATTAGAAATTAATTACAGACTGAAAGGCAAAACAAGTTCCATGTCACACATCAGCCAAAATAACCAGACACCACCAGCACCATCTGGGAAGCCATTCTGTCCATGGCTGTGTGCATCTCCGGAATAGTCTGATATGAAGACATTTAAAAATAAAATGGGAAGGAATGAAGCGGAGGGGGAGGAAACAGGATAATCTCACTGGGTTATTTTTAACAAAGTGCAATAAAACCACCTGGGACTGCTCTAATCTGTGTTGCAGACTCCGGGTCTTGGGGATCAGATGTCGTCAGGGCACCTCAATCCTCCACTCAAATCCTGAGGCTCAGATCCACAAGGAGCTGGACCAGGGAAGAGATGCAGATTCCCACTTGTCGGGAATTTGGGAGTGGGGGAATCAGCTGGTTCTTCCCCTGATTCTTTCCCGAAAATAATTTTGAGTGAGCTTCTTAAAAACTAATCAAAATAGAGGTCAGGAGTTGCGGTGGCAGATGTTGACAGCTGCATGGATGTCAGAGAGACGTGTGCGGATCAGACTCCACGTGGGGTGCTGGACCACGGGGGAATGCCACAATAGTGGCAGAACACAAAACAAAAAATAAAGATCAGTTTCTCTCCCTCATCCTCTTTTTTTTTTTTTTCTCATTACCTCCCCATA
The DNA here is from genome assembly GCA_013399875.1 of Gymnorhina tibicen. Lineage (NCBI taxonomy): Eukaryota > Metazoa > Chordata > Aves > Passeriformes > Artamidae > Gymnorhina > Gymnorhina tibicen. The sequence continues at coordinate 957,588 of VXAZ01002748.1, read as the reverse complement.
ATTTCCAATTTCACCCTCTGTGCTCTCAGTCTGAAGCTGGATATTGATTTTACAAGCATCTGATGCACTCCCAGCCATCATTTTCAAGATGGGCTCAGTATTTCTGCGTATGTCATTACATTAGAAAGTAAATTTCTGTCCAAGTTGTTCTTCTTTGCCCACTTTCCTCTTCTTTGTTTCTTTTCTTGTGTGATCTGGCACTTATTTTTACTAGCATAAATATTCAAAGCAAGTTATTTTACCAGAATGAGGCATTATTTACTCAATCCAGCTTTCCAGTTGGACATCAGGTGGTAAATTTCAGATTTTCTTAACACACTGGTTACGTCATGAGACATTAATCCCATAAAAACAATCATCCAGAGCTTGCTTGATGCCTTTCTCATGAGGAATTTTAAGCATCGGAGACTCCAACTCTCAGCAAGTGATGAATAGGTCAGAAAATAGGTGCAGCAAAAGGGAGTTATCCACTGAGCTCTTATCACAGAACTGTAGAATCACAGCGTGGTTTGGGTTGGAAGGGACCTTAAAGCTCTTCTCATTCCACCTGCAATGAGCAGAGCCCCGTCCAACCTGCCCTTGAACTTTCCAGGGATGGGGCAGCCACATCTTCTCTGGGAAACCTGTGCCAGGGCCTCAGCACCCCTGCAGTAAAGAATTTCTTCCTGTTTTCTAATCTAAACTACTCTATTTCAGTTTAAAACCATTCTCCCTTGTCCTGCTACTACATGCTCTCATAAATTTGAATAAATTACAGTTCACAACCCAAGTAGATTATAGAAGCTTGGGATGAGAGAATTCCTTTTGATTTCAAGGGTCACTATATTTTTTTTTTACTTACCCTAATTATAGATGGTTGTGCAGAGGGCTGTACAATCATAAAATAACATGATTTTTCCCAAGAAGGTGACAAGATGCAGGATGAACCTGGTTGTTTTCTCTGCCTATTCAGTATTAAAGCTGGCTTAACTTGATGCTGGTTTTAAAAGAAATAAATCTATCCATTGCATGAAAACATTGAACCCATTCTTATGCTTTTGACAACATTCAGGTGTTCCTGAAATTGAAAATGCTTTGTCCAGAGAAAAGATAATATGGTCTCCAGGGCGTGCCTCATTTCCCAGCTCACAAAGCTGCTCACTGAGCCAAGGAGCTCAGCAACACCTCTGTACCTGCAAACATCCTCTGCTGCAAATGGCATTTCACTGATATCTGGATTGCTTCCTTTACCAAAAGGCATTTTTGGCAGCTTTGCTGTCCCCTGCTCCTTTCACCACTCACAGCCACTGAAGAGGTTTGAGCGGGCTCCTGCTGAGATGTTTTCCCCAAAGAACAAGGCAGCATGCCAAATTTCAGCCCTCGGGTCTATTAATCACCAAGTGGGAAATTGCAGGAAATTACAATGGGTACAGTCATATCAAATAGAACTTTGCCATCTGATCAGGCTTCTTCCTGGGAAAGAAATTAATAACAGCAATGTAATAAAAGAGGTTTTCATATGTATATGGTTTCTTAATGAAGCAGCCATTTACCATTTCTGCCTCATGGTACTAGACCTCCCCAGAGAGGAATTGCTGGGAAATCCTCCTACAGCAAGGCAAAAATGGGGGAAAAGGAGGGTGAGGGTGCTTTTATTTGCTGGTTCATTTTCACTGCTTATTCACCCAAAGCTGTAAATCCCTTCACAGAAAGAGTTTGGCTTTGTTAATCTGTAAGCAAATCTTCTTATGAGCATGGGGAATCCGGTCATTTCTTACTCCCCACCCTCCCCAGCTTGAATCACAGCCTCATTTACACACCCGGTTACAGCTGTTGCTCATGGAAAATGGGAGAGTGAGTGTGCAGATGACCTTAATTATCCACGGGGGTGTGTCATCCATAGTGTCACATGCACACCCCTGCACTCTGGGAATCTCTCAGCTTATTGATAGAATAAACCTTTGTCATTTTATAGGGCTGCTAAGTGAGCCAGACCTTCCCCTCCTGTCTCTGGGATCATACGAAAATATCCTATTTTGGAGTAAAGGCTGAAGTGTTTTCACAAATTTTAATCTCAGTAAATGCTAATGTTTGGCCTTTCCCGTCTGTGTTCCAGGTGAAGGAGGACTGGAAGTACGTTGCAATGGTCATCGACAGGATCTTCCTCTGGATGTTCATCATTGTGTGTTTGCTGGGAACTGTCGGGCTCTTCCTCCCACCGTGGCTGGCAGGAATGATCTAAACATAGCACCAAAGGGAAGAAAGTATTGTCCCACTATCCCACTCCATGGATTTTAGTTCACCTGGAAGGAGAGAACAGAGAAGTGGAGGCAGCCCTTTGAATAATTCACTGCGTGTCCGCACTTGAGCTGCTCCCGAGCTCTCGGGGAATCCTTTCTGAGGTTGCATCGTTTCACCAAGCCATTTTCATCTCCTCCATCTAATTTAGGGGAAAAGTTCTTATCAAAGTCTGTACATAGCATGGTGGCATTCATTGGCATATACTCAGCAGTGTAAGAACATGAGCTTGTCCCTAGAGCAGCACGGAAGGGGCTCTGCATCCACAAACCAGCCCCTGGCAATAGCTCCAGTCACCCTCAGCAGTCTCACTGTGCCCTGCCCAGTGATTTTGCCCTGTCAGGCTGAAGTCTTTCAGGACTGTGTGTCCCTGTATAAGTCATTTTATAAATAAAGTTCCAAATTTGGGATACCTGTGCAGGATGTGGTCTGTGTTCAGCTGGTAAAGGCAGAGAGACTGGAAAGGTTTAAATGACTGCTTGGGACCAACAGTGATCATTAGATGCAGATTTTATGCAGATTTTATACAGATTTTACTTTGGCCAGTGCCCTCCAGAAGCTGTGGAGACTGGGGCTGAATGAGGATCATGTAAATGGAGGGAGGATTTGGGGTTAAGATTGGGACTGTGTTGGTAACACTTTAGTGTACTTTCAGAGGAAATCTCCTGGATCCAAGTTATGGCTTCTGCAAAACAGCAGAGGGTCACCCTGAGCTGTAAAACCCTTGGTGTAGGTGGGGAAGGTACCTAGACATGGGGAAGCCAGAAAAGAAGTCCAGGATGATATAAAGAAATGTGCCAGGGTCACCTATAGCAGGTTATTTAGAGAGAGAGACTCCGTGACCTCCCTGGGCAGCCTCAGTGCTCTGCCACCCTCAATGTAAAGCAGTTTTTCCTCATGTTGAGGTGAAACTTGTGTTTCAGTCTGTCCAGCTCAGTTTGGTCTGGCTCACTGTTGCCACCCTCAGTGCTGGGTGCCAGCTGGGTACAGCCCACAGCCCAGTGTCTCCCTGCTTCCCTCAGAGCTCTCAGAGGCAGAAGGGCTTATGAACATTTGACCAGTGTGTGCAGGCAGAGGCAGACATGGTCTAAAAATCCAGCTTCCCCCAGGACGTGCTGTGAGAGCACGACTCAAAGGCCAGGCTGGCAGATCTGGGATCTGGGCTTTGCCCAGCACCTCCTCCACACCCCACAGCTGGGATCAGCACACACAAGACTCTCTGGGCACTGGCAAGTTTACCCTGCCCTGGATTTAGGGGAATACACACCAGGAGAGGCAGGCAGCTGCCTGGAGACCAGCGCAGAAGGTCCTGGTAGAAGCCAGAGCCAGGTGAGACCGCAGGGGAGACCCCAGGTGAGACGTGTGTCACCCCTGTGTGGCAGCCTGGCACACGAGGCTTGTTCCTGTTCCTGTCACACGGCTCAGTGAGCAGCACAGAGATGCTCAGGCTCGTGGCAGCAATGCCGGAACCAAAACAACGTGGTTCAGGGACTTCCTCGAAATTCAGGTTCCTGCACTCAGCCCGAACAGCGCAGGTTAAAAATCAAACCAGTGATCAGCTTGTAAGGCCTCTGCTAAGAAACTACAACTGATCTCCGTGTTCACAGACTCAGCCACGTGCTTAAAATCTGTTTGGCTCACAAAAATCCAGAGTAGCCGTGGTTTGGGCCAGTTCCACGAAGCGCTGTGCTGGCACAGCACGGGGAGGGAGGGAGGATGAGGGAGACGAGCTGCTGCTCCTCGTTGCTTGTTTTCAGAATGAAGAGAGACTCAGCCTTTGGAGATGCTAATTTATCCCTTTTCACAGTCAGTGAGTTTGCTTATGGCAATGAAAGGAAAACAAACAGTCGAACATCTTCAAGGTCTAGTGCATAAATGTAGCAGCGCAGCTGCAGTCTGTGTGCGGGGCTGTGACACAGCGGGGCTGCCTCTCGGTCTGTCACAGCCACGATGGGGTCACAGGGGCAGCCTGAGCCCTCTCCAGCACCTTTCCACATTTTGATCCTGAAGGTGGAGGATTTCTGACCCTGGGCACTGCTGGATCAGGGGCATCGCATCAGAGCAATGCCCGTAACAGCTGCTCAGAGCTCTCTCTGCCTCCCCCTCCCCTTCCTCCCCTCCTCCTCCTCCTCCCGAACACATGAGAATCACTAGCAACAGAGCAGGTGGGAGGCTTGGCTGTGCATGCACATTTTTAGCAGTAAAACCACCAGCAGTTTCCAACTGGGATGGAGTCAGCAGCAGCTTGAGTCTCTGCTCACGTCTCCTGGCAAACACGGGAGCGACAGCCAAAGCCAAGCCAGGGTGGCTGGGCAGCAAGGGCTGCTGCTGGGCCCCTCAGGGCAGAAGGGAAAGGTTTGGAGGCACCAGGAGAACTGATAAAGGTTTAAGGACAGAGTAAGAGCCAAATGTTTAAGGTGGCATATTGGGGCCTCCCCCTCCCCTTGGCACAGGCTGTCCTTTGCTCACAGCAAAGGGCCCATCTCCAATCTTCACCTTTTCTGCTCAAAGTCATTGCCAGTGCCACAGTGTGCAGGGCAGCGTCTCAAGGGGAGAGTGGCACTTCGACCGCCACAGAGCAGGACATGAAATCCGGGGCAGAATGGCCCTGCCATGCAGGAGGACGAGGAGGAATCCATTAGCACATCAGAAATATCAGGTGTGATTAGGAGTGCTGAGGACGTGGTTGTGTCCCTGAAGTCAGTGCCACTGCAGGGTCACAGGGCTTGGCAGGACAAGATGAAAAGTGACAAAGGTGTCACTGGTGTTTGGGGACAAGCTGGGCGAGGGCAGGTCTGTGGCATCCTCTGCTTTGTAAATGTCACAGCATTTTTCATTCACTGATTACTACATTTCTTCTCATGTTGCATTAGTAGTTTCCCAGGTTCAAGTTCAAATAAATTATTGTTTCTGCTTCTGTCGTGCCTCCTTTTAAAGTCTGAGGGGAGAAATTAGGAAATAACATCTACTGCTCTTTCTTAGGCAGGTTATTCCATCTTAGAGGTTGGTTAGGAGGATGCTATCCCTCCATAGGATTCAATGATCAGAAACTGGAATAAAACTGGGACATGAACCAGACTATAACTGTAGAATAATGAATAATTGTGCTATTTCAAACCCACGAAACACAAAGAGAGGTTTTTAGCATATGAAAGACTCCAGGAAAATGCACGCAGCCAGACTGCTGGCGTTTGTAAAGTTCCCAGCTCAGAAATGATTCCCAGGACTTGAGTGAAAAAGCTGACATCAGAAGAAGAGTGAGGAAGCAAGAGTGGGATACAACAAGAGCTCTAAAAGTGTCTTGGAAAAGATCCAGAGCAAAGTAAAAGGTTTTCAGGTTCCAGGAGTGCAAAACTAAGCTGAGAGACCCCAAAGGCATCAAAGACAGCAGATGTGGATGTTGATATTTTCTGTTTCACTTGTGCAGGAGAGATTGAATCCTTACCAGGGTGTTTGATGTTTTCTCTCCAGTACTGCTCCTTTGGGCATGAATGGAAAAAAAATGACTGTAACGACCTCTGTTACCCACATTGTTCTGTTTTTCCCTGCATCTTCTTTCTTCTGCTTCCCTAATGCTCACTTTGTCCAGATCATCTTCCCAGCCACAGAGGATGCAGGGTATCTGCAGCTGGCTGGTAGGATGATCTATGTAATCCCCATTTCCCCAGCATTTCCAGGGCTGATTTCCATCTCATTCCCCAGTGAGCTAATCCACATAGCTTATAACACCTCCCTTTTGGATAAGTTTCTCTGGACATTTATCAAGAAATTGGACTCGAGGAAATTCACTGGTGTAGAGACAGACAGGCAGAGAGATGCAGGTGTGAGATGCAAGATTCACGTGCAGGCCTAAGAAAAACACCCCCATAACAGCCCCACCTGGCTCGATGTTCCCACCTGGCCCTCCCCCACTGCAGTGATGTCCATTAATGAGACCATTCCTCCTCTCCCAGGAGATCTCTTTGTTTCCAGCCCTTTAATTCTGGTCCAGCCAAGCTGTTGAGTCATGGAGAAAAGGCATAACAAGTTCTGCTGCTTGTTAACAGCATTGCTGGTTACTCCTGTGGTTGTATCTTACTCCTGAGACAGAGATAACACCTCAAAAAGATGCCTGTAGCAAAAATGTGTCACTGGAAGGTTCTCAGGCTCTGCCAGAATCTAGCTACACCAGGTGGGTCAAACTCTCAGTGCCTAAAATCTCCCAGCAGAAAAGCTCCTTGGCTTGAGGAACTGGGTTACAAAGCACTGGCACAGGCTCTGTGACACTACATGGACTAAATATCCTCGATTTCAAGTAAATAGAACCACTCATGGGACAAAGTTTAGGAAGATAAATGGACAAGTTGTTTGTGCAGGTTGTCTGTCTCCTAATCAATAGCCCTGCTGGGACCCAATTTTGTTAAAGTCTGACCCTTCCTGCTGCACCTGAAATAACCAGACAAAAGCAAATGTCATCTGAAGTTCTATCAAAATAGATCAAATCCCAAGACAGGCAGTGAGGGAATGTGAGCGATTTTCAAAAACAGTTAATAAAGAAACATGAAGGAGCTCAATCTCAAATCACCTGCGGTTACTAACGTGAACAGGCAGGACAGCAAGTCCGGAACTGGGAATTTGGCTGCACTGGTTTAAGTCAGAAAGGAAGCAGAATTACCTGCAAATGCAGATGTTCCTCATTGCACTGCTCACCTTCCCACTTTGTGAGCACTTCATGGGAATAATTTTCTCTTCTGCTGTGCAGGTACTGTTTTCACCTCCTTGCCTTTCCTGGCCACTGCTTTCACCTGCCAGTCATCACAGCTTTGGGGTTTATACTGAGTGCTAAATTCAGAACCATTCTGAACCAACTTAATGCAGGTTTGATTTAAGTTGGGGTTTTTTCCCAAGGAATAGGGAAAACACAGTTCCAAAGCTCTTTGACCTGTACAAACAGAAACACCTCAACTCCCAACACCTGTGCAGGGTGCCCATGTGCATCTGTCTCTTCCAAACCCTGTGCTCCTGGTGTGCTGGAACCTCCAGCTCCTCTGACCTCTCCTTTTTCTTCTGACTGGAGCTTTGCCTGCAACAACTCTTCATCTGAGCTAAAAAGTTTCCATTTTATACATCCGGACAAGTCTGGAGAGCTCCAAAGTGAACAGAAATGTTACTTCTATCAGAGTGGTATTTCTGTGCATTTTCCTACATTTTCCAAAGGGAATGTATGTCATACTGAAAACATTAATTCTTGGGAGTTTCAAGAGAATGAACACACATAAAGCCAAGGACTACTTTAAATACTTACAGGATGCAGTAATCATATTTTATCTGACTTTTGTTGTAGGGTGGCTCCCACACAAGTCTGACATGTTCCAGTGTTCCTTTAGCAGAATTTCTTAGCTCTATAGGGTTTTTCCTTAATGACAAGAAGAAATAATATTTGGACTCCTTTTCTAAAAAATTTAATTCTCTTAAGTTATACCTCTTTCTCCTTGGTATTGATGTGACAATCTGCTTTCTAAATGTGATGTCTTTGCAGCTAAGTTCTCAAAGGTTGGCTGTAGCAAGGAAAGGGGTGTAACATGACAATTACCGCCATGTCATACGGGTAAAAGCCAGGCTCGGAGCTATTCAATATTCCACCTGGTAAAATGTAAAGTAGCTACTCAGCCTGCAGGAGGGAGACACGGAAAAGGCAGTAAGTTAATCTCCAGCTCCTCTCAGCACAGGGTTGTGACTCCTGTAAGGCTTTGCCTGCATTACCAAGCCCCAGAGAAGGAGCTGGCCAGTGGTTTGTCACATCACAGCGAGGTGATCTCTGGCTGCAAGGAAACCATCAGTGTTCTGCCAAAAGCAGAAACATCCAAGATGGTGCTAGACTTTGTTACCTTGGCAGCCAACAGAAAATGCAGCTCTGCTCCAGTGGATTTGCCTCTTTGGTCACGAGGTGCTGTTTTTCTCTGTGCCGGGGACACAGAACAATGACGGACATAAAGAAACCACAAGCAGACGAACAGGCAGAAATTATCTGTTATTTCTGAGCATTTCAGTACAGTATTTCTTTTTCTTGCAAGTCTGTCAGCCTGAGTGTCCAGCTGTGCCTTTGTCTTGCTGTGGAACGTGCGATGTGAGTTGGAGCACTGCACTTGTGCAGACAGACGGCTCCCCCAGACACAGGCTGTGGCTGTGGAGTTTGATTGACTTGTCCATACAGAAATGATGGGGCATTAAAGAAACCTAGCACATCTGCTGTTCGGGTTGCTGCTTCTTTCAGAGTGCGTGGAGTTTTCTTCTGGAGATTTCCAGGGAAAAGCAGTGTCTTCAGCTGCCTCCACCCCAGCCATCAGGGGACGAAATCTGTGTGTGGAAAGGATGAGGCCACTGAGCAAATGAATAAATCAGTGTCAAGGTCTGAGAAGGAATGGCACAGAATCAATCCCTTTCCCCTGTAAACCTTTTGTTCCGTGCCAGTGAATTTCCTCATTGCCCAGGTCTTTGTACCACTGAGCCCCCATGAAATGTAAATGTAGGAACTGAGGAATTGTTCCTCTCTCCATCCCGCACGGAAACATTGCTGGGGACATGAAGAACTGATTCCCCATGATCACTCCCCACCGGCCTGGCCACTGCTGCAGTTACACGTTAATGCATGAAGGATGGCTGAGGAACAGCCCATGGAACTGGCTTTTATCCATGTGGATTGCACGGGAATCACCCTGATGGCTTTGCAGGACTGATGGTGCCTGAAGGATGAACAGAGGTCTCTGCCTGGCTCAAGAGAAGTAACCAGAGACCAGCCATAAAATCATAACTTCTGTACTGACACAGTCAGGACTTACCTCTTCTATCGGCCTCATAACAGCCAGAGATATCACAGCCCCCCGGAGATCCAGGCTGCCCAGGCTGCCCTCTGACACCAGGGAAACCTGGAGGACCAACATTCCCAGGGTAACCCTTTGGGCCTGGTTTCCCCTGCACAACTTCTCCTGGAGGGCCTGCAGAAGGAGAAGCACTGTAAGCCGCAGCACCTCTGCTTTAGCGGTGTAATACCTCTTCTGTGTTTTCCTCCATCCTACATGGCAGGTAGTTTTCTGAGCATGGCTCCCTCATTTTGGTAGACAAAGAGGACCTGCCACTTGGAAAACCTGTTCTGAATCCCAGTAACTGAACCCCAAGTATTCTTGACCTTAAGGGTACCCAGTTTGGCTAAAAACAGAGCATGATTATGAGAACCCAAAATCCACCTACACGTTAATGCAGTCACCTTAGCCCCTGGATCCACCCCAGAGTCACTGGGTTTTGTGTCTCTACTTCACAACTATAGAAAATTAAATGAAGAAGACTGTGTTTGACCACACTCTTTTGACAGTGCCTGGTTTGTTATGCCAGTGGCAAACTCCCACAGATCCCAAGTAGCAGGGATCAGGGTGGAGGAGTACGCCAAATCCTCACAGATTACTCACAAACCCTTATGTTCCACGAGCTGAATTTTCAGGGCTTCTATCCCCCGAGCATCTGGTCTTGCATGCAAAAAGGCAGCAAAACTAAAACTCCCTGGACGTGTCTCAGGTCCTTAAAATACATCACCCCCTGGGAATGGGTACTGGAGGGAATAAGCTGCCTGGAGTAATCTCTTGCATCGAGGATCTGCCAACAGGGCTGTGGTGGGAAGGTCAGTCCAACCCCACCACAGAGGTCTTTCAGCTGGATGATGCTTTGAATCTGAGAGCTGGTGGCCATCACATGGCCTTGCTGGATCAATAAACAGAGGTTGTGGTCACTTTACCTGTTCTGCCTCTGGGTCCTTGGCTTCCTTCCTGACTGGCTCCAGACATCCCTTTCTCTCCTTTGGGCCCTGGGGCACCTATTCACAGATAAGAGATAAGTGTTGCTTCACTGTATGTTGAATTTCACCCTGAACTGAGGCTCCTGCAGTCTCCCCACGTGTCAAAGCGGAGTCACAGCCCTTGGCAACACTGAGAAACATCCACCTGCTTTCATTCAGTCCGGGCACTTACTCTTGCTGCAACCAACAGGGCACTGATTTCTTTGATCCAAGCAGCACTGATTTGCAGCCCAGTAGGGGTGGGAATGAACATTTTTCACAGAGAAATTCATAGCAATAGTGTTACTGCACCAGCCTGAGGGTCAGGTCCACCTCTGTGCTCTTCATGTGCATCAAACAAATCACCTGGTCTCTTTGACCAGGTGCTGATTAGTCAGGATTGCTGTTTTCATGTTAAATTACTCATTAAACCAGTACCTCTCAGAGAAAACAGGTACATTTTGACAAAATATGCTTTTTTGTTGTTTTAAGATGAAAATATTTCTATCAGCCATGTCCTTCAGGTGGACATTTTCACTGAGATCCATCTTCTTCCATCTCCTGCTTGACAGGCTGGAAAAATCTGCAGGTTGTTACTCCCTTTTCTCTGAAGTGACATTTTGATAAACTCTGCAGACACCAGCCAAGACTGATTTCTGCAGGAGGAAGGAGTTAAACAGAACATTTCCAGTTACTCAGAGGTGTTAGGACACTGCTGAAACCAATGTTTTTATTTTGACAGGCAATTACTTGAGCCACTGACAAACCTTGTCTGCAAATCCAAGCAAAACATCTTCCCACCCTTCACTCATTCGTGTGCAGTAACTAAGGCCACTTCTGAGATTACATTAATCTATTTCTTTACTCATGTCTGAGTCTTTCATTGTTGAAACTACTGCCCCAGAAACTTACTTCCCCTTTAAAGATTGCTTCAGTTGCCTCATGCCTTCCATCAGCGTTTTCCAACACTCCTCGTTTCTGCCCAAAGCTGATCTGTTCCACTACCGTGTGTTCACCCAAATGGCTGCCTTTCTGTAGGAAAAGCCTCCTGCCCTCTAAAATTAAACTCTCCATCCCCCCCAAACCTACAAATGGTGCCAAACTGGCCTTTCCCTCGATGCAGAGCTTGAAAATAGAGTGGGCTGCATCTAGCTTCTCCCTACTAGTTGAGATTTATAGCTTGGGTGTCTCTTCCTAGAACTGAGAAGTCCAAAAGGAAAACAGCAATGAAATGAGATAATATCATGGATTATCTTTACAGTACTGCTTGAGGCACTGAGATGTTTAGTGAAAGTACCAACGATGCAGTGAAAAATGCTTGTGAACACTTCTGTCCATACCTCTCTCTCCTGGATACCCATCTTTGCCTGGCTGTCCAGGGGTGCCATTTTCTCCTCTTTCTCCACTGTTCCCAGGTGGGCCTGGAGGACCTGGAGGTCCTGGTTCTCCTGGTTTTAACCTTTCCTCCCAAATGGGAACCGGTTTCCTTGCATGTTCATGAATGAATGAGTCAAATTTCAACACATGAGCTGAGAAGGCAAGACAGAAAATAAACATTTCCTTGGCTGGAAAATTCAGAAGAGAGATAAAAAAAATCAAAGGATTTTGTCTAAAAAGGTACTTAAAATGATCAGCTAGTGCTAAAAAGCTGTCAGTCCCAACTGAGAAAGGCAGAAGATGAAGATGGGCAGCTGAGTGATGACTTTGCTGCCTGACCTTGGACAAGCCACTGCTTCTCTTCGCGCATCACAGCACAGGAGCTTTACAAAAATGCCTCGTCTTGGGAGGAATCAGCACATATCACTGCAAGAATAATTTCTCTCAAATTAGTTTCAAGCTTTTCCATTTAAGAAATAAAGGAGGCTTTGCAAAACATCAGAGGGTCTTGCAAATAAATATTTCACAGGTCTTCTCTGTGCTAATGCCACCTGATAAAGCCAAAGCAGTGCACAGAGCCTGAGATGGGACATTTGCTCTTCGTGGTGCTCAGCAGGGCACAGGGTGCTGGAGCTCCTGGGATCCCTACAGCTTCAGGCTGTCTCTCCTCTGGTTTTCCACTGCTAGAGAGTCACAGGATCACAGAATCACGGAATGGTTTGACTTAGAAGGGACCTTAAAGATCACTTCCTTCCACCCCCTGCCATGGGCAGGGACACCTTCCACTATCCCAGGATGCTCCAAGCCCTGTCCAACCTGGCCTTGGACACTTCCAGGGATGGGGCAGCCACAGCTTCTCTGGGCACCCTGTGCCAGGGCCTCACCACTCTCACAGGGAACAATTTTATATCTGATGTAAATTCAATCTTTCATCTTAAAGCCAGTCCCCCTTGTCCTATCACCACACGAACAGACTCAGGAGCTGGGTTGGTTATACTCACTCTGAATCATCCGCTCACAAGCCTGGCTAACGAGCTGGTAAATTGTGGCCAAAGACTGTGGTTCCCCCTAAAATGAAGCATTTTTTTTTTAATTAAGAAAAAAAGGAAGTATTAATATATTTTAGAAAGGATCGATATCCTAATGCATGATAGCTTTCAGCCCATTCATTTTCTCAGCTTGGGTTCCAGAGATATTAATTACTGTGAAATGCAGCTCTATTTATTTATCACGAAGCTCTGAAACCAGAAAATTGAAATTGGAAACATCAATAATAGCTTTTCTCCTGCACATCAAAAGGCCCAGACTGAATCTAAATAATTACCAAAAAAGGGAGAGCAAATTTCACCCTCAAATTTTATCAGAAAAGATGCTAAGTCTGTAACTCAGTGTTCTGTGATATGTAAAACATTTAGCATGATCAGATATTACAACATCCTATCTTTGACTGCATCTTCTATGAATATTGATTCTTACTGTATTTTAAATAAATCATATATTAGGGGCCCTCTAGAAAGTTTTAGTAAAGCAGGGAAAAGTGATAAAAATGCAAAAACCTGCTTAAAAATAAACACTGACTGTGAAAATTCATACCTGATGCACATACTTCCAGAGCTGTTTATAAAACACGCATCTCTGGCTGGATCACAGTGCAGATAATCCAGGCTTAAAAAACTGCTCGGTGCAACACCCAAGGGAGGGGGAAATGGAAAGTTTCAATGCAAAGGAAAGTGTAGAAGAGGAAAAGTTGGTGGGATTGGAAGGAGAATGCTCTTAAAAATTATAATTCCGAGGCATTAACTTGAGACAAAAGCAGCTCATCCCTGCCTAAAGACAAATTTGCATAAGTCAGTCTCGGCAATGACTCCTAGAAAGACATGGCATTTTGATTTAACCAGAAGTCAGGATGAGAAAAACTTGAAAAACTTCTTTTCCCAACAAAATAACCTTCCAAGGTGGTGTGGATGTCCTGACTGCCAGGGTTCTGTGCTGGGGCACGCACAATGATTATTACAAATGAGTTCCCTTCTGCAACACATTAAACCAGAACAAAGCGCGTTTGGTTTTTCCCTTCTCAGCAAAGAATGGATTTGCATTTGACATTTCTGCTTCATTACTACAAGTGACACTAAGGAGCTCCTGACTGCTGTGGGGTTATTTATATCCCACCAGCCCAGCCTGTGCAGGTGAAAGGAAAGGCAACAAGCAATAGGTACAGTCAACACTGGAGAGGTTTGGCTTTGTAAGCAAAGGTTGCAATTCAGGCTACCACGCCCATGCTTTTGAGTGTAGGATGCACTGACAGTGTCACCTGGCACCAGAAAAACTCACTTTCTCTCCTCTTTCTCCTTTTGGACCTGGCAGCCCCTATAGGGAAAAAAAAAATAAAGACGTTAAGGAAAGGAAGAACAGAAAGCAAACAAAGAAATCCGGTGGGGGTGTGGGTTACATTAGTGGGACATGGAGCACAAAGTTTGTTTCTCACACTCTTGTTGTTTCCTTGACCTCATGGCAGTGACTGTAAGAGCTTTAAGTTCATAAGAACACTTGTTTTTTTTTAAAAAAAAGAACAATAAATCAGTAACTGGAGCAGTGGGATAAGCACCATCAACAGGGATGCAGAAATTTCTCAGATGCAATCTGCGAACAGATTTCCCAACTGGGCAGTGGTTTTTAACATCTGAGGAGAGGAAATACCTGTGACATTTAGATCTGGGGTTTCACCTACAAGCCCAATGCTAGCTGCTCCAGCTCAGGAGTGACTCTCTTGCTTTATTCTAGAATCTTTCTATTCTAGAAATTTGTTTAGATTTTGTGTAGCAGGTGAATCTACAGAGGGCAAAGGGAGGTGGGATTTGCTGGATGCTTTATCAACAGATTAGTAGCCTGGGCTTTGAATGCCCAGACATCGCCTTAGGAAGGCTGAGTGTGAATTTAAAACCTTCTTTAGACTCTGAGGGAGAGCTGCTGTGGGAGCAGCTCGTTTCCATTCAATTATTCCACGTCTTGGCCTTCTCTGAGACCCAAAAGCAGAAACTTACTGTTGGCCCAACATCACCCGGAGGTCCCTTCTCGCCACTGCTGCCTCGGGTGCCTGTCGCTCCTTGGAAACCCTGCAGACGTTAAAAATCCACTTATTTCCAAACTTCTTTTTGTGTACAAGGGCTCCAGGGGCACCAGCAGCAGGAATTTAGAGGACTCAAGCAAGGGAACAGTAGCCTTAAGTTTCCTGCCCAGCCACAGCCCACTGTTAAAAGCACACTGTGTGTGAGTCATGTTCACATCATTTCCCATCACCGTCTCGATATTACGGCCAAGCCGGCAAAGCTGAGTTTTACCAACAAACTGCAGTGCAGTTTATACCCTACAGGCTCTTGATCCTTCATTAGATATTCAGATTTAGACATAGCCTACAGCACAGCCCTTTTCTTCAGCCTCCCAATACCACATGGTTGTTTTCTTTTTCCTTTAAAACCTATGCTGGCTTCTAATACTTTACAACATTAACAGCAGCTTAGAGAGTGGGAACTGCCTTCTGTGATTATCTTCTCTTTGTGAGGTTTCTGTGCCTTTTGGAGCCATAAAGGGAAGAAAAAAATTAGCCAAAATCAACTAGCAGAAATACTTTGTTTTAGAATTTTCCAGCTATTACATTTAAACTTGGTAGATATTAGCAACTTTTCTGTACAGTGAAAATGAGAAAAGTTTTCAAGGCAGCACCAGAACAGCTTTCAGAGCCTGCTCTGAAGATGACAGTGCTTTCCTCATATTTAAAAAGATGAGGCTCAACCCTGCCAGCTCCACATCTTCCCAGGATTAACAAGTCAAAGTTATGAGCTGAATTCAACCTTGGCTCCCATAAATTACTTAGCACAACTACTGCCAAATTCCTTATAATTCAGCGGTGAGACTCAGCTGTGAGATTCAGCTGTGAGAATCAGTAACTTATCAGGTCCCCCAGCCATCAACTACACCCAAATTTGGTTCAGTTTCCCAAGTAAAATGAAGTGTTCCTGTGGTGCCTTCCAATTAGCAGCTGTAAATCAACAGATCTCAAAGTTCTGCTCCCCTGGGCACGACAGAGTGTAAATGCACCCATCTCCATCCAGCCCTGGCAGCAGATACTGGCAGTGGTGTTGGGGGGGAACCTTTCACACTGCCTGCATCCTCCAGCTCCTGCTGAGTTCAGCCTAGCAAGCCAAACCACCTCCAACTCAACCAACAGTTGGAAAACAGGAGCGTCAGGAAAGTGAAAATAGCGAAATAAGAATCTCTGCGCTGGGATGAAGCTTCCTCAGGACTTGCCAGAGGAAGCCAAGGATTTTCTTCTTACACTGAGCGTGGCAGGGAAAGGGGGCTCCTGCACGCATGGCAGGGAAAGGGGGCTCCTGCACAATGTGCCAGGTGTTCCCCCCGGTACCCTGGGAAGGGGAGTTTGCCCTGGCACTTTTGGCTGAAACCACAAAACTCTGCTGAGGAACAGATTTTGGTGTGCATCACTCACAGCGAGTACTCACCCTTGGTCCAGGAGGTCCTGGAGGCCCAGCTGTGCCTTCTAGTCCCCTCACCCCCTGCAAAGCCAAATCCAGTCATTTACTAACAGGAGGATTCTAAGAGACCTCATAAGCAGTGAGATGTTTTTACGTGTGCTGCTTTTAACAGGAACTTGCTAAAAATGGGTAAAAAAAGCATCTGTCAAGCAGCAAGAAGGGTGGCACCAGTTCAAATTTGGCCAAACCTGAAAGGATCCCGTTTTTTTCCCCCCAATCCATCTGGCTTTGTGAAAAGACCATTCACTTCTATATTGAGTGCATTGGGATGTTTTGGATCTCTGCTGGGATGCTCCCAGCAGATTTTTTGGCACCCGCACATAAAACCTCAGGGGTGAGGTGTTTTACCTTTGCGCCTTGAAGTCCATCCCTGCCTGGAGCTCCCTGCACACCAGGAATGCCCTGTAAATCAGAATGGCTGGGTAAAGTCAGCATCTGATTATCAGTGCCCTAATTCATCTTGTAACAGAGGACAGAAGAAAAAGGTCAAAGAAGAGAGTTATTCATTAAACAGAGCAAGGACTGTTATCCCAGCTTTAATTCCATCATTATCCAGCTTCCAGATAGGTCTATCTTTCTTACACCAAGTGACTCAGTTTCCCTCAGGAAAGTGATGACATTCCAAAATGACAGACAGTTCCCAAGGAAACAGCAACAACTTTCCAGATTTGCTTAAAGAAGTTAATCAGAAAAAAAGGGCAAATCTTTGGGGCAAGTAGAAGGAGTGGTGTTTGCCATTACCTGCATGCCAGGGATTCCAGTGTCTCCTTTCTCTCCTTTAATTCCTGGTGGTCCCTTGGATAAAAACAGAAGCACACAGTTGGGTGTGTGGCAGAACCCTTTAGGGCAAAGAGCATCCTGCTGCTCCACATCCATGACCCAGGTTGTTCCTGCTCCCTGCAGCATTCCAGGGTAATTTACAGCCACAGCATGTGCACAGGGATTCTGCCATCCCAGACATGTGGCAGCCCTCGCCACTACTCCCTGCCAAGCAATGATGATCACTGGAAAGAGAAATGCCTGAATATTCATAGAATATCCTGAGTTGGAAGGGACCCCACTGGGCTGCTTTCAATAAAAGCCCATTAAGGAGAGTCTGGACAAAAACAGGCTTTGGCCAGAATGATTAAGTGCAGGGCCTCATCAGCATAAAACCCACTGATTGTCATCTCTCCCTTGCAGCTGTTCAGCTGTTAGTGAGGGTGATGTAAATACATAAATCACAGTATTGACACCCATTTCTGGGACAGGTTCTAACTGCAAAGAGTGAGTGACAAAAGAAAAGGCGATGGAAGGGGTCACATACCACAGGGCCCTGAACTGTGATTCCTTGGGAACCTGGAGAGCCTTGCTGGCCACTGGGACCCGCTGGTCCTACTTGTCCAGGTGGGCCTGGTTCACCCTGAAACCAAAGACAAGGAAACAATCGTAGGGAAAGGAAGTGGCTGGTGCCTGCTGTCCTCATGGGCTGCACTGCACGACCTGGGTCAGCATGAACCATCTACGGGGTTCAAGATGAAACTGGGGCACTGAGGGCATCTCCAGTAACCTCAGCTGCCTTTGCATTTTAGGTCCAAGGTTTTGGTTCATCTTTCATGGGAGCAGACAGCAAAGCTGCAGAGCGTGCTTTGCAGAGCACAGTTCACCTTCCCAAGCAGTCATTCCTGTTATTCAAGGGGGTCAGAGAGAAAATGGAAACGTTCCTTAGCCCATTGCTGAGATCTGTATCCATTCTCATTCTTCCCTCAAATCTTTCCCCTGTAGCCACGCTGCTTTCCCAGATGTCATCCCAAAAAATGGGACCTGTGGGCTGCTCTGGCTCTGCCCTGTGCTGATCCATGGAGATGTGAGCACTTGCATCAGGGTTCGCTCCCATCCCCAGGGCTGGGGGATTCAGACCCAGCCATTCCTCGTGCTCACCTCGGGACCGTGGTTCCTGCTCTGCCTCCCTGCTCAGGCTGCTCTGCCCCAGGGCAGCACCAGCGTGTCTGGTCCGGAGCCTTGGCAGCAACAACAAGCACAGCACAAAGCCCGACCCTGTCGCAGCACAGCTGCTCCCAGAGGACACTGCTGACCATGTACAGTGCATTAATTCAGCACAATCAGGCTCATGATCTCAATTTCCAAAGCCCAGCTGAGCATTTAATTAATACTAAGTGATCCCATCCTCCTCGATGTGTTGTTAAGACTCTGTTTGGGCTCAGCTTGGTGCAGTGAGATAATCTCCAGCCTAAGGACTCACCTTGGGTCCTGGCTCTCCCTGCTCCCCCTGAGGTCCTCTCCTCCCAGGGCTGCCCTGCCAGGGGGACACAAAGAACATCATCATATTTACTGCACTGTAACCAAGAGCCTGGGGGACAGAACTCTGTGCACTTCGCTGCCCCACAGTGAAAGATGTTTCCTGCCCCACAGGGCTCACGCCAGATAGAGACAAGAAGAAAATTAATTGAGTTATCCAGGAAATGCAGGAAAGGGAAGAAGAACAGCACAGCCCCTCTATGACCAGCCTTGGGAGCAAAGCACTCACTCCCAGCAGGGAGAGATGAAGGTTCAACCTGTTTAACCTCCCCCCAACTCCCTCAGTGGATCCATGCTGAGACAACATCTCATATGGACATGGGAACACACTTGAGAAGGAAAAAAAGGGGTGCTCACATCCACACCCCTCTGAGACTCTGTTGGGTTTTATACTCTCCATCCCAGAGAAGAGACACATGCTGAGATCAGGGACAGCACCTGGCTCTGGGAGACCTGGCTTAGCTCTGTCTCTGCCTGACTCTGGGTGTGGAGAAAAAACCAACCTTCTGGCATGAACTCGCTGTGTGTGAATTTTTGACATCTTAATCTGAACATTGCTATTCTTGAATCCAACAAAAATGTGGATTTGAATTGAGAAGCACAGGCAGGGAACTCTGGGAAAAGTGCTTTCAGGAGTGCCCAGAAACTCATTTCAGAAGCCAAGCTGGATCTGGTCAGAAACACTCATTAAGGACAGTGGTAAATACAAGGTGGGACATGTCCTGCTAACTGGAGTTTTAAAAATAGCAGCGAGCGCTGTTGTAACTGCAGCAAATTACCAAGGGTTCAGTGGTGTGAGGAGAAGGTTATGTGTCAAAACCCGATTTCCTCTAATGCTTTAAAGAGTCCTGCTCTTTAAGGAGTTGTCTGTGGAGATGCTTAAACCACAGGGCAATGCAAGATGGTAATTATGCACTTAGGATATTGGAGCAAACTGTGACAGTGGAGTGTGCTGTTAATTAAACTTCCACTGGAATGAGCAAGTAATTACTCTGCAATGAGGCACTTTCCTCGCACGGAACTGAACTCACAGCTAAACCACAGGTCAAGGCAGGAGGTGATCCGAGACCTTTTCACTCGAAAAAGGAGGCAAATGTTTCCATAATGGTTGTTTTCCAGGAGAAAAGCACCTGGAGCGGTTGAACCGAGGTGCTCTGGACAGGCTGTCAGGTTTCAGGTGGTTTGTGCAAATCAAATGTTTTCCCCCAAATTTTCAAGAAGCAATTTTTTTTTGTAACTGCTTCCTAGTGTTTAACAGGAATATTTTCCCCTGTGATTTAAGCCCATGACGGCTTTCCTGCATCCATAATGGATAGGACAGAATTGATGCCCTTTTTCCTGAGCATACTGCATATGTAATGACTGCTTTCTCTTCCCCCTCATTTCTTCAGGGTTTTCTTGCAAGTGCCATGCAGAAAGAGAGCTTTTGGGACAGACAGGATAGCAAAGTCTCCCCTTTCTCTTTGCACTGTCCACCCACACAGACACTTACAAGACTCCAATTTAACATAGAATCCAGATAGGAAGATTTTTTCGGTGAGTTGTTTCTTCTTTAAATTTACAGAGAGTTTCAGAGCCTCCAATCCATGAAATCTCTGCAGACACTGAGGGTGACCCGTCCTCCTCTCCTAAGAGGATTAATGTGGCACTAGGAGCTGTTCAGCCTGTTCCCAGCTGCAGCTGTTGCGCTGCCAACTCTCCATCTCCCCTTTTCATCACCATCCAAAATCCAAAGAGAAACTCTCAGCCTTGCCCTGGAAAAGCTCCTTGAGTTAGGATGAGAGGAAATGGCCTCAAGTTGCACCAGGGGAGGTTTAGATGAGACACGAGGATAAAATTTCTTCACCAAAAGGGCTGTCAAGCCCGGGCACAGGCTGCTCAGGGCAGGGCTGGAGTCACCATCCCTGCAGGGATTTAAAAGGTGTAGATGTGGCACTGGGGACATGGTTTAGAGCTGATTAATGGGTGGACTCAATGGTCTTTAGGATCTTTTCCAACCTGAATGATTCTGTGATCCTAAAACCTCACAGAGCCCCAGGAGTGTTACCCACATGCCCAACACACCACCAAAAATGAAGCAACGCCAGCAACTGCAACACACTGGGTGGGAGGGAGAACTTACAGGGGGCCCCGGGGGTCCTGGCAAGCCCGGGCGCCCAGAAGTGCAAGAACAGGCAGGAGCCAAGGTAGGGCAGGTGTCCTCATCCCTCTGAAATGAAATCAAGCCAAAAACAGTCATGAGCAGCTGCACAGCAAGAGCGGGATGGCTCACAAGTAAAACACTCAGTGTTTCAAAATTCAGTCTTTTACTTGAAGAAAAGCAGAATATTTTTCTATTCCACTGAGAGATTTTTGTGAGCAATCGAGTGCTTTATTTTTTCTGTTGAATAACAAGTTTAGACCGAAAAGCCTATGAACCAGCCCTGCCTGCAATATGCAAAACACATATTGGAAGATAATTTTCTCCTTTCTACATATTTATACACCCCACACAGCAGCTCTCTGCATTGAGAAGAGAAGTGAAAGGAAGAGTGGGGGATGTTGTGCCTCGGGCTGAGATGGCAGCAAAGCTGTAGGACTGCCAGGGCTCCTGGATGAGGTCATGACAGGAGAAAGAAGCACTGCACCAGGATTTGAAGTTCTCACTCTTTTTGAAGCAAACGTAGCTTTTTTTACTTCACCAAGGAACACACACTGATGTTATTCCCAAGAGAAAAAAATGCTTTCCCTCTTGAGTCTATCAAAGTCATTTGCAGTGTCACTTCAGTGCCATGGACTTGTCCCATCCTCCCCGGCTTCCTGTCAGTGAGCAGAGTGGTGCCCCTTGTCTTACCAGCGCAGGGAGATCGCAGCATCTGTCCTGCTCTGCCCCTACACTGCTGCACAAGATCTGCAGAGACTGCAGCTGGAACTGGGGGGAAAAAAAGAGAGTTTGATAAGAAAGTGGCACTGGCTCCCACCACCCATCACCAAACCTTATGAAGTTCAAGTGATGAAAATAACGTTCATGGATGATTTGACAGGACTCTTGTGTGTGATCCCAATTATAACTGTGCCCCAAAAAAGCCACAACATGAAAACTACCCCCAGACTGAGTGTTCCACAAGCCCTCAGGTCTCTGTCTTGCTAAGCAACACAACAAAGCAGCTTCCCACCAGCAAAGCCAAGTCTCCAATTTACTCACAGCCCTGCAATAGCAGCAGGTTCTCAACTAATTGGGCTTCAGCACCACTGAAATGTGAAAGCAAACTTAAATTTGCTCCCCTTGGGGGCACGGGGAGAAAAGTAAACGTGGCAGCAGCATTTCCCAGGGCAGATGTGATCCCCTCCCCAGAAACCCCAACTGGCCTCTCACTGCCTCCCTCCTCCCTCCACCTCTTCCCATTCTGATTGACAGAAAAGCACACACTGCACAACGCCAAACAAAATAATGAGGCAGAGATTAATTTTTCTCTCCTTGACATCGTTTCTTGTCTTTCTTTTTCTTTTATTCTTTCACTCCATGCATTTAACAAGGAGAGAGCTGCACAGCCCAGGGAGGGTGACAGGCAGCATACGGATACAGATGAGCCCAGCAGATCAAGTGGCATTTAAAGATTTCTTAAATTAAATAAGGTTCCATGATAACCAGTAATGAGGCACTCTGTCTTCTCAAGGGCAGCAGAGCTGTGGAAGATGTGAAATGTTGCTGTGCTTGAAAGGAATGGGAGCAGGGATGGCACAAGGCTGTTCATTATTTGGCTAGACCTGTCTAGCTAAGCTGGTAGCAGGGAGAATTTGGGAGGGACAAAGGGACAAGGAAAGCACAGGCTCCTGCCTTGATGGCCACAGGCTTGTGATCAAATTGCCACAGAATTTATTTAGGAAACAAGTAAATACTGACTGAATACACTATACCCTGGTTTATTACACAGCAGACCCCTTATCTTATAGGCAATTCCGCTTTTTTCCTGGTGTATCCCAGACCTCTGCCTCTCAGTTTGCAGCTGCGGATGCACGTGGGACGAACTGCTTTTACTGCGCTGCTTTGAGGCAAGGGGAGTTATAAATCACCTGATGAGCCATTTCCCCCTGGAGTTCTAGATCTAAAAGTAGAGCCAAGGAGCAAGATCTTCCCATCAGTGGTGAATGATTTCCCACAGCCCCACCAGAACCTTGTGAGTGATGAACTCGCCGCTGATTCTGCACATAGTTAACACTCCTGCTTTGGGGAGTAAGAATGATGGACAGGAGAAGGGTGTTTTGGCCCTGAGGACTGTGCACAGGGCAGGACACCGAGTACACACATCCCCTTTTTCTGTCCCCTGGCAGGGAGCAGCTCCCTGCAGCTCTGTGTGAAGCAGTGAGGACATACCTGCAGGCTGGCACTCACTGTTTGGGTTGGGGTTTTGTTCCCAAGTAGCAGCCTCTCCACTGGAGATTATTTCCCCCTCATCTGCGTGCAGATAGACACGTCCAAACACACTGGAGACTGAGGCACACCCAGCTCTGCTGCCTTCAGCCACCAGCATTTCCCGACATGGCCCCGTGTGGGCTGATGCGCACAACTTTCCTCGCAGAAGCAATTCCCAAACCCTCCTGTCTGCTTCAGCATCTCGGTGCAGGAGCTGTGCCTCCCCAGCCCCAGGGGGTGCAGCCAGCAGCAGGGCCCCTCTGGGACACGCTCGCTCTGCCGCCCCCATCGCAGTCCCCACACCAAGGCAGGAGGCGAGAGGGACAAAGTGTGGGAAAGCTCGTGCTGGGAAAGCTCATTAAAGCCACGGGGATCGGGGATCGGGGCTGGGGGGTGGTCAGTGAGAGTGCTGTGCCACGGCGCTCCTGCCCGTGTGCCCACCCCAGCCAGCTCCAGCGGCGCTTCCCGGCACTCACGGGCACGGAGCCGCTGCGGGGCCCTCTGGTCCTGGTCACTTTTCCCAGCATGATGAAGCCGGCGGTGGAGACGCTGCCGAGGGTGTTGATGGGTTTCTCCGCTATTTTCTTGCAGTCCACGTAGAGCTTGACCCTGAAGTGGCTCACGGCCACGTGCACCTGGGCAGCAGGTGGAGAAAGGGGTGTTGGAGCTCCATGGTGGGATGAGGGGCTCTCCTACCGACCTTGTGTCACCTTGTGTCCCATCCCCAGCCCGCTGCTGGCACGGGTGGGGTGTTTTTAATGAGTGAATGGATGGAGGGGGCTCAGGAATAAGTTTTAGCGTGTGCTTTCCCTCGTTGATCCCCTCACCTCTCCTTGGGAGAAGCCCTTCTGGAGATGAGTAACGAACCTGCCCACAGATACCCACAGAAGGAGCTCGCTGCTCATTTGGGTGCAACCCCTTTGCTGTGAGGACATGGATAGCCAAAACCCCCACCCTACTAGGAGTGACAAAGTGGCTTTCTCACAAGGCTGGATTCTCTTTTCCTTTCATCCAGAACTAAATGGTTACCAAAATTCTAAATTCTAAAAATAAAAATATTTTTCAATTTTTCCTGACCTAATTAATTTCAATTAACGACCTAAAAAACACCTCAGTTTTTGGAGTCTGGGGGAAAAGGGTGAAATCAATATATGGAAATCACATTTTGATCATGAGATCCACTTAAATTCTTTACAATTATGAATTTCAGCGTATCAAAGAGGTTGGCCATTTCCCTGGCAATCAGGATGCAAAGCATTTGGATAATCACTCCTCACTTTCAACGACACACACTGCTGGCAAAACACTCCCAGACCAGAGTGAGATCATGAGCCACATTTCTCCCTCTCTTGATAAGGACCTTGTGAAAGCTCCCATAGAATATCTTCTTCACTTCCTGCTGGTCAAAGGAGACTTCCTGTAAATCAGCCTTGTAATCATGATTGAAATAGGTCAAGGATTTCTTACTGGCTACAGGGAAAATAGGACAAATAACAGCTTAGAGTTAAAAGAGAAGTTGATTTCACACACATACAAAATAGTAAATAATTAGGCTTAAACATGGTGGAAGATTTCCTATGTTGTCAAGAAATGCTTTTAAACAATGGAAAAAATATGTAAAAATAAAGAATATGTTATAAGTAGAATAAAAATGAAAACATATCTTTAAATTGCACTGGGCAGTGTTTTTAATGCAAGGTTGACAAAGCTTCTCAAGAAACTGCTGCTGAGTAAGGAAACCATTAAAACTTTCCAGGCGAGTTCTGCTGCTTGCAAGATGTACGGAAACACCCAAATTTAACATAGTTAGCAAGACATCTTACGGTCAAGGTTAACACCCAGGAGAGGCTGGAAGTCCTCGTCCGTGACCTGCCACACGGCAAAGGGCTCCTTGGGGGTGTCGGGCAGGAGGCGCAGGAGGACGGTGATGGTGTGCTCGGGTGGGATGGCAAACAGGTGGATGTCACTGGAATGACACAAACCAAGGGAGCATCAGTGATTTAAATCACCAGGCAACATCCTGCGGCCTCACCCGGTGTGTTTGCTGGGCAGGGGGCCCTGGAACAGCTTTGCTCCTGGGAGCTGATTGTGGTATGTCCAGAAAGAGCCTGGACCTGCTGAGGTCTGTGCTGAGTGATGAGCACTCGTGGGCCTTCCCTCATGCCTGCGGGATGCTCGGGTGGAGCAGCTGGTGTCAATCCATCACTGCCAGAGCTGCCTCAGGGAATGCCAAGCCACAGCGAGTGCAGCCTTAATGCTTTTCACAAGAGAGCCCAGTGGAGGCTTACGAAACATCCCTGCCAGGTTCCAAAGCACTCCCCCAGGTCTCCTCTTTAAGAAGGAGGAATGGTTGCCATATATCATGGGGTGAATCTTTAAACCTTGGCACAAAACCCTTGGCTTGGGGACATGGTTTAGTGGCAGACCTGGCAGCATTAGATTAATGGCTGGACCCGGTGTTCTTCCAACCTTAATGATTCTATTATCCTAAATCAGTGTAAATGCCCATCAGGGATAAGCACTGAGCCCACAGAAAAGCCCCCTCTGGGTCCCCACATCCCAGCTGCAGGATTCAGGCTCGGCAGCAGTGAGAGGATACAAGGCAGTAAGGGAAGGTCAAATTGGTTTTTCCTGGAACATGCCTGTAATCTGAAACAGGACACATTGGCACAGCATAAACACAGCCCATCAAAACAAATAATACAAGTTTTTCTTTCTCTCTCGGTTTCCAAAGGGGTAGCGTCCTTGGAAAGGCATCTACAGGAGCTGAACAAAAGGATTTGCCCATCATTTTCCAAGTATTTAGACCAAAGGGTTCTCTGAATCTCCCCCACTCTGTTTACTCTAAGAAGCTTTGCTTCTTTAACGAAGATTAAGCGGAGTCAGTGGCTCAGTAATTAGGCTTTAAACAAAGTAGCAATGAATGTCAGGAGTCAGATCGCTCCTGATTCATAATCATAAAAAAGGAATGAGGTCACGGGAGCTGCCTGCCTCACTCGGGACCCTGTGGAGAAGCTTCATTTGCAACAGAATGGGGTCAAGCCACAACCCAGAGCCAGGGGTTATTCCCTCTCACCAGTACAGCCCAGGCTGCAGAGAGCAGCTCTAAGACTGATATTTTAGAAAGCAAAGATCTCTCTCCAAACCAGAGATGTTTGGGAGAAGGGATTGAAGATGAAAATGTGACCTCAAACTGCCGTCACTGAAGTGCAGGTGGCTGTGGACAGAATGCCTAAAGACTGGTGCAGTGTCCGTACATGACATGATCCTCATGTCCATCACAGCCACTAAAAAGCTGGAAAAAAGTGATTTTGTGGAAACCAAAAATAGCACTGTGAAAATGCTGAGCTGTACAAATGTATAATAAATACTATTGAGTCCCCTTAATTTCTACATGGCAACTGGTCTTGAGGAAAGTCAGGTGTTTATTTATTAATACATTAAGTAAAAACCCTCTGGCTACTTTTTCAATCTACGAATGGTTTGATTTAGCTCGTTTCAATCTACGAATGGTTTGATTTAGCTCGTCATATTTATCATTTCATTTGGAAGTTGCCAGCAGGGCTGCACCATTCCTCCCCAAAATGACTTTCCTTTTCCATGCACATGGCATGAGGCTGAGGATGAGGATGGCAACAGCCACATCTCTGCTCCCACCTGGTCCTCTGGGTGAGCTGAATGTCTCTGAACAGGGTGAAGGTGCGGGAACCACTGAATACAAAGGGCTCCATGGCCACGCCTTTAATGGAGGAATATTCCTTCTCTACCAAGCCAAAAGCTTCCATTATATCAAATCCTGGAACAAAGGAGAACAGAAAAATCAGTGGTTAGGAGAGAGTGCATAAGAAGTGTGTTTGAAGAGCAGGTCGAATTAGCACAGAGAAGGAGACAGGAGAAAATGCCCTTAATGACACAACACCAGCTCGAGTGTACCCCTCAAATGGCAGCCAAGGAAAATAAGTTTGTGTCTGCACCCTCTGTGCACATTTGTTGTAATCTCTTCCTCTTGGATCAGAATGGACAAAAGATGGAGACTTTCACAATTGTGTTTTCAAATCTTCAGAATGAAAAAAAAACAAATGAGAAAGATGTTGCTCCAACAATTTCTTCTTTTCAACTACATGCAAAGTATTATCTTCAGCTGCACGCAAAGTATTATCTTCAAAAGGCATGGAATCAGTCCAGTAATTGCTAGCAGGGAGAGAAAATTATTTCTACTCTGAAATGTCTTATGTGCAAGAGCCAGAAAAAATAGGAAAAAAACTTTAAAATACGAACATTTCCATTTCTTTCTATTTTCAGGAGACACCCAGGGGTGACCTGCCTTGTGTGGGCTGCAGAGATTCTCCTCTGACATCACCTCTGGCTCATGCAGCTTCATCTCTCTCCCCCAGCTCACCATTAAAGCTCCAGGTCATTTTCATTTCAATTTTCTGCTCAGTAAGACAAGATCTCACTGTTTGGATTCTTTTTGAGTTTATCTGAGTTTGCAGCAGACTGGGATGAAGGAGATGGTTCCTTCTTTAGCAAATGGAAGGGCTTCCTTTCAATGTGGTGCTTTCCATCTGGATTCCCTCACCCCTTCACCATTTACAATCTTCTGCAGTTTCCTGGCTTGAGTTTTTATTTCGCCTGGGGGCTGGCCCAGGGTGCTTTTATTTTATTATTTTTTTCCTACCCCAACAGTACAAGAGAGTTTGCCAAAATAAATGACCTACTTGAGGGCCATTTATCTCTGGTATGGAGCTTCTGCCACTGAAACTTCCTTTAAAATGTGCAGGAAGAGAAGGCTTGGGTCACAATTAAAAACATACAGAAATATAATCCCATTATTATCACAGAATCATGGAATCATTGAACAGCTTGAGTTGGAAGGGACCTTAAAGACCATCTAGTTCCATGTGCAGGGATGTAACATGCAAGGTCAGTTTGCTCGGGGCCATGTCCAACCTGGCCTTGGGCAAAGATGAAGTGACTCAGCCACCGAGTAGCCGGACCTTTCTCAGTCTCACCTGTGACACACAACTCTCTGGGGAGGAGGTGACACCCCTTCCTAAGCAGAACTCATGGTTTCTCAGTAAGAAACACTTGCAGCAAGCCCAAGAGCATGAACAGCTGTCATGGCACAGACAGGAGAAAGGGGAACTTGCTGCCCCAGCAAATCCGTGCAGCCTGACTGCAGAGAGCTCCTTGGGCAGCGAGACCTCCTCTGGAGGATGCAAAAGTGATCCTGGGGACAAACTGAGAGGTTTGGAGGCTGAGGAGCCTTCGTGAGTTAGGAATTCAAATCCCCTTGAAATGCAAGGGCTGTTTGAAGCTTCACCTCCTTAAGGCTGCTGAAAATCCTGGTGTTAAGCTCTAACAGCCAAGAGCACGAGCTGGTGGAGCGGCAGAACATAACAATCCAAGTACTGCAAAATATTCTTCTACCTGATAAAATTTATGTTCCAGTTTTGGTTCTCACACTTTTCCCCTTTTCTTTGGGACATTTTCCCCCCACTCAGCTCTTGCACATGTCTCCAAATCAAGACCAGGCAGTGTTTTCAGTCACAGCCCAGCAGCACCAGGGCTTGGATCTGCTACTGTACCTCTTATGGAACCTTCCGTGGAGGTGATGGTGGGGCAGGCTGTGAGAACAGAATAAAAGGGGGAAATGATTAGAGGAAAAAAAGCAGGGGATTATGGAAGCAAAATGAACACAGTTCCTTTAGGCAGAGCAAAGGGAAAACATAGCAAAACTTAGAATATCCTTCAGCTTCGTTCAGAGCCTGGACTTTAACCTTGTTTATATATGTAAGGAGAAAGAGAGAATTGATGTTTATGCAAACATAAAAGTTGTTTCCTGGCTTGCCTATCACAAAAATAAAACTAGAGTCTTTCATCATCAAACATCTCCATGATCACTTTCTTTTGACTAACTCACCTGGCACCCGATTATAGGAAATACAAGGGACCATCATTTTTGGCAAGTTTTTTTTTTTTAAACAGACATCAAAACATTTTTCTTTTCTTTTAACCGTGCCTTAGTAGTGTGGTAAAATAAAGATATACGCAGTTGCAAATTTTGTACCTGAGATTAAAAATACACACAGCAAAAATATGCATCTCAGTGTGAGAACCTGGCTTTTGATTCCTTCAGGAAAACACAGAGCGTTTTGAAAAGTTTTGCAGTTTGTCTTTCAGAAATCCCCTTGATGAATCCTCTGAGATGCCACAGGACAAAAAGCAAGACCAGAGGAGGAGAGGCTGGGATGTGAAGCTGGAGCATGAGGCACCAGGGCTCTGAGCACTCTGTTTAAAGGCTCAGGTAAGGGGGTGTTTTAGAAAACAGCTCATGAATGCTACTTTCAATTATCTGCTGCCATGTAAATCCCAGGCCATGGATGACAGATGGAGCTGGGACAAAGGGAATGCTTGATGCTCGCAAAATGAGAAATGTCCCTGAAAATCAAGGACACTTGACAAGATGGGCTGTTTCACAAGGGGTTTCCTAGGTCATCAGGATAATAGAATCTCAGAGATCATTGTACCGAGGCCTCGGCATAGCCCTGCCATTCTTGCATCAATGCCATTTCCCGCCTCATTGCCCAAGCAGGGCTTTCCTTTCCTCACGCCTAACTTTTGTAAAGTGTGTAAAACATTTAAAGGAGATGACTGACCTGCCCCAAAACACCTGAGATTCCTAAGCCTATAGGAATTTCAATGCCATTCCTCATGATGAAGAAAGGGCACCCAAACCTATGACTCTGATGGCCAGGGGACCACTAAAGCCAGGATTTAAACCACAAAGACTTACAAGGTGCTGTGACCTCCTTTGTTCAAACTGATGCTTAATTTTTTGCATACATATTTATACACATAATTCCTATGGAACTGGGTGTAAAACTATTTAAGGAATCTATGGAAATCCATTAAAAAATCAGTTTCTGAAACTTGAGCCTTGAAACTCTGAGCTCAACCAGCCCTTGCATTTGGGATCCTCTGTCTGTACACTGCTCTTCCCCTTCCCCTTCCAGAAACCAACTTTTCTAAATCTTAGAGTGTGGTTTGGGTTGGAAGGGACCTTAAAGCCCATCTCATTCCAACCCCCTGCCATGGGCAGGGACACCTTCCACTAGCCCAGGTTGCTCCAAGCCCCATCCAACCTGGCCTTGGACATTTCCAGGGATGGGGCAGCCACAGCTTCTCTGGGCAGTCTGTGCCAGGGCCTCACCACCCTCACAGGGAAGAATTTCTTCCTAACACCTAATCCAAACCTGCTCTTTGTCAGTTTGAAGCCATTCCCCCTTGTTCTATCATTCCACACCCTTGTAAAAAGTCCCTCTCCAGCTCTCTTGAAATTGAAGCGTGGTGAATGAAAAAAAAATATATGATCCCAAAGCAGGCTGTAAACCTGTCCATTTTTCAGGTATGTGACTTTCTTGTTTGGGAGCAAGTGAGCTCATTCTGACCCTTGCCCAGGCCCCAGAGTCCCTCTTGCTGACATCCCTGGCAATTCTCCCCTCCTTCCCAGGCTGGAGGCGCTGGGATTGCTCACAGCTCTTTGATCAGGCACTGCTCAGCTTGGGTGAAGCATCTCAGAGTCAGGGCAAGGATCCCTGACACTGGCAGTTTCACTTCTGCTTTGAAGATCTTTCCCTAGACTTTCCAGCCTAGGATTCCTGCTCTCTTGTTATTCTCTTTGTTTTTTGTTTTTCTCTCCAAATCCCAGCCCAGTGCAGTTACTCACTGTACAATAAACATTCACTCCCGCAACATCAGACCATTTTTCTCAATAATTTGGTTATATATCAATATTGGAGTCTTTTATTGCACATGCAACTGTTTTCCCAGCATTGTTACATATTGTCTCTCCTTCTTCAAAAAAAAAAGGTACTTTATAAAACATAAAGAATTTAGTATTTCTTCTATTGTCTTTTCAGCTGTCATAGCCAAACAGCTATATTAAATTCTACAAGGTGACTCACCAGCCTTTCGGGAGGATTGTTTTCTGCTTGAAAGTTCACAGAACTTTTCCACTGTGATCTGAACACCTCAATAAACCACTTGAAAACTTAATCTAGTATGTCCTTTGTTGCCTATAAACTAAATTTTTTTCATCCAAGCTGCCTCATTCTTCAATCTTAACTTCACTCAATAAATTTTAAAACTTAAATTTTGCTTGGAATAGTTTTAAATAGTCAGGAAAAGCCAGCACTGTCACAATAACTGCATTCTAATATTTACTTACTAAAAACTTTTTATAACCCTCTTAATTCAACATTTCTCACTAATCCATTTCATAGTTTGCTTTATATCAGCTATGAGAGCATACGCTCATTAAATTTAATAAGGGACTTTACAGGGAATTTTAATTTAAAACCTGTCACACTTCCCTGCTCTACATTTTGGTCAAGTTGTGCAGAAATCCTCTAAAACACGATCGGTCTCTTTACTGAGCCTGATGTTAAGAAGTTCTGTGGTTTCTGGTTGTCCTTGGATTGTCCCCAAGGGCATCTGTCAAGAGCTGATGGACCCCTTGTGCTGCTCTGCAGAGCCCACACTGTGCTGTGTGCTGCTGAATTAGAAACCACCACCAACAAAGCAGGGCTGTGGAGATGATTTACCCTCTGTCTTAGGTGGGACGAATCCTCGGATGGAAGGGAATTTAGACAACACCGGAGCTGAAAGAGAAAGCAATCACAAAATCATAAAGTTGGAAGAAACCTTAAAGATCATCAAGTCCGACCTTTGACCAAATACCACCACGTCCACTCAGCCGTATCGGGAACAGCCACACCTGCTTGGTTTTTCAGCTCTTCCAGGGATGGTGGCTCTACCACTTCCCTGGGGAGCGTTTTCCAATGCTTAACCACTCTTTCAGTGAAGAAATGTTTCCTAATATCTCACCTGAACCTCTCCTGGCACAACTTGAGGCCATGCCTGAGCTTTGTTAGTCAAGATTGTGATGCCTGGCTCGAAACCCAAAGGGCCGCCAGCCCTTCCCACTTGTCCCAGAACTGTCAATAACTCACAGGACTACAGAAATTGGGGCAGGATTTTCACTTTTCAAGGCTAATATTCTATTGCTGAGCAAAACCCTGGCCTCAGCCAGAGCCCGGTGCAAGTGGGGCCTTTATTGTCCCAGCAGAGGCTGCCTTGAGGCTGATAGAGGGAGGGAAATGGAGACTGTGCACATTCCAGCTGACCCCTGTACCTGTCCGTCCCGTCGTGGATGTGCTCTCGCTCTCTCCCGTGTAGTGGATGGCAGAAATGGTCACCTTGTAGGCTCGATCAGGCAGCAGGGACTGCAGGGTCACACTGCTGCTCTTGCCAGAAGCCATGATCTACAACGGGGGGAAAAAAGATCCCAGCGTTTGGGGTTCTCATTCCAGCTCTTACTCACAGCCCAGGGTTAGCTGGGGCTGACTCCTGGGATGTGAGGCCCAGAGCAGCATTCCTGCTCAGCTTGGCCGAGGAAACCTGGCTGTGTCTTGCTGTTGGACTAGCCATGTCCAGGGAAAAAGCATTTTCCCATACAAAGACCCCAGTATTCCCCAGGGAAATGCAGCAGAAGTGCCGTGTAACAGGATAACCAGGCTGTTTAAGTAGGGAATCTGTGTTTTAAAAGGATAATATTTAACCTCCCTAAGCCACAGGGGCAGTAGGTTTATCCCCTGCTCCTCTGCCTCCAAGAATTCCCCACCCCAGTTCAGGGAACAGAGAAAGCCGCATTATCAGTGGCTTTGATGGAGAAAAATATCTTAATTACAGAAGAGGCTCGGAGTTTACAAAGCAACACATCAGCAGGAGGAGATTTGGGGTTGAGTGCTGATATCCTAATGGCAAACCTGACTGGAGTGAGCAGAATTCCTCTGGTCACATTGTCCCCATGGGCCTCTGGGCCAGTGTCTGTCCCCTACAAAGGAGCTGGAGACTCACAGTTTGCTGGGCAGCAGCATCAGAAACAGGGCTGTAGGTGATTTTGTAGTGCTGAACGCGGCCGTCAGGAGGGGTCCAGTGCACCTGGAGGCTGCTGGGGGTCTCAGAGTCGATGAAGAGGTTGGTGGGTGGGCTCCGGGAATCTGTGACAGGGATGGAAGGTGAACAGCATGAAAAGCAGGGAGAAATCTTTACAAATGGAGCCAGCAGCATTTGCTTCCTGGCCCATTTCTGAACACCTCAGTGCTCTGCTGTGCAAGTAGCCAGCGCTCAGAGCAGATGTGGGCACCCTGGGCATCAGGCATGAGGGAAAACAGATTCTGGAGGGATGAGGATTGCCCAAGTACAACACACCACAACGCAAGCATTCAGCAATTCCAGGCCTAGGACATGGGAAAAATGCTCGGAGGGGTGAAGGAGTCCTGAAAGCACAAGGAAAAGAGACCCATTGTACACATCATAAACAGACACCAAGGGTACTCAAACTGGAATTGGATTTCATCAAACTGGACAAACAGCTTTGCTGGCAATTAAACCTGGATCACACATCAGAGTTAATTCATCATAATTCCTAATATTTTTCAGCTTTCTCTGTTTCAAAATTACTCTTAAAAAAAAAATCCCAGAGCATCCAGCACACCAGTGTTCTGTCTAGAGCTTCTGACACCAACACCCACAGCCCTGGAATGGGTCACACATGGTGCCTGAGCTCCTCCCTCTTCTCTGGCCCTAGACTGGGATGTATGGATGGATCCCAAACAGGTGATGGGCTGAGCCAGACAGTCAGAAAAGAGTTCGCCAGAGACCAAAGCTGAGCCATTTTTAATTACATAAATGCATTTCTTTCCCTGGGGTCCTGCTGTGCAGCAAACTGGATCTGACGACAAAGGCTCTTATGCTGGAGGGATTTCTCTGAGCAGAGATGGAGAGTGAGGAAAGGAAAGGCAGAGGGGGCTTAATCAGCTCAAAAACAGGCTTGAGAGCATGAGGTCATCTACTCCTGGGGCTTGCTTCCAAGCATAAAATCATATGTCTGCCCTTGAACCTGTGCTGGTGTGAAGACAGAAGTCTTGGACAGAGAAAATGGAGAATTTATTCAGAAGACACTAAAAATGATGGGCAAGCCCTAAAGACAGTCAAAGAAACACACCCAGGTGACGAGGTTTTTATTCTGCAGTTTTGCCTGTACGGATCTTCTGCCCACCCAGCAAAGCCTGGGGTGACCTTAAAGCACAGGTTGAGTGAAGATCATTTGCATCTTCATTGATTCTCCTTCCCTTTTGTGTACAAAATAAGCTTACTTTTACCGAGGCTGAACCAAGACTGCAGCAGCTGAATCAGGCTGGAGGCTGTTGCACCACCACGAGGTAAAGCAGAGAAGAAAACAAGAGTGGGAATAAAGTCACTTCAGCAGCATTTTATCAGTCAGTGCTGCATCTTTGCTGCCTGCACTGGCTGTTTCCTTCAGCTGAGGTAAGGGGAGACTCTGCTTAAGTGAACTTAAAAGGGAAAGTTAGGGGAAGTCTTTAGAGTCAGGTTCATTCTGGAAAGCCCTCAGGCCTGGCAGAATTTGATGGCATGGATCTGACAGACAGGGGACAGGCTGCCTCCTGAAGCTGCCCTGGAGGATAGAAGCATCTCTGCCACCATCTGGGCCCTTGTTTTCCTCTTCAACATCTGGTCCTCCACAGGAGCAATCCCTGCTTGCTCTCAGGTCTAACCAGCATCACAGGCACCTAAGTACTCAAATAAGAATAAAACCCTGGGCTTCACTCCATCAAAAAGCTCACCTGCAATAATTATTATATATTCACTATAAGCCATGTTTTTTCCTGCCACGGGTTGAAGCTTCATTCCCACATTTCGAACCCTCTTATTTACCATGCATGCTCTGCTAGGAAGAGCTCACTGAGGAGCTGGATAAAGAGATTTCCTAGGCCAGGCTGGAGAAGCTGCTGGCACAGAAGCACTTTGTAAAACACTTCAGTGCAAAGCCAGCCAGGATGGCTCAGCCCAGCCTCAGCAGCATTTCCCATCCAAACCTTCCCTTCAGGACTAACAAGGGACTGGGTTTTTTTGCTCAAGTTCTTTTTTCCCCAGCCTGGATGAAAGAACCCTCCCTCAGTACAAAAGAGGGTCCCTCTCTGATTCTCAGCAGGACCACCACTGCACAAGCCTTTCCAGCACTTCCCAAGGACCACCATTCAGCAACCTACACGTCCCAGCAGATTCCTCTCAGGAAAGCATCATCTGCAGTCCCCCGTGCTTGCTTGGAAGGTTTGTGTGGGTTTGAAGTACCACTAAGGTTGTTTATTTGTGTGACAAGTGATGGCTGTGAAAGCCTTTGGTCAAGGATAAGGACTCTGCTACACCTGACAATTTATAAAACAGGCTGAAAGAGAGTTCAACTCAAATGAGAATTCAGTCTAAATATAACAGAGAGAAAAAAAGAAACATCAGAACCACGGGTAAGCAGCACACTTTAACAATTTTGTTGTCTTTGGGAAATACATCAGCATGCTTTTGTTCCTGCTCTGCCTCTTAGGAAGTCTGCAGGGAAAAGTTTGCTAACTGGGTTACTGAAAAAATAACCCCAAACTTTTTTCTTTCCTCTAGTCAAAACAAAGAATTAAAAAAACTCCAATTCCTCCAAGGCAAGAAGGGGCCTGCACCATATCACTGTCTCCGAATTTTCTTTTCCAGCTAAAGCTACTCACTGATTTTGAGTTCATAAAACGATAAATCTCAAACCATAACTTTGAAACAACTTCTCTTCCTACCAGAAAGATGAGAGACCTCATCCCACTCCTTCCAAATGACACAGCACAGTGATGAGGGTTGTTGGTTTTTATAAGAGGATGATGTTTCTGGTGACCTGTATTTTGTGAGGGATTGGTGTCCGCAGGGTCCCATGAACGTAACACATTTGGCCTCCAAATGGGTGTTTCAGGTGGGACAAGAGGAATTACTGGCCCTGAATAAAATGAACTTGGTGTTTTCACCTCACCCCAGGGGAAGAACTCGGTTCCATTTCACAAAACCAGAGGCAAAGAGCATTGCTCTGACCTGGCAATTTTTTACCTTGACCTTCAGAGAAGAAAGTATTCCAAGGAGGATGAAGGACAGGGAGAGAATCTTGTGTTACCAGTTCCTGCTGAGTTTCACTTCAGTCATTGCCCTTAAACTTCAGCATTTCTTGGAAATTCTACCAAGATATTTTTAAGAAAAACTTCATGACTTGACCTATCCTTATATAAAGAGATGGTGCCAAGACAGAAGAAGAGAAAAGCAATGATGAAAGCAAAAGAAAGCACTTCCTCCCTTCCACAACCTCCTCTAGCACACACCTTTGGTATTGTTCAGCACAGCCTGATCAGTGCTGTTCACCAGGCTGCAGCCCAAAGACTGCCATCCTGAGGAGAACCAGAGAGCTTCCACCGCTGTTTCAGCTCTCAGAACTTCATTTTATAATTAAAATTAAGGGGAAGAGGGCTCAAAAATCAGACCAAGGGGTCTGGGTTTTCACATAACATAAGAGATTTCCATGCTGTGTCCGAGTGAGTTACTATTCACCAGCTCTGATGGTGGATTAACACCACTGGGCATCCTGACCAGGCACAGCACAAGGTGGCAGCTTTTGCTTGAAACACTGAAGATTTGAAATATAACCATGTCCCAGGATTTCCCAGAGTCCCGCCTAGTGCCACATCTTCCCACACATCCACTGCACAAGCCTTCAGCAGTTCTCTGGCATCTCCAAGTTTCCCCTGAGCTGCCCAAGCGCAGCACTGGAAATCACCAGCCACCACTTCTGTGCCAGTTCTCCTCCGTGGGAACTTCTTACTTTAAACACTGGGAAAGAATTAACATCAAAACCATTGATTCCACGTGCAAATATTGGCTGGGAGAAGTGTGGCAGTGTCCTGACTGCTCCTGAGAAGGGACCAGCAGCACCCAGGCACTGAACCCTGTGTTGGCTGCCCAGCTGCACACCTGGCTTCCTGCAGAACTTTTCTTTCTTCTTGCAGAAGGCAAAGCGTGACAATTCCCAGGGCTCCTGCACAAGGACAGCAGCTGACAAGCAGAAATCAAATTGCTTTCCCTGTCCCACTGGGGTGCCAACAGCAGCAGGGACTGGCTTGTGCAAATGTGCCTAGAAGGGCACTGTCACGTGTCCTTTTGCTGGGCTGAGAGAGCTCCTCTGACATTTCATAATTCATAGCTTAAAACATGGTAATTAATTTTCCTACACCCTCCAAACAGCTCTAATTGTGCTCTTGTCATCATATGTCAATAGGAGGCTTGCTTTTTTTTTCCTTTTGTCAGTATGCAGCTCCAAGGTACTTGTCTGAGGTAGCTTCCTATAAAAAATGTTATTATTATTTATTATTAATAAAACCTGAGCTTCTTATTCCAAGACTACCATTTACTTCGAGTTTCATCAGCTCAACATCAGCCTAAATGAGTTTATTCTGCAGAGAAGCATGAGATCTGAGAGGGGAGGGAGGACTGCTGGTGTTGAATGGATTGTGTTCCATTCACTTCCAACAAAGCCATTTTACAGGCAATATTAATTACCAGGACCTCTGGGAGTGCCACTTTTTAATCTCATATCCTGCCTGTACACAGCCAGATTTAGATAATGCTTCCAAGGCAGAGTGTGCCTGCAGGATTCCCTCCCATATTTGTAAATGCTCTCAGTGAGGCACAGGCCAGCAATGACACAGCTCAGGAAATCCTCACCATCCTTACAGGCAATATTTTATTAACAGGAACCGTTCCTTAGACAGCACAGCGACACATTCAGCTGAATTCATTTCCATCCATGCACTGCACAGAAGCAGAGGAGGGATGAAATGTATTCTACATGGAACACGTGCAAGGATTTTCATTTGCCTCTAAAGTGCACCAGCCTGATGTGATTGTCCAGCCTCTTGTTCTCAGGACAGATTGAGAACATTTTCGGACAGAAGCCTGAATATCTCTAGACTTTTTCAGACATTCAGGTTTGAGTTTTCAGAGCTGGAGGTGACCAGTCTGAGCTGCTGGTGTGTGCTGAGTTGTGAGGCATCCCACGCCCTCTTTGTCACCCCCGGACTGTGCATCCCAGCACTGGACACTTACTGGTCCTGTGGTGAACAGAAACGGTGTCACTTCGAGCACCATCTTTGTAGTAGGCCCAGATGGATATTTTGTAGTCAGTGTTCTTCTGCAGGCCCGGCAGGACGGCCGTCTCCACATTTCCAGCGAGGGAGAGCTGCAGCAGGGGAGGAAATGAGTCAGTCCCGTTCCCAGGCAGCCCCAGGCTGGTTCACGCCACCCAAGTGCCTGGCTCATAGACTGTCCGTGGGCACAAATGAGTTAGCACCGGGCTTTGGGGCCAAAGTTTGCTGTTTGGGGTTGCACACATGTGAGCAAAGGCAAAATTCCAGCCCTGAATAATGCAGAGCAGACGCTTGTGCACGGCAGCCCAGCTATACTCAGCAGCTCCTTCAGCACCACCACACAGAGCTCTGACACAAGGCAGTGCCTGCCTGGAGCACTGAATCCCTTTGCTGAGTTTCCAGCTTTTAGGAGACCTAGGGACAGGAACCCCAGTACCCCTCTGTTCCAGCCCAAATGGAACATATTTGGTCTCTCTCATCGCAGGAGAGACT
Source organism: Gymnorhina tibicen (assembly GCA_013399875.1). NCBI lineage: Eukaryota > Metazoa > Chordata > Aves > Passeriformes > Artamidae > Gymnorhina > Gymnorhina tibicen. The sequence continues at coordinate 919,311 of VXAZ01002748.1, read as the reverse complement.
CAGGTATTAAGCCTCCATTTAAAATGCTGTTTGACCTCATACTGAAAATAGGGGCTTCACATGGCAGAGGTCACCTGGTCCATCCCTGCCATGCCTGCCCCAGCTCTGTCTCTGGTCATTCTTCTCCATGTGCTCCTCACTTGGACCTCATCCTTCCCAAAGAGCAGTATCCCAAAAGTATCAATGCTTCCTAGCACTGAGGAGAAGAGAAAATGCTTCACCTTCTTGGAAGCAGTATCTCTAGCTATAAATACTTGAGTATTGTCTTTTTCTTATCCACAGCATCTTGACATTGGGGGCTGGTGATCCTCTGCAACCCCAGATCTTTTTCTACTGAATTGCTTCTTAGCTATTTGTTCTACATCCTGTATACCTGTGGTTAATTATTCCTGCCTAAGCTTAATACTTTCTGCTTGTCCCTATTAAATTTCATCCTTGAGGTTTCCCAGAACACTTCTGCAATCTTCCCAGAGCCTGTAGGACTCTGCCCTGCTGTCCCTCCTGCTTCCAGCAGTCAAGGTGACTGCTCCACTGACAGCCAGATCCAGGAGGGATCCTGCTGAACTGTTCAGTTGCTGGAGTGCATTTGCCTGAATAGTTTTACACAGCTCTCTGCCACTCCTGCAGGTGAGTTCAGAGCCAGCCCAGCCTCCCCAGAGCTCTGTGTGGGCTCCTACCTCCTGAGGCTTCTCTCCACTGGCTGTGCTCCACTTGATCTGATAGACAACCACATCCGAGGCAGCGACAGCTTCCCACTGCAGGCGGAGGCTGCTCCCGGAGAGCTCGGTGACCTTCAGAGCGCGCGGAGCGGGGACCTTCACTGAGGGATGCACAAGGAAAGGAGCTGAAGTGCAGGCACTGACAGCACCTTGTCAGAGCCAAGGTGGGGAGCAGATGGCTGGGGAGCAAAACATCAACCAAGCAGATGTCTGAGACCAGCCTGTCTGTCGCTTCTTCAGGCCCATATGACAACAGTCATCAGGACAGACAGGGGTAAATTATTTTTAAAGCCCTAATTAAGAAAGATTATCTCATTTACAGAGAGGACACATATCACACCAGTTTTGTAAAGGGAAGAAGGCTAGGAGGGCTCTCAAGGATGCAGAGGTTAGGGATACATCATGCTTTTCTTCATGTGCTTCTTTTCTTTATCCTTTCCACCTCATTTTGAGCATAACACAGTTGGACACATTCCACACACAAAGAACAGCAGCCATCTGGGCTCCGTGCAAGGGTTTTGGCCATGAGCTGCTGGGGCCAGTCTTCAAAACATCCCAGTTCAGATACACACAAACCGACTTTGTCACCTCTTACTAAGGCCAGAAGTATTTCTGTTCCCTACTTACAGGTGGTGACATTGCCAGTAATTGGAAAGGAGTCCCCTTCATCGTATGTAGATCTGACACTGATGAAGTATTGGGTGAGGGAGGACAGAGGTCTCAGGACAGTGGATGTTGCAGTGCCAGGAACTTCCACCTGCAGTGGGGAGTTGTGTGAGTATTGTTTGAGGCAGGCTGAGACATTTGGGCTTGTTCAGCCTGAAGAAAAAGAGACACCTTATTGCAGCCTTTCAATATTTAAAGGGAGCTTATAAGAAAGATGGGAACAGACTTTTTTAGTAAGGCCTGTTGCTACAGGACAAGGGGTCCTGGCTTTAAGCTAAAAGAGGTAGATTCAGATGAGATATAAGGAAGACTTTTTTATAACAAAGGTGGTAAAACACTAGCACAGGTTACCCGGAGAGGTGGTGGATGCCCCATCCCTGGAAACATTCAAGGCCAGATTGGATGAGGATCTGAGCAACCTGATCTAGTTGAGGATGTCCCTGCTGACTGCAGGGGAGTTGGACCAGATGGTTATGGATGTCCCTTCCAACCCAAACCATCCTATGACTCGAGAGGGCACAGCTGCAGAGAGGTCAGCATTTGGTGATAACCGCAGCAAAAGTGCCCATTTCAGAGTTAAAACACTGCCAGCACACAAGCTCTCCCTGAACAATGCAGCTGAAGGACAACAGGGCATTATCCAGCTTCCCAAGTTCCTTCTCCTTCCCCCAGCCCCTGAGGACTCACCTCTCCAGCGTTGCCCCCTCTGCTAGAGACGTAGGTGACGTGGTGAGCTCGCACGGCCGGGGCCGCGGCCTCCCAGCTGACCCGCACGGACGCGTGGCTGAGCTCGGAGAAGCTCAGGTACCTGGGAGGACTCAAGGCCACTGCAACAACAATTAGTGACAGCACTCTGAGCCTTCACAGGCTGCACAGTGGCAATGCCACCCGCTGCCTCCTGCTGCTCTTAGGTGATCCCGCCTTGAACTACGAGGCTCATTCACTACGCAGGCAAATATTCTCTTTGTTCACTACCACACACACATCTGGGAGGTTATGAAGGGCTGCCGCAGATTTAGGTGAGGATGAGCCAGATGATTGCCTTTTTCCACCCCAGACAACAAAGACTTCAAGGAACACCTCTTTCAGGGGAACACCACTCCTTTTTCACAGCTCACCGTGCAATTAGAGATCCCCTTGGGGACCAATATTTGCTTCAGATCCAGCAGGAAAGAGGCAGCGTGTTTACAAGCTACATGCACAATATGGGAAGCACCTCATTTAACACGTCTCTCCTGCCTTAAGTGTTTAATAACAACTCAGTAAGCAGCAGCAGCACTTACGGGTGGTTTCCTGGATGCTGGCTGGATCACTGGCATCTTCCCCATACATGGCATACACTGCCACGGAGTACCCAGTGCTGGGGGACAGCCCCTGCAGCAGCACCTCGGGCTGGGTCACCTTCACCTGCCAACAGAGAGGGGGTTTAGGGTACCCTTCAGCTCTAGGGTACCTCCCGATGCACTTGAGAGAGCAGGACCTTACAGAGATATGGGCCAAGGTCCCTTTGGCTACACTTAGGGACATCTCCAATCTAGAATGGCCTTAGAATCATAGTATCACAGAATATTCTGAGTTGGAAGGGACTGACAAGGATCATCAGAATCCAAGTCCTGTTCCTAAACAGGCAAACCCCAAGAATCTCACCATGGGCCTGAGAGCGTTGTCCAAATTTTCTTTGAGTTCTGTCAGGCTGTTGCTGTGACCAGTCACAGCCTGTTCCCGTGCCCAGCCATCCTCAGGGTGAGGAACCTTTTCTTAATATCCAACCTAAACCTGCCCTGACGCAGTTCCAGCCGTTCTCTCGGGTCCCGTCACTGCTCACACAGAGCAGAGAGGGAAGCTGCCCCTCCACTTCTCCTCATGAGGAAGCTGCAGACCCCAGTGATGTCTCCCCTCAATCTCCTCTTCTCCAGTCCCTTCACCACCCGGGCAGGCGCTCTGCAGTGATCTGTGCTCTGCCTCTCTTCCCCTGGGACCCCAAGCCCGGCAGGGATGCACAGCACCTCCTCCTACCCTGCTGTGCAGAGCCCCGAATCTCTCACACCAAAATGCTGCTGCTCTGGGTTGGACTCAAGAGCTGACATCCCGCTTTTCTCACACACGGGAAGCTCTGGCAGGAGCGCTGCCGGCTGCCAGCAGCCCCAGAGCAGCCGGGCTGCTGCCATCTGCTGCCAGCACGGCCCGGGCACGGCTCTGCTCCGCAGCCCGCTCGCCGCAGAAAGGCACCACGGGGACACTCGGGAGTCTGCACGCGTTGGAGCGCAGTTTATAAAAACCTGGGAACGTTTTAATGCCGGTTTCGCAGACATCCCATAGGGCTGGAGCATTGCACTCTTATAAGGAGTAGGTCAGGTAACTGTGGAAATGTTTCAGCATGCTGAAATACAAATTTGAGTGTTGGTCTTGCTTCAAATGTTCTGAATCTTTTAAGAATCCCATGATTATGCACTGAAAGCAGAGTATTAATTGTTCTGTTTTGAAAACCATCCTGCAATTGCCCCTAGTGTTGTGCATTGAGGGGGGAATCTTAGTCAGAGTATTAATTGTTCTGTTTTGAAAACCATCCTGCAATTGCCCCTAGTGTTGTGCATTGAGGGGGGAATCTTAGTAAAAGAGGCAATAAATGTTCGTCCCCACTCACTTTGTTTTTTAAAATTTATATCCTCAGCCTATAGGTACTCCAGACAACGCATTAAAATGCACAGCAAAGGGTTTTTAGATGTTTTTAAGGGTTTTCCATTCATCAAGCATTGTTTTATTCATCTGCAGTGCCGTAGGTCTGTTTTCAGATGTCAGCAAAATCCGCCCCAACACATTTTCAATTAACATTTAAAGATACACACAGTCAAGATGTGTATGTACAACCTTGAGGATACAACAATTACACTTGGGGCTGCAAGGGTGTGAGTTCAGTGCCTGGGTTTCCAGGGCCCCAGGACGCACAGCCAGATCTCTTAATTTCCCGTGTGAAACCCTCACAGTTATAAATCACTTTGAGACAAACCATAAAAAAGAATCTTTTATGAAAGCCCTTTCTGGCAATAATTCCGATACATTTTCTTTCTTTGACCAAATGATACCAATGGCCAAAGCTTAGAGCTAGCACTAAGCTCAGCCCAGACAGAGAAAAAACAATATTATCATTATTGCCACAAACTCTACCTCTGTTGTATAGTCCTCTGCTCTGTCAGGGGCTGCAGAGCAGAGCACCAGGTAGTGCGTGGCTCCCTGGGCTGCTTTCCAGCTCAGCCTCAGACTGTTGTGGCTCAGCTCAGAGACGCGCAGGGAGCGAGGGGAAGACAAAGGCACTAAAGAGAAAAACAATGCACAAAGGTACCTTCAGTGTATGAGGCCTGAAACAACTCAAAACCCAGGGGACACCTGGCTTTACAACAGCTACTGCAAGCTGGTGGGCACCCACCCCACATCTAACATGGTCTCCACTTTACAGAGAGTTTAATTCACTCGGAGACCACGGATTAAAAAAAACAGCAAGGAGTTGCAATATATTTCTAGCAGGGTGTGTTACTGCCACTGTCTGCTTTGCAGAATGACACAGGTGGAAAGGACCCCTGGAGGTCTCTGGCCCAACCTGCTGCTCAAAGAACAGGTTACTCAGGGTCTTGTCTGGTTGAGTTCTGAGCATCTCCACAGATAAGGAGAGCTGTAGACAGCCTGAACTTGAGGAGGGAGGAAACATACAATGGCAGGCTCCAGCCTGAGATGGTCAGAGAGTGAGCTCTGCTCACCTTTCCTCACCAGCCCTCAGCACAATTCTCTCTACTCACGACCTACGTGTGGAGGTGACGCCTCTCAGCCCGTCCCCCACCGCGGTGTCGTACACAGGGATCACCGACACCAGGTACTCCGTGTGCGAGGTCAGGTTGGACAGCTGCAGAGAGGACACTGCTCCCTCTAAAACCACCTGCAGGCACAAGGGAGGGCTGTCAGGGCAGGGAGGTGCTACTGCTCCTCAGCAATGGAGCGGCTGAGCTGGCCATCCCTGGCCAGCGTGGCTTCTCCGTGGCAGATCCGTGCCCAGGAACATGAAGCCCAGCTGCCCTCTGCACTTTGTGGTAGCTAACATCTCCCCAAAACAGAGAGGTGAGAGGCAAGAAAGATTCCTGTCCTCTAAGCCTGGGATCTGTGCAAACAGAGCACAAGACCCTAGTCATGCTCTCACTGAAGCCAGTGGAAATTCATCCACAATTTGGATTTGCTTTTTTAAATCATTTCTGTCACAGATGAGTATCCTTGGACAGTTCTCTCTACCTGAGTGTCCTCTTTGAGTCAAAACACACGATTTAGGGAAGGGATAACTCTGGCTAAGAGAAAAATCAGCGTCTTCTATCTTACCACCCTATTACCTCATCACTTTTACACTCATGGTGCATTTAATTTCATCTCTGGCTTAACTGATGGCCCGCTACCCTCCTCTTTTTGTCTACCCAAGCCTCCTTAAATTGCCAGCCACCATCTGGAAGCTGTGGCAGTCTCGGGTGTCCAGGGAAAGGTCTCTCACCTCCTTGGGGGTCCCACCCTTGGATGGATAATACACAACCCGGTATTTCTTTGGTGGTCTCAGAGGAGGGCTCCAGGCCAAGTGCATGCTCTTGGAGGTCACAGCAGATATTTTCAGGTCAGTTGGGCTGAGCTGGGGACCCGTGCTCACAGGGATATCTTTCACAGCGCTGCCTAGGAATTAAAAACACAGTTATTTTCTTATATTCACACTTCTCATGCCAGACGTACTTTCCAGCTCATAAATATGAGTGACATTTTTCAAATCAAGTTGCAGTCTTCTTCCCTATAGAGTATAGAAACTGTTCCAGACTGCTCTGAAATAAATATTTTAAAACTGGGTGTACAGAGAACATAAATACTCCATAGAGAACAGGCTGTGTATTTTGCTTGATGCTGCAAATAATTCTTCAACACAAGTCTGTGTTCCTCAATCACAAAAATTTGCCAAAATTAACAAGCAAAAATTACTTTGGTTTCTTTTGGGACAAGCTCACTTTTCTTCAGCCTAACCTTCACCTTTGTAAAATGTCTAATTATGTCAAATACAAATCAGTAAGAATAAATTAATTTATGAATATGAATTTCCAGAGCATTAAAATTAAAGTATGCTTGAAATTTAGACTTTCCCATTCTGCTTAGGTCAATCTTAAGAGCAGAAAGAGGTGGAAATATGTACACAATATTTCTCCTGAGAATCTAAGCTAACATCTGGAGTGGTTCTTCATGCTCTTCATCGTGCAAGCTGTTCCCAGCAAAGGAAAGAAATGGCTGCTTGATTTTAACTTGTTGGAGATCCAATATTTAAAGTTTTGAAGAGAAAAACAAAAACTGTTCAGGTGTTTTATTATTTCCTCATCCTACCTCCACATTTACTCCGTACACTTTCCCTAGTATATTTCCCTATTAGTTCTTTCTCCTTTTTCTGCCCGTTTTTGGTTGGAAGAAACTGAGAAAAGAAGACGGTTGCAACGCCTTTATCACACCATATGATAAAGGAAGAGGGAAAGGAAGCCCTTTTTCCGTATCGTGGTTGTTATTGTCTCGAGGTGATGTTACCCACCAAGAGGAAGCGGGGTGGCGAGCAGCGGGAAGCTCAGCCCTCACCGAGGAGGTCCCACTTCACCTGCGGTTTCCTTGTGGCTCCTCTCCTTGATCCTGGTGCACAGGACCCGTGTGAGCTTGCCGACCAGGGAGCCGAGCAGGGGGAAGTCCAGCACGTTGTACACGGTGAGCTCCAGCGGCTCCGAGGCCACTTGCCTCAGCTCCGCCTCGTCCGCGTTCTTCACCCCTGCGACCAGAGAGCGAGGCTGACAAACTCCCCCGAGATGAGCACAGGGACTCCCCAGGGGTGGGTTTGCCAGCACCCTGCTCTCCAAGAACAGCCTCCCAGTCATCCCAGGGGCAGAGTGGTGTCTTAGTGGCCCTGGGCTTTCCTGCAGCAACCACGTCAGCCCAGCCTGGGAAGAGATTTCAGCTCAGAAGGCCTTTAGTGGCCTGGAGGCAGTCTTGTGAATCCTCCTCCTGTTCTCCTGCCTCCTCACCACTTGCAGGCTTTGCTATCAGAAAGGGAGGTATTTTTCAACCTGAGAGGCAGTTGGCATAAACAGATGAGGGACTGAATGAACAAACAACCATTTTATATTTATGAGGTGCCAGCACTCCCCACAGAGAGCCTGTTGTTCATCAGAACATCGCACTGCATTTCAACAGAGTCAGGGATGAGCAAATAGCAGCCCATTTATATAACAGAACTTTTCCATCACAGAGCATCCTCCATCCCCATCCTTCAGCTCCCCATCCTCATTAACTCTCTGCAGACCAAGCTCCACATTACAATTCATTTTGCTTCAAGAGCTAGGTTCAGGGTTCCCTAACACTGTCCGAGGAGGCTCAGCAGCTCTCCTCGCTCCATAAAAGCCACTTACCTGCATATCCCTATGCAATAAACTCTCACTTGCATGTTCCCAACATGGATTAGCACTTAAACTTTTGGAGATTGCAATTTTAGGAGAGTTTTTATGTAACTTTATTGCTCATGTATCAGTCTCTAGCAGACCTTGTGTGGTCATCAAGGCTGGAGCTGCTCAAGGCCATTTTGTGTCTCGGTGTTGCTGCCGGACAGTGAAGAGCAGACAATGTTGTTATTTAGAGAAATGGGAAATTGAGAGAGGCAATAATAATACAGGAGGTCTCCTGCCATCCCCAGTACAACATTCTCTTGCCTAATTCCACAGCTGAGAATATTGTTCTCATGGCACAGGTTCCTGAGGCTCCCAACAGTCTTTAGATGGGAGGTGTGAAATCTCTCATGTGAATGCTTTTTCTAAAAAAAAAAGTATCCTTTGAAGACACTGCCTGTGCTGAATAAATGAGTTAATTTTCATTTTATCCTCAGTGTAATGAGGTCTCACCTACTACCTCAGTTTTACAGCCTCGGGATGCTTCTGTCAAAGTTAAGGGAACATAACCTTCAATTTGAAGATGACCAAAAATAGGTTGGCTTTGTCCTACAGCTTAGCAATGGCCGTGATCTTACCAATGGCAAATATCTCTATGCCCAGGTTTTTCAAGGTCTGAGCAGCCAGGTTGGCATCATCCTGGGATTTCCCATCAGTCAGAAGGATTACCAACTTCTCAGCCTCCAGCCGGGCACCAGCATCCGGTTTCAGATTCTGCTCCAGGACGTGGGTCAGGGCTAGACCTGGGGAGGAGCAGAGATGGAGGTTGTGCCGCAGCCCTCCAAAGAACCCCGATGCCTTTACTCTTTTTTCTGCTCCCCACAGAGCACATTATCCCGTGGGAACAGCTTCCCCCACTGTGGCTGCACGGGCTGTTTGGAGCCCTGTAAGGTGGAGTTACCTGTAAAGGTGTTGCCACCCTTGTACCGCAAATTCCTCACGGCCTCCAGCACCTGTTCCCTCGTGGAGTAAGCGCTCAGATCCCACTCCGTGCGGGGGTCACTGCTGTACTGGGACAGCCCTGGGGAAGACAGGAGCTACGGGCATCAAGCCAGCCCAGGTGAGCTGCAGGAGACCCACTCTGGGAGCTGGTGTCAGGATTGCCAGGGAGGACGACACAAAATAATGAAAGGGACCGGGGGTGAGCAGATAGGGCTTCTAACTCCACTTCTCTGTGTGGTTCTGAGAACATAGCATGAAGCTGAGTCAGGGGAGGTTTAGGTTGGGTATTAGGAAAAGGTTCTTTCCCCAGAGGGTGGTCGGGCACTGTTCAGGCTCCCCAGAGCAGTGGTCACGGTCCCAGGCCTCACAGAGCTCCAGGAGCGTTTGGACAGTGCTCTCAGACACAGGGTGGGATTCTCAGGGTGTTCTGTGCAGGGCCAGGACTTGGACCCGATGACCCTTGTGGGTCCCTCCCAACTCAGGATATTCCATGATTCTATGATTCTATGGTCCTGCCATGCAGGCGGCAAAGCGATGCCTCAGGCCCCACAGGGAACAGGGGTACACACCCCTGTCATGATGATCAGAGGTATTTGATAAGGTGTCAAAGTTAATCGGGGTCAACAATCAGTTTCAAGGGCTGAGAGGGATTTACACCATCCTATTTCATGTACAGCCTGGCTGTCAGCAGCACTCAGAGCTGGAAGCAGCCCCATTCCAAGCTGAACTCACAGCAGCCCCAGTGTGGCATTGCCACTGCACCTGGTGCATTGCTGGCTGAGCACCTCGTCAGAGATGGCAGCAAATCCCAAAAGTATCTCAGCATCACCACCTGATCTGGGGCTGCCCAAAGACAACACTTCTATTCACTGTGCAGATATTTTTCACAGCCACTAGAGGCCAGAGCTTGCTACCAGATGGGAAAAGCTTCCAAGAGCAGCTCTAGGACCCCATCCTAAAGTGATAACAGCTCCCAAGAGGAGCACATAACCACAGGGACAAGAGACCAAGGCCCCTTCAGACATCAACATCCCAAGGTCAGGAAACAGGAGCATGTCCTACCTACTCTTATCTTGTCTTCTGCAATACTGAATGGGGAAATCAGATTGCTCAGGAACTCCTTAATGAGCTTGAAATTGTTGCGTCCAATGCTCCAGGACCCATCCACGAGCAGGACGATATCAGTCATTGCAGGTGTGTCACACTGAAACTGGGAGGCTGGAGGGGAAAGGTTTGATACTGAGAGAAGCAATTGTAAGGAGGAAAACCTGCTTCAGTTTTAAGATAAAAAGCGAATCTGCTGCGCAGGGCCTTGTCTGGATGGTGGAATGGACCATCTGCCAGTCTGGCACATCCCAGCATCTTGTGAAAACCACAGAGCCAAGGATAACCTATCTCAGCACCAAGAAATGGAGTGGTGTGCAGCTGCACCTTTGCAAAGAAGGGGTTAAAGCTCCCAGGAAGCGTGTGCTAACCCAAGCACTGCCCTCTGCAAGCTGTCAGCTCCATTCCATCTCAGCCCCAGCCCAGTGCTTCCTTTTATCTAGCCTAAGTCTCCAAGAATCGAAGGTGATTGCTTAATTCCATTCCATCACGAGATCCCCCGAGGGCTACAATTATTTCGTGGCTTTATATTAAATCCAATCTCTCCGTAAAAACCTGCTGGCACCATGGATACTCCAGCCCTGCCTTCCTCCCCACCCCAGGCCTTCAGCTTAACAGAGGATAAGATAAGGCATGTTGCTAATTGAATGCATCTTCCTTGAGTATTTCTCAGATGGGGAATTTTCCAGCTTTGGTGGATGGGAAACAGATGATCCCATTAAGATTTATCAGGCTCCAAAGAGGTTCGTCTCCCATCACAGACATGGATTTCTACTGGGCCAAAAGGGATGCTCTGGCCCATCCCATTCCCACCATTCCAGCAGAGCTGGGAGCCATCACAGTCTCAACTGAATCGGAAGGATCCTCATGGATCAGTTATCTGTGAAACACAAAGAACAAACCCAGAAGGAGGAGCAGGCTGGATAACAAACATCCCTGGTGTTTGGAAAGGAAACACCTTGGAAAGGTCCAAGGCTGGGGGTGCTCTGCTGAAGAACACAAATGCTTACACGAATCTGCCAGAAGCATGGGGAAATGACAACACGAAGAGAGAATAGTGCCAAATCAATTAAAATCAATAAATTAAATCATCTGGAAGGAATTTTTGGCCTAACTCCAGTTTTCCTTACAATTCATGTTATTCTAGAAAACTCCAAATTTCTCTAGTGAGCTCTGACAGCTCCCAAAGCATGACCTAGTGATTGGAAGCACAACCAGCAGCACTGTACTCTGGGGGGCAGAGGGTGGGATGGAAAGCTTGAATTCAATGAGTGTTAGGGAAAACAGCAGGGAAGAAGGAGCAAGACATGTTTGAACCCCTTCTCACCTCGCCTCAGTGAATCCTTTGGGGGTTTTTCTTTTCCTGGAGACTCTCGCTCCGCGTTTGCAGGAGTGCGCAGGGATGATTTTGGGGTTACTGGTGTTGTTTCTGTCACGCTGGCCTCCACACTGGGCTGGTTTCTTGTCGTTTCTCCTGAGCTCTTTGGCTGAATCCCCTTCTGCCTTTTCTTTTCAGCTCTGTCCTTTGCTGTGCTCCAAAGAGAAAAATCCCCTTGTCCCTAACTGTGTTATCCCCATGCAACCCCACTCGTCAGCTGATTTAAGCCACACTTGGCACAGGTGCAGGGGGCTCAGAGAGGGTAAAATTCCTACAGATTTATGCAAATGGGTGGATAGACTGACACCACCTTCATTCATACCTCTCTGAGAGGGCTGCACATGTGCTCAGGGGTTAATGTCAGTAATGGATCACGTCAGCAAGTTTGTCCTTCCCATTATCTTGGATGATGAAAAACAATGAATGTTTATAAAATATAAATCGGGGAAAACATCCCATGGCACTTCATACCCAGTTGCTCTCCAGAGCCCAGCAATCTGTGACTCGTAAACACCCTGAGCTAGTGCAAGACTTTTTGGATAATGGCCTTGATGGATCTTTCTTCCATCAACAGGTGTAATTCCCTTTTGAGCTCATGGAAACATGAGACTGTAGTTACATACAGTCCTCAGCCAGGGAGGTTGAGGAAATCCTTCTTGCAGAACACCTGCAGCCAGCCTTGGGACACAGAGCGTAGGGGGAAAAGCACCATTAGCCCCAGTGCTTAGGGAGCAGCTTGTCTCCAAGGATCCACATTCAGTTGAAGGATAAGTTTGCATCTGCTGAATTTGGACACCTGGACGTGCATTTTCAGCTTGGCTGGAATGAGGGGCAAATATTTTTAGGTGGTTTACTGTGTTTCTGTAGCTAAGAATTGTATGCAAAGGGTGAGACCAGGCTAGCAAGTTTCACTGACAGAATATATCTGATGAAGGGAGGTTGCAGGGAGAAAGTGGGATGGTTTTAGGGACAGCGGTATGCTCCAGCCATGGCAGCATGGCACAGACCCTGGCTCAAAATCAAATCCTCCAGGATGGTGAGAGCACCCACCTGTCTGTGACAGGGCAGTGTTCAGGGGTGGTGGGGTGGCCTCTGCCACCCCATTGTGCTCAGCTGCCGAGCTCCCCGAGGAGGTGAGATTCTTTCCTGATGCAGCTCCTGCGTTCCTTCGGTTATTTCTAGTCTGGGATGCATTCTTGAGTTCCTCTACTGTAGGAAGAACAAAAACAGAGAAATTGCCTGTCTAGAGAGGCCTGTGAGCCGCAGTCCCTCCGTCATCCCCTGGGTCTTTCCCATCTCCCTTTCTAACCTTCCAACCAAAACAGTGCCAGGCTCTGTGGCTGCCAAAGGGTTTGTAGGGCGTGTGCCAGAGGATGAGCTCCGCACAGCCACATCCCCAAGAGCCTCAGGAGCTCTGAGTGGTAAAATTTAGCCCTCTCCACTTACTCACAAATTTCCTCTTGGCAAAGAGGGCTTCCTGGGAGCCGTTGAGCACGTAGACCTGCAGCGTGTATTCCTTGGTAGGGCTCAGCCCTCCCACCGTGGCTTTGGGAGTCTTGGTTTTCAGCATGACTTCTTGCTCCGAGTCCCCTGAGGTGGGATGAAGCCACAGTTCAGAGCCTGTCGGAGTTCAAATTTAAGCTGACAGTAGCAAAAGCAGCACTGAAATGCAGGGAATGTCTGCCTAGGGACCACAGTCAGCTCCTATTTATTCTTTAAATTTTGAGGAGCTCCAATTTTTACTCTATTTCTCAGTGTGGAGTTTAGAAGATAGAGGTGTGTTTTTTTAAATCCCTAATATGTGCCCAAATTAGAAAATTACTTCCCACCCAGTATCAGTGCAACTCTCACCAAGTTCCCAAGGAGTTTTTGAGTGAAAAGCTGGTGTTCAGAGTGTAAAGACTGGCAACTGCTGAATGAAAACACCCAACTGATTGAGGTCATATGTGGCAAAATGAGGAAGTGACTCAGTTGTCTCTGGAGGTCACCACTGGCACTTGGGGCTCACCTTACTTATCCCAGCTGTGCTGTCTCTGCCCCATCTCTCCCCAAGGGCAGCTGCTGCCTGCAGGACACAGCTCATTTCTGGGGCTGGCACTGCCTCCAGACCCCTCCACAGCCATGTCCCAAGCTGTTGGACCCTGTCCTGGGAGTGGGATGCCTTGACCAGCCAAGAACTGGGCATTTCTGTGTTTGCAGGGCAGTGAGCAGATGGAGCGAGGCAGCGATTGCTGCCCCACGGGCTCCGGGCTGCACAAAACAGAGAGAGGCACAGCAGCTCCCTAAACCCCTCTGGCCAGGAAAGGTCTGCAAGCTTTAAACTACGGAGATGGATCCGTTTCTGACCCAGCCATCCCTGTGCTCCTGCCTAAGGCTGGAAACTCTCCAGCCTAAGAGGGAAAGCCTCAGGCATGTGCTGTGAGCTTCGATGGGGATTCCCTGCATTCCCGGGATGCTCATCAATCTCTGCTGAGCTGAGGCTCTGGGGAGGAGCAGGGCAGGGAAGGAATGAGAAACCTCCTGCTCCAGCTTGGGAAACAGGTGGGGGCTGAGCTAAAAGCGGGTGGATGATCACAGGAGCTGCCGCCCGCACCCCTGCCCGGCAGCTCCCTTTTCCGGCTCACTGGGAAAGCAGCAGCGACTGGAAACCGAATGCCAGACACGACTAAGGATGCCTGCAGCCCCTCCTCCCCGCTGAGGGACATTGTGTCCTTCCAACATCGCCAGGGTCAACATCTGAAATCAGGGAGTAGGGGTAGGGAGCTAGAGGGATGAGCCTCCCCACACAAATACGGTCAAAGGCTTCCCATTCCATGTCCCTGCAGGTGGTGGGAGAGGTGGGAGCTCCCACAGAAGAGCCAGGCAATGAACCTTCTTCATTTTTGTGTCACAGAGTCCCAAAGAACAGCATTTCTGGCTGAACCTTTCCCCTAGGATGAACAGAGCTGAATTTCATCTTGTTCTTGTGAAAAAGTGATAGAGGGACTGTGCCTGCACTGGGTGGCACTACAGACTGCTCCCATGGTGGCCAGAAAGGCTCCTTGTCCATACTGCATGTACAGCCCAGTGAAATCAACACCTGGAACCAGAACAGGCTGTGGATAATTCCCTCTGCCTTGTCTCTATCCCCTTAAGGTCTAAATAATGCTCATCCTTAGGTCCTGTTGGCCACCAGACGAAAGGTGGAGCTCAGCCCCTCTCTCACACACGAATCTCTGCTGGGCCTGATGCCCAGGGCGTCAGCACCTACCTGCCATGGGCTTTACCCGAACTTTGTAGCCACTGATGTTCCCTTCGGTCTCCTTCCACTTCATCTGGAGCCTGTCTTCTGACAGGACAGTGAGTTTCAGCCGGCCTGACCCTGGGGAGGAGGAGACACGTCCATGCTGGTACGGTGCAATTCCTCCCACAAAACCCCCCACGCGCCGTCTCCTCTAAGGACATGGGAACAGCTGCAGTACAAAGGGAACCTTCACCATCCCAGGCAAGTCCTCAGCATCCCCTGGGGCTGCATGGCAGCTCCTGCAGTCCCCTTGCACCTCTGCAGGCCTGGAGCCTCCCATGCAAAGAGGAGTTTCTCAGGTGCTCATTTTATACCCCTGCAGAAAGGCAAAGCAGCCTCCCACAGAGGTGGGGGCTTTCTCTGCACCCTTCACATCTTGAAGGGCTCTCCCAGGAGCTTTCATGCTGAATGCTTTTTTACAGCAAGAGTGTTCACTGCAAACGTGTGAAATGGGAGGGCAGCAAACAGATAAATGGGCTCAGCAAGGCTCTTCAATAGGCTTGGGCTGCTGAGAAATACAGAAATTCCCCAGGTGATGGATCCCACACTTCTGCAGAAAGATCATTTCAGAGGCAGCTCCAAGGACCAGCTAGGTTTAGAAAGAAGGGAAGAAAAAAAATTAAAAAAAAAGAAAGGAAACCTGATAAAGTGTAAATAACAGCTCCTGGCAGGACCATAACTCATGGGCACCAGCTTGGATCAGTTTGCTGCAGGGAGCTGCAAACTAAATGACAAATCCTGAGGCAAAAACCAGTATCAGACAAGGAGGTAAAGAGAAGAAAGGGCACAATCCCTTATCATCTCCAGATTTCACAGCTATCTGTTAGCCCCAGCTAGATGTCTGAGCTCGTATGTCACTCCTTGAATCAATGATTCCTGTCGTACAAACGTCACCATATGAAACTTTTTCACTTGGCTGGATGCAGGATGGCAACTCAGCAGATTTCTCTCCCTTCCTTCTGACACTGTGCCCAGAGCTGCCTTTCCAGCAGGATGCCCTAATTTGCAGTGAGTGAGCACACTATAAACATCTGCACCCAAGTGCTCCCCCTCACTTGCAGCTGTTACCAATCTCTTTCCCTTTACAATTACTCACAAAAAAAAAAAAGCTTAGGGTGACCTGGAGTTTCTGTTCAGTGCTACCAAACTGTCACCCAGGGCTCCTCAAGTCCCTACTCTGATCTTGCACAATGCCCAGACACCTCCTGACATCCCTGCCATGATGTCACCACCCAGGAAAGCAGTGAGAGCTGGCAGTGATGTTCCTGCTTGTCTCAGCCCAACATCTGTGCCTTAACCTTTCCTTGCAGAGACTTCCTGCAGGCTGCCCAACAAGCAGATAACTATTTTGGGGAAACAAAGCTCAGATTCACATCTCACCCCAGGCAAATCTGAAGAGGAAGAAAGAAAACAGGGGAAAGAGGGGTGAAGGGCAAAAAGCAAATCCCAAAATCATGCCTAAGAGAAATGGTAAAAGATCATGGAACAATGAGGGGAATTCACAGTTAGATTAAACATGGAGCTGTCTTCTTTTGGCCAAGTGTGGTCCAGCTCCTTGGCCATCACTCTAGGAGCCCAGAAGCTAAAAAGACAAAAATGTCCCCAGACAGACCAGAAAGGACATCATCCTCTAAAGCACCATTATGTGCTGGATGCAAATGATCCCCAGTGCCATGAAAGCTCCACTGTTTCCTTGCCCTGCGTTAGATGTGCACTATTTGATGCTGTAACCTTGCTCTCCGGCTGACAGGGAGTTAAACCCAGGCTTAACTGCAGAAGTGTGGAAGATACACAGCAGGGAGACACATCTGTCCCAGCCCTGCAGTGCCATCACCTCTCTAGAAACCTTTGTGCTCTTCCACAGAGCATTCAAGCATAACATTAAGGTGGTTCTTCCACATCAGAAAGGCTGTGCTGAGGTGCTGTAGGTATTTTCTGGTCCTTCTGGGGAGCAGGATGATACAGGAGGAATCACCTCCTGCTTTCTCACCCAGATGTTGCACCACATCTCATCATATACACCCAAAGCAGCAGGGAGGTGCAGTGACTAAAGAAGCAACACCCTTTTTCTTCCTATTTCTCAGGCTCCCGCAGATCACATAAGCCCCTCATTGCTTGCACAGGCTGAAATGCATCCCTGGTGCAAGGGAGTGGCTGAACTGCTGCCAGAGATGAGGACAGGCCTGGTGGGGTGGGAAGGGATTGAGGGGCTCTCCCCAGATGGGCCCCCTGATCCCTCATCACTCTTCATGCATGGGAAAGGCTGTTTGGAGCTTCACCAACAGACACCAGAGCACAGCAGCCCCCTGAAATGCAGCCTGCCTTCGGGAATGCCCCTCACAGTGGTGCCACCGCCAACGGGAAGGGCTGGGCTATCCCAGGGGATGGACAAACCATAGGGAACAGCCCCACAAGGGCAGGCAGGCTCCTTACCTTGGCCCACTCGTCCCCAGACATGGCTCGCCACAGGCAGGCAGGCAAGAAGGAACCAAGTGTGAATCAGCATTGTGACCAGGACCTACAAGAGGGCAAATGTCAGGAAGGAGAAGTAAAAGTTATATTTCACCATGTCAAAATCCAGCTTTTTGCTGTCCTCAGTTAAGGCACCACAAGCTGAGATCTGCAGTTCTAGGCATCACTGATGGCACTGAAAGGGTGGGTGGAGAAGCACACACAGATTTGCCTGCAGTTCTACATGTTATTTTATCTTTTTGGTCTCTCTGATACAGCTGTTCAGTGCCTTGGACTAAACTGTGCTTATAAACCTGGTGGGGAACACTCCTCTCAGCCTGCTTGGGCCTGGGGCTGGGCACTGCTCTCTGGGCAGGACAATCTCAGCAGCGGAACTCAAAGTGATGGGTTCTGCTTTGATTGTGGAAATCAGCAGCACTGGCAAATGACTGACAGACAGATTCCACAATAACTTCTGGTTTAAATTGTACAGAAGTAATTATTTCTGGTTATCGTGACCAAGATCATTACAGGTGTACAGACAGCATGTTTCTCACGTTCCTGCCACGCACACAATGATCTTAAGTGGAAAAGCATGGAGAGGAGCATCCAGGCTCCTCAAACCACAGGTTTAATGACCTCAGTTGCTGTGATAAAGCAATTTTGCAGAAGGAGGGATCCACAGACCCAGTGGAGTTTGCACGTGAACAGTTTAAAAAGAAGGGTTTTATTTCTTATTTCATTCCCAAGAAGTTGCATTCAGGACTTGCTGGAACAGTTTTGCTGTAACTTGTCCACCTGGACAGACTGAAAGCAGAGGCAGTTGCAGAGTTAGCCATGGCAGAGGATCAGTTTGACTCAGAAATAACCTCTGTGCAGCATGGCTGAAGCCGACTGACCAAGGACAGCCAGCTTCAGCCCACAGACCTCAAGCACACGCAGCTGGCTTTGCTGGCCTGGATTTCAGTGCTATTCGGTTTGGGTCAGGAATTTCAGGTCAGCAGAAAACCATCCTGAAGGAAACAGTGCCATCCCCTCATGTGGGTCTCAACAAACCAGGTTTTAAGGACACACTGGTAGCCTTTTGTCATCTCTGTGCTCCACATTTCAGCCTCACCGCTTCTGGCAGAACCAGCCCCTGCCTCCTGCAGTGACATTTCATTTCACTTTGATGGACAGGTATGCAGAGGCTTCTGGCAAATGCCTGTTTCCCTTCAAAGACAGCAGCTTTGTAGCGATTTCAAGGAAAAGTAAATATGCACATGAGTGACCCAGGCATGATCTGTTTAAATCAGATCTAAATTGCTGGAAGAATGAATGGAAAAGCATGCAAGCTGTAACAGGGAGTTGCTAACCACCCTTCTCTGTCTACAATTTTTTTTTTTTTTTGATTGAAGATGAGCAGAACAACTGCAGTGTAACCGAAGCCTTTAGCCATGGGAAACGCTTTATTTTTCCAGCTAATAAAATGAGGTCATTGTTTATAAAAAACAGCAAACATTTTACAGGTGGGTTTGAGGACTGTGACTGTCGCCTCCAGGAAAGCAGAGCCTGCCCTGGCTGCAGAGGTGCGTGTGCCAAACAGCAGCAAAAAGTCGGCATTTTTCAAATTCCTTGAACTGAGACACAGAGAGTGGCAGAGAGCAGGGGGAAGGTTCTGGCTTCTTTGAAAACACCTCTTACAGAATTTTCCATTCTCCTGATTTGCTTCTACTGGGCATAAAGTTTTTTCTCTTTTAGAAGTGGAAAAGAATTAATTTTGTGTTCTGGAAGTTGTGAAAGGAAGAATTACAGAAGACCTGATCTCCCATTCAGGTGAGAAGAAAAGCAATAGATCGTGTCTAACAGGCCACGATGGTAACTGAGTGTGGGAAGGCAGGCAGGAGGGATCTTCTGAGACCCACAAATAACAGCAGCAAGTTAAATAGCAGTGCAGGACAGGGAGGCTTGGACATCAGGAAAACCTCAAATAGCAAGAATGTTCTGATTGTAAAATTCTTGTGTGATACCTCACACAAGTAAAGCTTATTATAAAGACTAAAGAAATAGCAAAACAAAGGGATTTTTCAGCAATTGAAAATTCTGGGGTTTCCCCTTTCAATCTCCCTGCCTTTATTTTCCTCTGGATTAGCCTCAACTGAACACATGAGCAGTTGTGTGTGAAATTAAGTCATAGCCACTCTGTATTGCCCTAGGTTACAGTGTAAGATGTAACCAAAAGTGTGCACTCTTATCATCACCTTCACAAGCTGTTAAAGTGGGTGGGGCAGTGCTCGTTATCTCCTACCAGGTGACATAACCACGGTAACGCCCTTGGGGCTTATCTCTGTTAATGGGCAGTCAAGGTCACACCCCATGACTCCTAGAATTACATCGGCCCGTTGTGAGAGGCTCCACCCAGGGGGAGGAGCCAAGCATTCCCAGCTGGATACAATCGGGGGCTTGGAACAGCACAAGCAGCCCTTACCTATTGAGGTCCCAGAGGACAAGGGCTGCCATGGGACCTTCAGGTGAAGACCAGACCCTTGTACAGGATCACTGCTTCAACAGGAGCACTTCATCTGGACTGCTCCCACCCCCTGACTAACAGGGAGTCAGGTTGGTGCTGACTCTGTCAGTGTTCCTGCACTATTGCATTTATTTTAATTTTCCTATTAAATTATAATTCTGACCTGCGATCTCCCCCTGGTTTGTTTTCAGACTAGTACATGTAATTTGGGGGGGGAAAAAAAAAAAAATTCCATTCCATATTCTGGGAAAAATCCAGTCCGGGTTTTCCCCAGAATCCATTCCATATTCTGGGAAAAATCCAGTCCGGGTTTTCCCCAGAATCCATTCCATATTCTGGGAAAAATCCAGTCCGGGTTTTCCCCGAATCCATTCCGTACGCCGGGAAAAAAGGATCCCGGATGGAATTGCCCGAGGGCGGAGGAAAAAGCCGGTTTTTTGTGGCTTCCCGTGGCCAGCAGGAGCCGGGCTGTGCTGAGCTGCACCCTCCACCCGACACTGCAATACTGGAATTTTCTCCAAGAAAATTCAGTGGTGCCATCCTGAGAAAAAGCACAACTCTGCCATGGGCAGGGACACCTTCCACTATCCCAGGCTGCTCCAAGCCCCGGCCAAGCTGGCCGTGAACACTGCCAGGGTTGGGGCAGCCGCAGCTTCTCTGGGCACCCTCTGCCAGGGTCTCCCCACCCTCACAGCAATCCTGGTTTTAACCCAGATTGGGCACAGTTAGACCCCGGGGTGTGGATCTATACTGTGACTTTAAAGCAAGAAACGGGGACTTCATCTCTTCTGCCAGCTCAGAGGCAAACCCATCACCATTCTGCCTCTTCTCCAGCATTCATTTTCCTGCCTGTAAATCAGGAATATCAAATGCACCTGCCTGCAGTGGCGGAAGACACATCTGCAGGAGCTCCCTCTCCACATCTCCCCTGCCACATGCCAAGCCCCCACCCCAAGGACTCCCTGGTCCCTCCCCATCCATTTCTGCCACCGGCCAGCCAGGCTGAGTGTGGACCCTGGGACTGAGGGGACCACAGGGACAGCAGCCTGCTGGCAGGCAGGGAGCCCACGGCACGCTGATGCCTCTCTCCTGTTACTCACCCCCAGGGAAGGAATTTGCAGGCAGCAACACATGGAGCATGTGGTGAGTATTTCCAGGACCTGGAAAATAAGTGTGTGTGGGGAACACACCACTTTCCACTTGCTCCAGCCGTGTGCTCAGAGGGGATTTGGAGGTTAAGGCAGTCAGAGATCCCCTTTTTTGTACAGGAAATTTTACATGTTGTCACTTTCGTTAAAGGAAAAAAAAATACCTGCCATCTATTTAAATGAGCACAACTAAAGGTGAGGATTTGGAGGCACTGTGAATTATTTCCATCCTCCACAGCCACAGTTTGGGGACATTTCCTTGTGCCAGAGGTCATCACTGTCTCTGCACAGAAGTGCTGGCAGAAGCAATGTCACCCCGTGTCCCACTCACTGCTGGACGCACGAGCAGCGCCAGGGGCAGCCCTGCAGAAGAGTCAGGGACCTGCCCGAGGCAGCCAGCTGCGGGGAATAAATCTATCCCACATTCCCGGAGTGCTTTGCTGGTTAAAGGACCTAAAACAGACTAAAAAACCCAAATTCATCAACCCCTTTCTGTTCTCTCCTGGAAAGTTCCTCTGTTTCAGTTCCGCTGTTGAACAAAAGGTCTCAAACATCGCAGCACCAGACTCTAAAAAAGTCAGGTACAATTCCACTCCTAGGATGAGCTTTTGCAGCTCCTCCAGCCCATCAGGCTGAACCCACCCACACACGCAGGTGGGAAAATCCCACACTGGTAACAAACCCTTCCAAGTACTCCCTGACAGCAGTATCCTGCAGTTTTGCACAATTAACCACAAAACAGAAGGCCAAAAAAAAATAAAAAATCAAACCAACAAAAAAAAATGCATTCCTCACAGCCTCTAAGGAGCTGCCAAGGCAGTCCTGGCAGCGTTTAGACCGACTGTCAGGGAACGCGTCTTGAAGTCACCTCACCAGAAGAGGAGGGGACCTGTCATCCCTGCCCGGCACCGCCAGTGCTGCCCCAAGCACTGCACAAGCTTCCCAGAGAGCAAAACCCTGCAGAAGTTCCCCGCTCGGGATACCCGCACGTGCCCCAGAACCGCACAGCCCCTCCTCGGCATCCCTGCGCACCCAGCCCCGCAGGCGGACCAGGCACAGACCTCTCGGAGCGGCGCGGCTTCCCCTGGAGCGAGCCGGGACGGGCTGGATCCGGCTACATTCTGCAACTGTGGGACAAGCTGCCCTGGCGCCTCATCCGCTCCTCGGCGTGATTAAAGATTTCAATTCCCAGACGTCAGGAGGGATAAGGAAGGGGAGGGAGAGGGATGGGATTCCCCCACCTCCCTCTCCACGCGCGCGGCTTGGCCCCTTGGCGCGGCCAAATAAAGCACGGAGAGCAGGAGGCTGCTTCTGTGGGCAGGAGGAAACAGCTTCTAGGGGCTTTGCTAATGAAATAAAGTAAAATCTCTGTCTGGGAGGCTGCACGCTGATTTCCTAGAACGCAGCAACAAGTCCTGGCTTCCGCCCACCCTCAGACTGCCCGGGATGAAGTCAGTCCAGCCCCACTCATATCCCATTAAATAGTTTTGAGAGCCCAGCATGTGCACTGAAGGGGAGTTGTGTTTTCGTTTGCTCAAGGAAATTGAGCACATCTGTGAGTTCTGCGGGGCCAGAGGCTGAATCATGAACTGCAGCTCGACGGTGCTGCGGGCTCCCCAGCTGTGGGATCCAGCCCCGAGCTCCTCCGGGATGAGATCCTCAGCACCGGCAGCACCTGGGAGAGACGCCCAGCTCCCTGCCGAAACTCTTTGTGGACAGATTTTGTCCTCACTGCCAGGAGGGAATGACTGACAGTGACATTTCTCGTTACGGACAGAGGCCAGATTTTCAGCTGCATCTGCAGGGACTGTCAGCATCAGTCTCCCACTGCAACTCAGGGAAGTTTAAGAGGCTTGCATTGCCATTCAGCAGGAAACAGGGATACCTTTGGAAGTTGCAAGTTAAATGGGGAAAAAAAATCAAAGTTTGCAAAACATTTTGCACAAGAAACAAACATTTGTTAGTTCTTTGCATTTTGTTCTATAATCTTGTAAGCACTTAGAAGCATCACAATACACAGACCAAAGAATAACACCAAAATGAAGCACTTAAATGATAGAATTACAGAAGGATTTGGTTTGGAAGGGGCATAACTGAGCATATTATTCCACCCCCTGCCACGGGCAGGGACACCTTCCACTATCCCAGGTTGTTCCAAGCCTCATCCAACCCAGTCTTGAACACTTCCAGGGATGGGGCAGCCACAGCTTCCCTGGGCAACAAGTGGGCAACAAATCTTAATAAAACAAAGTGTAAAGCATTTGGTACCCCATGGAGAGAGGGTTGTCACTGCCCTGTGTGCAAATACCACAAATTACCTCTTCTGTAATTCCTGCTGGGTTTCTGAGGTTGCTCAGAGCTGCTACAGTTTTCTTTAAAAGTAGGAGAGAAAGAAATGAGCACATATCTCCCGTGCTTTCAAGGAATTCAGATCCAGAATTAAAAATTCCTGCTTTGACACAGAAAAATCTGGAGCTGTTTTCAGTGCTTGTGTTCAGGGTGCTGTTTTCTGGCCTGCCTTTCCCAAGGTGCCCACACAATGCCTAAGTCTTCTGGATTTGACCTTACTCCGAGCCAATCACCCTGGTTTAAACCTTTGGGCCATCACAGACACCCAAACTCTCCCTAAATAGAACTTCTAAAGCAAAAAGGCAGATGGAGGTTGCTTAACTCGTGCACTGAATGCTACAAATAACAACTGTGAGTTTATTGACAAACGGCTGAGGAGGTGGTCTGGTTTCACTCAGGGGCTGGAAGGACCCCAATTATCCATGCAAACATCTTTCCTGGATCCTGTTCCAGGAATTCTGTGCTCCAAGTCATCCCATTACCTCAGCACCAGCACTGGGGGAGCAGATATCCCTTTACACCAAGGGAAAAAAGGCAGCCAGCAGTAAGGCAATACCTGATACACAGCCGACACTAGATTTTCCAAGAAAGTCACCCCCATTTTAACACAAATCAAAATGACTATTTTTGGCCCTTTTGGGGTTTTTTTAGGGCTTGTTTGTGGCCAAAAGAACTGCACTGAGGACCCTGCCCTAAGCAGGAGTGCTGGAGATCATCCTGTCTATGCACAGCACTGCAGGCTAATCACAAACAGGATGCTCTGTGAACTGGAAAGAAGGAAACCTCCCTAGTTTCTTGTTATTACCTGTTCTTCTATATTTAGTTCACTTCCAGGGTAGTTTGCAAGGAATATTTTGCACTGGCTGCAAATACAGCCATCTTGTAAGCAGCAGGGGACAGGGGGGATTTTTGGTGGCTTTCACCCATTTTTGTTCCTTCCCAGAGTCAAACTCAGACTAGGACACATTTCCTTTTGGGCACACTCTGATTTTGGTCCCTGCTTTGCCCCATTGCCTCCCATCACTAGGTTGGTAGCAGCCTATGATGTTTGGGATCTCTGCCTGCCTCCTTGCTCAGGTGAAGCTGATTAATGAAATTAAGCATTATTAAGGGGTGGAGGCACGAAATACGCAATCATGGAAGTGTCACCTTTTCAAGGACCAGCTGGGAACAGCGACCAGCCCTGGCTGTGAGCGTGGCTAAGCCAAGGGAGTAGCAGGAGCCTTAGAATTTACAAGGCAACACACATTCCTGTATTCATTTCCTTATTTTCTTGACAGAGCCGGTGGCACAGCTTATGGGGCCATCTGGAGAGCACATTGTGTTCTCGGAAGACTGCACAGACAGCTCAGGCAGCTCAGACAGACTCACTTGGTATAAACTTCTTGCTGCTTACCAGCTTTGCCACCTGCCTCCCAGCTTGGCTGGTGAAGGGCTTGCTCTAAGGTGGGGTTCATTAAGTGCTGAATTCTCACAGTGGCATTAAAAAGGAGCTGCACGAGCTCAGACGCTCTCAAGAGCAGGTAGAGACAAATACCTCAAGAGCATAAAAGTCCAAGGTTTGTCCATTAGAATGTATTTATTTGAAAATACATCAAAATGCCTGGGTAACACATCACAGTGAATGGTCGAGCTTGGTCCCTCCCCACAGTGCATCCCTGCTGAGTGGAGAGTCCTGCCTTTCCCAACAGCAGCGGGATGAGACTCCTTGGCTCATTCAATGGCTTCCATGACTTCCATCACCAGAGTCCGTGGTCCTGTCATGATGAGGCTGCTGATGGTCTGGTAGTCCAGGTGCAAAACATACACCCCATTGACTGAGAAAACAAACTGGCACACCTGCAAGAGAGCAGGGACAGGTTACCTCCAGTCCCACAGCACCTCCTGCCCGTCATTAACTGGAACCAGGGGCTGTGGTGCAAATAACTTGTGTCAAAATCCTTGAAACCCTCAAGCATCAGCACCCCATAGCTACACCAATAATCACAGTGCTGCAATCACTGTGTCATAAAAACGGGACCAAAGGGATTTGGATGTGAGCTAACAGAGGAAAAAAAGACTCATTTGTGAGCAGTGGCTCATTTCACAGATGGAAATGAGGCACAATATTAACATCCAGCAATTCGGTAGCAAATGAGATTAGGTAAGGAGAAATTAACTGGGCTCTTGAGTAAATGAAACTAATTCATCCATCCACTTCCAATCCTGCCTGAAGCAAACAAGGAGTCACACTCTGCCTCTGAAGAATCCCATTATTTCAAATATTCATGTGACTTTAGACTTATATCAGCTTTAGAAATTACTCCCTCGCTGCTGGGGTTTTTGTAGGGAACTGGGAAACTCAACACTTCTTTCATTCATGCCTAAAACTCTACACATGAAACTCATACGTGCCTGGGCCTAAAGTGAGTTTCAAACTCTAAGTTCATTTCACTTGAGCTGAAAATACTGAAGTTGCTTGATGAATCAAATCAAGGCATAAATTTAATATTATTAAAATATTTAATATTTTGTGTACATGGGAAACAGCTCCATGCAGAAGTCCATTGCTAATAGCAGGGAAACAAAATGCTCAGGAACTGAGCATCTCAGGAACTGTGAGAGCAGGTGATTCAGGACAGAGCTCTTCTCCTTTCCTGCTTCACTGGGGCTACATAAAGTCACTGGAACTGAGCTGAGAATTCTGTGCTTGTTTTGACTGTTCCCAGGTCTGGCAGTGGGATGGTTTACTTTTGACAGAGTTTTTTGAGTTTTAGCTGCCCACAGCCCCTGTGCCGCCCTGAAAAAGGCAAATCCTCCACTCTGCCACCACACACGGGACACTCTGCCTGCAGAGAGCATCCCTCCCTCCACCTCTCCCAGAACTCCATGGGCCCACTCCATCAGTCTGATCCCCACTGCAGGAGGTGGGATTCCCACAGAGGATGTGTTCAGCCCAAAAGGCTCAAACAGGACACAAATCCCATCTCCTGGTTAGTCTCCACGAGTAAGAAGTACCTTCATCCCTGCAGCAGCAGCGGGTCCTCCTGGGTCCACTGCCTGGATGTGGCAAGGTCTTCCTCCTCGAACCACAAACCCCCAGCCCACCGCGTCCCCCACAATCTGCAAGCAGAACAAAAGGGGTTTAAAAATCAAGGAATGGGCTGGAGAGAGGAGAAGCAGCAGTTCCTAGAGAGATGGAGAGCTCAGGATCCTAACCTGTTATGGGTGGGAGAGAAAGGGCCATGCACTAAGTGAGATGCAGAACTGATTAATTGCTCCCTGCAAATCTGCTTTCTGATTAATTCCCTGCCAGCAAGTGCAGGAAAGAGACTCACAGGCAGCATCAAGCTGAAGTGCAGGGCATGCATCACGAGCATGCCTGAGAACATTCCCAGAGCACGCACACGGCGCCTTTTCCTTGGCACAGCAGAGCATTTCCTGGGGGGAAGGAGCTGCTCTTGCCTTGCCCCACTCTGGTGTCAGCCTGCCAGAGCAGTTTGCTGGAATACTGCGGCCCTCTGATGTGACCAAAAGAGAAAAGGAATTCCCAAGGGACTTTGCACATCACCCATATAAATAAATAACAGCAACTGCAGAGCTAAGCAGGAGGAAATGAGCCATGAAAGGCCCAGGCTGGCAGAGTTGAAGGGCAGGGCGAGAGCACTCAGGAGGAGAATGAACAGCACGTCCTCAGACATGCCATGCTGGTCACCAGCTTGATTTCTCTTGCTGCTTGCCACCACTTTCTACAGCACACTTGATTGGGGAACCTGATCCACAGTTCCTCTGCAACCCTGCTCGTGCCAAAGCAGCGTGGCAGGGCAGCCCACATGCTTCCTACACTGCTCTCTGGGAGATTGCCCCTTTCAGAGGTGGGCAGTGAAGGGATGAGACATGAAAATAACCAAGTGCGATAGGATCCACAGGGCAGGAGCTGTCTTGTAACATTTCCACCCAGCACCCACCAGCCCTGCCTTGACCAGTCCTACAGCTTAAGAAATAATTTAAAAAGCAAAAGCCCCAAACTCGGGTTGTCTGCAGCGTCCTGGAGATTTGTCCCTGTAAAAAGCCCAACATAAGGAAGGCAAGAGTGGCCCTTGGATGCTCTCCCCATTCCATGCAGCTCCATCAGATGCTGATGGATCATATCAACACCCCTGCTCTGCAGAGGGCCCTGAAAGATGCATAAGGCTGTGCCTAAAGCTGTGTGACAAAGGGTGAGTGTCACAGTCCCAAGTGTCACAAGACTTACTGATTCTACAGTTTGCGTGGAGCTGGATGGAACAGAAATCGTAGAATCTTGGAATGGGTTGGATTGGAAGGGACCTTAATGATCACCTCATCCCAGTCCCGCCGCCACAGGCAGGGACACCTTCCACTATCCCAGGCTGCTCCAAGCCCCATCCAACCTGGCCTTGGACACTTCCAGGGATGAGGCAGCCACAGCTTCTCTGGGTACCCTGTGCCAGGGCCTCACAAATGGCAAAAAAACTCCAAAATGAGAGCTTTTTTCTGCCCAGGAAACTTTTTTTCCCTGGTCGACCTCATGGATACACATTAAATTCTCAGAGGGGCTGAGCACATTTCCACCCACAAGCATATGTGAAGACATCGACCTCTAGAGAGTCACCAAGAAAAACCCACGATGATGTGATGTGCAAAGTTTTAGCATAGAGAGGTCAGAGCAGCCAACAGAAAACCACCAGAGAGCAGGCAGGGAGCTGGATATGCTGGATTAGCAATGCCATCCCCAATGGTCACTCACAGTCAGTGTTTTCTTGACATAGGGGGCCCCAGGGGACAGCAGCTCTTCGTTGGTGACGGGTCTCTTTAACACTAGAGCAGAAGGTGACAGATTCTATCAGAATCAAGGGGTTTGTACAGTAAAGTGCATAACAAGGCAGCCTGGGGACTACCCTGGGCTGGAAAACAGATGTTAGAACCACAGTTCCTGCACACAGAAACCTTTGCATCCATCTCAGTGGTTCTCCAAATGCACACACAACTGTTCAAATCAAGATGCGGAGGTGAGGCTGACCCTCTCCTCTTGATGGGTCTTGAGCCCGTGCCCTGAAGGAATAAATGTATGCCCCATAACAACAGGCAGTGCAGAAGCCCAGACCTGATTTGGGGTTGCACTCAGCCACAGGAGGGAATACCAGCGTAGGAGGAGCACTGAAGTAGGCGTTGGAGTTTCCAGAGAGGGAAGTGATGCTGCTCCTTCGAACCGCTGAGACAACTTTGATCTCCTTGTTGGTCTGGACTGAAAGAGGCAGATAAAAAATTGCTCAATGAAAAAATAGTTTAAAATAACAAACTTCCCCCAAGCCTGACACTTGAAAGGTATGTGTGCACTGAAGATGGCATCTGAGCTCAGAAAGAATAAAATCAGTTCAAAGAAAGATCAAGAACTGAGCTGATGCTGAGTTATTTTCCTGGGACAGGGGGCTGTGCTAGAGACTGCCACTCTATTGTGACATCCACCACAAAGCAGCGGGATGGGTGTTCACTTCATGGGATGCCCAGAGGAACCTCTCAAACTCTGCTGGAGCAACACCCTCAGCCCCGGGATACTCTGGTAATGTAATCCTTGATTTCACTCCCCTCCACAAACACACCCACAGTTACCAGAGAGGAAGCTGGTGTTGCCTGGGTCTGGGTTGAGCTTGCGGAGGCAGAAGGGGCTGTCAGGGCTCTCGGAGAGGGCACGGGAGGAGTTCTCATTGAGTAACTCTGTGAGACGCCGCCGCCGGCGGAAGTTGATCCAGAACTGGTAGAGGACGTCACTGTCAAAGAAGTGATGCCGATTGGAGACTAGGAGAGAACAGGGGAGGAGGGAGAGGCTGAGGGGGTGGAAAAATATATAGCAAATATCATGAGGAACCCTCATGAATTGCTTTTAATGCCCCTGTGCTCTACTGCAGCTTTTCTGCCTGGTTGGGAGTGCTGCCTGCAGGGAGGGAGGAACAGCAGGGCCATCTCCCGTGGGTGCACTCGGTGTCACAGCCCTCCACCTGCCCCTGTCCCAAGACACTCAGAGGACTCCCTGCCTTCCGAATTGGAAGTTTAATTATAGCAGATGGATATGATCTGCCAAGTGAAGCTAAACATGACATCCTCACACCCCAGCCCTCCAAGCCCAGGGGTGCAGCCCAGCCCTGTGGCCGGTGGCTTTGAAGAGCTGAAGAGCAAGAGCTCAGATTTCATCTCAAAGCCTTTGTGGGTGGTAGAAGACTGCTCTGGTTTCAAAGGTCACCAGCTCCAAACATAGAACTAAAAGGCTCCATTGCCATCTCCAAGTGGGCACTTGACCAGCACTTGTTGCATGGCATGAATGGGGATTTGTTCCTCGCACAGCCACGCTCATCCCTCGCTTCCCACCCCGGCTCCAGCCAGGCCCTGGCTCACCATGCTGAATGATCCCGTGCTCCAGCAGTGCCCGTCCCAGCTCCACCGCTTCCTGCCTGTTCTCCACTTCTCCCTCCTGAATGAGCCAGTCGATCATCTCAGAGCCCAGGAAAGTCCTCTGGTACTTCACCGAGTTCTCCTCTCTCACCTTCAGGATTGACTCTTCCACGCTCACCAGCCTGGCACAGAGGTGGGACAAGGCTCCCGTAATGCCAAACATCCCTGCCAGTCCCCACGGGAATTGCAGCCGGGTGAAGCAAGGCCGAGAGAAGCGAGCAAAGCATTGCAGCCAGAACATTCCTGCCGGGGAGCAGCGGGAAGGGAGGGAGGAACACGGAGCTGCAGTCGGGCACCTCTGTAAATCTTCATCAGAGCCGAGGAAGCAGCTCCAGCAAAACCAGTTGGGCTGTGACCTCAGCTAAAGATCACAGGGAAAGCCAAGCAAGCGGCTGAGTGTGGGTGGCACATGGCAGGCAGTCCGAATGCATGGATAAGGTGGGTTTCAGTCAGCAGGTGTTCCACCGGCAGCATGTGAGCGCTAAATCCAGCGTCTCCACGAGAGGGTGCAGCCGGCTCAGCCACGAGACTGCCGGGATGCTCTCCCCATCCCACGGTCACTGCTGCGGATCAAGAGCAAAGTACGGGGATGCACATCTGGCAAAGGGGCACGGACACACCCGAAATCACCACCCGCCCGGATGTAGGACTTCTTCAGGGCCAGTTTGTGACTCTCCTTGCCAGAGTGGGAGGATGTGAAAAGTGAGAGGCTGTTAAAGGAAACTGGTCCAGAGAGTGGGCTGGGGTTGGACTCTGGAAAGATGGCTTGGATTTAGAACCAGAAACAATCAACACAAAGAAAACTAAACACTTGGAGGTGAAAGGAGTTTTCTGTACTCTCTGGGAATTAACTTTTCCATTCCAAATTTTGCAAACAGGCTAAGCGAGGTGCAGAGACCCAGGCCCATGAGGATCCTGAAAATCCCATACCCTGCCGACTTTGGTGGGACATAAGTCCTAATACAGCTGGTGGAAGCAGCTCACACGAGGAGCCTGGAAGAGTGCTGGGAATGTACCAGATCCCAGCACCTGCACTTGGGCTGGAGCCCTTGGAAGCATCCATGAGTTCGTGGTAAAACTCCTGTCCCATCCCCGAGGATGCTGGTTGTCCTGCAGCTGTGACAGGGCTCAGGAAGCAGCATTTCCCAGTGGGACAGCAGGGAGTGCAGAGGAGGAAAAGCGAAGCCAGTGGGAGCTGTAGCTCCCAGCTGCCGAGCACCAGCAGCCAGCACAGCCAGCAGGGCACAGTCCCAGTGCCCCGGTGCCAGGGGAGGACTCACGTACTTCTCATAAAGGCTCTGCCCTCGCATGAACACCTTCACGTCCTTACTGAGGGGGAAGGTCCCGTCATCCTTGCGGAAGCGGTAGAGCAGCTTGGCATCCTTGTAATCCGAGTGCTCGTCACAGACTGGAAGAACACAGGGCAGGGATGTCAGTCCATGCGGGACGCACAGGGCTCACACTCAGCAGGATGCTGTCTCCAGGCTAAAAGCCGTGAGGGCTTCGTGCCATGTCCTTCCCTGTGCCCCTTGTCCCGTGGAACAATCAGCATCCGAGACCTCGTCCCCAAAAATTACCTGCTCATGAATGTCTGAAGCTCGTGCTGGTGGGAGAGGTCAATCCCAATGTACAGACCTTGGGAAAGTGGAGCTGGGATCTGCATTTTGTTTCAGACACTAAAACATCCATTAGAAAAAACAGGGTGCCTTCTTTTTTTTCGCTTAAGTGTTAATGCTTAGATTTAGACTAAAAGAGGATGAATAGAATTGCCTCAATCAACTTTTTTAAAAAAACTACAGCCACATGTAAGCAGACTTGGAGGACAGAGGGGAAAAATCCCACACTGCACTCAAGCCCCCATAAAATCACCTCTGTCTGTCAAAAATACTCGTAAGCTAAAAAATAAAAAATGGCACAAAATTTTCCACATCATTTTATGCCAACCCTGCCCAGTTCATTTGCATGGCAAACTGACCTCAAGAGAAAATTTCCTTCAAAGCCAGGTGAAATACAACTGGAATAATTAAATTTCTATGAAAAGCCTTGGATTCATCTTGGGGATGGGTACACAGTCTGTGAATGCACATTTTTATAGTTCATGTAACCTTTAGCAGGTAAATATGTGGGATACAGTTGTGAGATAAACCTGCCTGAAACAGACTCCTAGACTACAAGTACAAAAAAGAATTCAAACAAAGACAAAAAACCCAGCCCAAAAATCATAGTTCAGCTCTTAAAAGCCAGCCTGCCTTCAGGTCCACCCATTTGAAGCAAGAAGAAGAAAGTTCAGTGGTAAAAAAAAACCCCCAAACCAAACAAACCAGAGTAAAGAATACGCCTGGAAAACAAAGAGAATTAGTCAAAGGGAAAAAGAAAAACCACAAATGTTTCCTCACTAAAGTAACATCATCCACTAGAGTGAAATTCAAAAGATTCAAGATACTTCTTGTGAAAATTTTAACACTTTTTCATCCTTCTGAGCAGACCGGCAAAACAACATTCCCCTCGAGGTGAGCAGCGAGATGCCAAAACTTGTCAGATTATCTCGGGTTCATCATTCCTGCAGAGCAGCTGTCTCAGATGCAATCAGGACTCTAAAGCCTCTGACTCACTGAGCACGAGGGCAGCATGAGAAGGGTGTTTTAGCAGTGAAAGTTTGCAGCTTTGTAATTCCAAGGAGCAAATACCCCAAAGCCATTGCAACTGGGAATAGAACATAAAACCCTACAGGACTGTGTCCATAGAAAACCAAAGCAGTTTTACTAGTTTAAGACCAATCTCAACGTGCTTCCAGCATGTAATAGAACCAAAGCTCAAAGCACACCAGACAATTAGAGGCAGCATGATGATCTTCATGAGATAATTATCTGGATGCCAGGGGAGAAGAGGGCAAACAGTGTAGCCAGAAAATTGCCAAGCACCCAGAGCAGTGCTGCATTAGCTGGCAGCCCTCTTTCCACAGGACTAACAAAATTAATGGACAAAAAGCAAGTTGGAAAGTCAGCTTCTGTGTCCTGCCAGGAATTATCACAGGAGCAGGAGGGACGCGTCTTAATAAGCAATCAAAACAGTGCTGGTACCCAGTGCTGCACAGGTTTAATTAACTAATGGATTTATTTGAAACTGTCAGCTGGAGAGATGGAAAAATAATCAGGTTTAAGTGTTAATGGTTAACTGAGAACTCCCTGCTTCAGCTTTTTGTGATAAAGCCCAGCAGCAGTTTATTTTTATTCAAGGCAGTTTAATGTAAAGGGCATTATCCTCAGCAAGTAGCAGATGGCAACAGGGAGTGTTTGCATTGCAGTGGTCAAAGGCAGCTATTTTTGGACCCCAGAGAAGAGGGGGGAGGAGAGGGTTTGGTTTGGTGTGGTCGTCATCTGCTTCTGTCTCCTCAGCTACATCCTTGTGTGACAAACCAGCATCCAGCTCCAGGCTGCCACAGCTCCTGTCCCAAAGCCCTGGGAGCACGAGAGCTCAGCCGCAGCGATGGCAGAGCTGTGTCCCAGGGCTGTTTGATAGTCTGGGGCTTTTGTTCCTGGCTGGGCCTGAAAACCACATGGACAGAAATTGCTTTTTGCCCATCTGAAGCACTTGTTTTCTGTTGTTACATCGGGACCAAGGGCTGGACCTTGGGGATCGCTCTGCAGCTCAGAGCTCAGTATGTGATCTGAGTTAATCCAAAACTCCTGAAAGTTCCAAAGAAATTTTAAAAAGGAAAAAAGCCTGAATACTGCTAAGAGATGGGCTTGAGCCTCAAGCTGCTTTTTCTCCACACTTCCTTTTTTTCCTTCCTTTTTTTTTTTAATTAGGTTCCACAGACAAGCCTTTGTAGTGGCAGCACACACTTAAATCCCAAGGCAGGCTTTCCTACAGGATTGCTGCAGCTCCAGGTCCACAGGTGCCAGATTAAATTTTCCTTGGAGTCATGTAGACTCCACAGCCCTATTTGTCCCAGCATGGGGAAACTAAGGAATAGCGGGGTCTTATGGTAAGAAAATGAATTTCCCTGAAGATGTGAAGCATGTGCTGTAATTCAGCCTCCATTTCTGTGTGACATAAACGTGAGCCAGACCAGCTTCTGTACAAACATCCACCTGGCTGGATACAGGGATACAGGCCAGGAATACAGGTCAGGTGCTACTCAGCTTGCTTTCAAAGAGGAGACACTTTAGATGTCATTTTAACACTGCACAGCCCAAGCCCCTTCCCTGGTGGGCAGGGAACTGGCACATCCCCCAAAGCAAAGCAGCTTCACACAAACCCAGCCCCATCCGGCCTCTCCCAGCTTCTCCAGGAGCCCTCACCCACGGCAGGGTGGCAGCCAGGGACCTGGCCACGCTGCTGTGTGCCGGGCTGAGGGACACACGGGGCGAGCAGACACAGGGCCCCCGCCCCGGGGGTGGCAGGGACGCCCACACACCGTGGTGGATGATGTAGTGATCCATCAGCTTCTGCATGAGGCGGATGCCGGTCTCGCGGTCGGGCGCTTCCTTGTGGTCGATGAGCCAGTCCGTGAGCTCCTTGGCCACGAAGCAGTTTGGGTACGTCCGCAGGTGGTACCGCCTGTCCTTGATCAGCTTCCCGTCGTGGAGGCGAAGCCTGCGGGGAGAGGCAGCCACTGAGCACAGCTGGGCTCGCGGCGGAGTTTGGGTCTGACGGCCCGGATCTGTCCAGCCGGGAGAGATCCCTGCGTGAGCTGGGACTTGTGCCAAGCACTCAGGGAGTGATGAATTCAACCAAACCCCTTGGCATTGCCAGACTGTATCAGTCAATCCCAAGGAGCCTCTCCACTGTCCCCTTCTCTCCTCCTGCCACCACTCAGGTTGCCTGAGCAGACACAGTCTGACCCATACGTAGCTTTTTGTTCTAAACAAGCCTCTCAAACCCACGGCAGCCAAGCAAAGGGGGTGAAGAGGGGACAAAACTCAGAAAAAACGTAATAGCAGTACATATATTTATTATCTTGGCGTGATTCTGTGTCTAGTTCTCCTTCCCCGTGGCCATGAAGGCAGGAATAAAGCTGCCCCCAGGACAGAGTCTTACTCATAAGCCCAGGTGGGAGCAGTAACAGGAGCCCTCCTTTCTTCTGTCCAAGCAGCGAGTGCCAGGTGGATCCCATCACTACCTAATCCACGTACCCGCTAACCCACAGCAACAGTGGACAACAGTCCTGGCATTTTCTGGTTCCAGCTGGGACTGACTGGGACAGAGCTTACCCAAACAACAACCTTCCTGTCCCGAAAACCCTGATGTTATGGCTGGTCTGTGGCTCTGATGGAAAGATATATGGGGGAAGGTTACTCAGGTGAGCATGGCTTTGACTTTCAGAAGGACCTTAACAGCTGAGCGAGCCACAAGGCACAGAGTTCCTCTGTGTTCCAGCCAAAGCCAGCCCAGTTTGGCAGGAGATCTGTCCGGGGGCCAAACTTTTGCCCTGTAGTCATGACCGTTCCCGAAACACCGGCGCTGGAAAATGCCCAGTGTGTGCGGCAGGCTCTGAGGGGAGATATTAATTAGACATCTCTGTAACTCCAGGATGGTTTTCGTTTCAAATTATTCATCACAATTCCCAGTTTTGCCCCGGGCCAGTGAGTTTTACTAAGGCATTAAACACTGC
The DNA here is from genome assembly GCA_013399875.1 of Gymnorhina tibicen. NCBI lineage: Eukaryota > Metazoa > Chordata > Aves > Passeriformes > Artamidae > Gymnorhina > Gymnorhina tibicen. Next base: position 884,213 of record VXAZ01002748.1, on the reverse strand, counting down.
AGCCTTTTGTTATTTCATGCCTCAAGTTCTTTTTGTTCTTTTTGGAAAAGTTAGGCCTGTTGGACAACACTTTTAGGTACCTCACAAGAAGTTTAAATACCCTAAAAAACTATCAGCTAATAGTGGGCTATCTTATATTGTAGGATTTACAAATACTAAGTTCCTAAAAGTTTTACCCTAAAACATTGTTTTAGAGGAATAATTAGTAACTGATTGTTGTAATTAATGCTGAGAAGTTGACAGAAGTTTTCAGACCTTCCTGCTAATGAAAATACTAAACTAAAGATTCATGCAGAACCAGCTCCTGGCCTTGCCTTGCACAGACTTCCCTCACATCCTGAGGTCCATATCCAGTATTTCCCTCTTTACCTGGAAGGCTCATTCCCACACATGACCAGCACTCGTTCTGCAGATGGATTTTACCCGAAAAGAACAGTCCACAGACAGCTGCCTTGCTATTTTTAGAGTTTCTGTCTTTTTTCTTCCTTTATTTCATGGTCCGCTGTCAAAATGCAACCAGACACAGTCAGCAGTGACTGCAAACAGAGGCTCCCCACCTATGAGGGAAGACACAGCCAATTTTTATGTTTTCTCTCCTTCACAATCAGCAAGCGGAAAGGCACCTTGGAGGAATGTTTGGTAAAGATAAGAAATGTTCCAAGAGTGCTCTATTGCCATCAAGAGTCTGCAGGACTCTATAAAGAATATATAAGTGTGCATATATATATATATTTACACTCACACACACACACCCTGTACATACAATAACACATAGACCATAACCACACAAGGCCTGAATAGAAACTGGTTGGGAGAACACTATTTCCCCTGCTTTTAAATCACTATTTCCCTTTTTAAAATCATGTTTCAGAACACAGAAAAAGATGCACAGATTTTGAAGGAGAAAAATAAAATAAATTAAAATTTTTAGCAAGCAATGCTGCTAAGGCCTGAGATTTAAAAATTTTAAAATACACTTATTCTGAAAATATTCTATTAGGAGCAATTGCCAGCACAGGAATTACGTGGTGTTTCAGCACCTCTGGAGCAGCAGCATCTTGGACCTTGAAGGGCTGGTTTAAGCCTGTGACAAGTTTTCCCTCTGTCCTGCAGACCCAGGGCAGCGGAAGGGGCTCGGCTCGAGTGTCCTTGTGGACTTTTCACTTTCCTCTTGTTTACTGTTTCCTGTCAACCCTGAAGAGACAAACTTTGTCCTTCAGCCACAGGATGTAACAGCTCGTGGGTGATGTTACAAAAACAAAGCTGGTGAAACCATGAGTGGGTCCTAATCATGCTTCCAGATAAAAAAAGATTAAGGAAATATATAATAATATGCAATATTATGAGTTTTCTAAGTGGCAAAATCTACCCTGTGGACATATTACTTCTTCAAAAGGATAAAAAAAAAAAAAGGCAGAATAAGGTCAGGATAAAACACTTGCTGGAACATGAGAATGGGCTCTTACGAAACACTCCTGGCTTGGCAGTCGGAGCCTCCACGTGCGTTTGCTTTGGGTAGGTTGTGTTGGGTAAGCAAATTGTTTCTTTGTCAAGGTCACTACAAAGCCATCATTATTCATCCTGGGTAACCTTGTTGAAAGGGACATCCAAACAGAAGAGGAATAAACTCTCCCTCACCTCCCATGTAAACAGACCTTGAGCATCTCAAATGACAAGGTGGATCTTTCAAGGATATTAACTCCACTCCATTCTCACAGCAGCTAAGAACAAATGAGTGGCCTTGGAAGGATGAATCAGCCAAAAGATCTTTTCTGTTCCTATCTTCACAGGGAAAAAAACCCCAACAAATTAAACAAATCCTAAAACAACAAACAGCTAAAAAAATCCTAAAACAATGAACAACTGAAAGGCAGCAACAGACACAGGAGCATTTCTGCAAAGCAGCTGCTGCTGGAGAGGCACATTCAGGCAAAAGAGCTGCTGCAAACAGGCTCAGCAAACCCCAGTTTGCATCGCCCCCAGTCTGAAAATCTGGGGACAAGGGAGGGCTTTGCACACCTGTGACAGCCCAAAGTGGCACTGAGATGTTTTATTTTCCTTGTATTTAAATACAAGTATAGGAAGACTTAAATCTCAAAAAGAAATCACAGGAAGCACAAGTCTACTTCCCAGTCCTCCCTTTCACCAGTGCTAGAAATTTAATAATTAGCTTTTTAAGGTCATTCTGACCATGAAGTCTCATCTCTGAATAATAACATTCACTGCTACATCAAGCAGTGCCCCATGATCCCTCAAGGAAGTCGTGCTCACTACAAGAGATCCAAGTCCAACAGAGAACCACCAAACCTCCTGCAGACAAACGACTTTTGGGCAAGAATACAAATTTTGGCACGTTCAGCTACACACCTTAAAGTGAGCCCAATTTCCAGAGCACCAAAATATGAGCACTTTATTTAACAGCATCTCAGTTTGAGTATCCAAATAAAACACTCGTCACCTCTGAAAGTTTCGGACAGTGGCAGAAATTGCAATTTTATTCTTTGCAGGAAAAAAGCTTCCTTCTCCTCTCACTTTTTCTGTGCAAGACATAAATTTACTGAGTATATGTTATGTTTAGGAGTGATTAATGCAGCTTTACAGAGCTGTTAGAGCACAGCTGCTTCCCTTGACCATGGGAATACCCAGACGAGAGTGCGCCAGGGCTTGTCCATACTTGAGGAACTCCGATTACAGCAGGGTGTGAATGCAAAGCGAGGAAGCTGTTCCAGAACCTCTCTGTGTAGATAAGCCATTTGTTGCAATTAGAAGTGACTAATTAGGCCTCTCTTACAGAATGCCACCCAGGAATACACAACGCCCAGTAAAACCGATGTGATTTTCATGCCAGTTTGTGTGTCTGACACAAGAGGAATGACAGCAGACGCGAGGAACGAGCCCGAGCCAGCAGCTCTCTCAAACTCAAGGCCAAAATATCAGTGAAAATTTTATCATCATCTTTTTAGTGGAGAGAGACTCAAGATACAGAATTCTTTTTCCCCCTCCCTGGACCAGGCAGTTGTTGAAGCAGAGGGACCGTGGCAGACAGGCAAACCCAAACCACACGGGCCAATCTCCCAGTGATTCCTTCAGGATCCGCTTCATTCCCGGCCATCTGCACGGAGCATTCCGTCAGCCCTCCCTCGTGCAGCTATTCCTGGCTGGGAAACCCATCCTGACACTGAACAGACTCACCCCTCTGGCCAAGCCAAACTCTGAGGCATTTGCAAACTTGCTGGGAAGCCAAAGAACTGCAAAGATGGAGCAAAGGTTTGTTTGATTTAATGTAATAGTGGGGAGGCAGGGCAGGAAGCGGGGAGCAGGGAAAAACAAATGTTTGATGTTTCATGTGGATACAGCAATGTTATTTGCTGATGGAGGTTTACTGAGGCAGGGCAGCTGTGAGGCTCCTTTCCCTGCCTCTGTATTCCACATCTGGGCAAAAGGGGAGGACAGCGTGGACATTTAGCCCCATCCATCTGCTGCTGTCTGCAACATCACACAGCCTCTCTGCCTCAGTTTCCCCACTGCTCTCCACCAGCCATCCAGGTCCCAGGAGATTCATACCACTAACTCCTTGCCTGCCAGGCTGTGAGATCCCCAAAATACAGGAGAGAAATTGAAACACTCGGTGTGTTCTGCCTCACTCAATTCTCCTTCCAGCCAGAGGTTCAGTGGAAGGAGCAGCCCTGCTCCAGGCTGGTGTCCATCTCCTCATCCTCCTCCCCTGGTTTTACACCAACAGCTCCTTCCCATCCCTCTGCACTGGGAGCAGGCTCCTGCCCAGGCCAGAGCAGAAGGATGCAGCTGCTGTGTGCCCAGCCCCAGCAAAAGGACCCTCCTCTCCCTCACTGTGAACACTCAGATTTTGGGAGCTCCCTAAACCGAGAAACTTCAAGACACTGCAGCTATGGGGGAAAAAAAGTAAAGTAAAGAAAAAACCAAAAAGGTGGATGTCCCCAAAACTACAGAAATTTTGGGGTTTCTATTCAACATCAGCCCCGTGTGCAGTGTACTGGAAGACTTCTGTTCACAAACAAATTTACTGTGTCCCCTTCTCATGCTTACAGCCACAATCACCAAATGGTCCAGGGGCTGATCTGCTCCTGTCCTGCAACAGGCACGGGGAAGTCACATCACTCCCCACTCATGGAACACAGTTTTAACACACAGCTTGATTATTTTATTTTCTCTCTGAATACCTGACCCCTTCCTTTGGCCCAGGCTATGGGGCTCAACTTAAACCTCAGTCACTCCAGATGAGTAAAATACTGGAAATATAAATATGAATAAACCTGCTCTGTCCCTTGGTTGTGTTTTCAAGATGCCCCAGTCCTTAGCTGGAAGTTATCAATCCTTGATACAGAACAAATAATAAAGCTAAAGCTAACAGTGCTCACTGAGAATGGACAGCATACCTACACCAAGCTAATTTTAGGGATCTGATGATAGCACACTCAGGCTCTGGGCTATTTACATTATCAAGGATATATTTCCTAGTTTCCACCCTCATTTCAAAACAAACCAGAATGGCTCCAGATACAAACAAGCAAATTGCTCTAGAGCTCGGAAAGCCCCAGTCACATACTTGGAAGCAAGGAGAGGGTTCTGACCCCAGATACACAAGGAACACGTTTTCTCAGCCGCACATTGCATAGGAGAATGGATTTCTGTCTCCATAAGAAAAAAAACCCTCAGAAGCTGCTGAAGAACTGGGACTACAAACCAGCAGAAGTTCCCAAAAGAGACTTTCAGGAAAGGGAAGATTCAATTCAGGCACATGGCACCCATGGAATGCTCTTCCAAGTCACCCTGAAAGTCCGAGCATCCCCAGAAATGCTGTTGTCCTCATCCAGACAGGGATCAGGGACCTTGTGGGGGCTGCTGAGTGCCACCACACCACTCTCTGTGCTTGGGGGAAGGTGGAAAGGGACAAAAAAATCTGTTGTCATCTAAACTCACACATCAGTTCCCTGGCACCTGGGGGTGAAGGGCAGGAGACGCCAGAGAGGAGCAGCAGGACAAGGTAAAACAGCAAAAGGACCTGGTTCACCACTCTGGTGGGTGTAGGAAGGATCAGCAGGTACTGGGGAGGGGGACACCAGCACCCGGGGGAAAGAGCTTGCTCAAGGATAAAGCTTTGAGCCTGCTGCTAAGGGGACACAGCCCAGACCCCCGGGTACAGCCCTGCCCCGGGCTGCAGGAGGACCCCAGGACCTCGTACCTCAGCTGCTCTCCAGCAATCATCACCTCAGCCCTGTAGTGGTGCTCCGTGGCTTTCTTCTTCAGGCTGCTGCTCAGGCTCTCCATGCCGGGCTGGCGCGGGGCGGCGGGGGGATGCTCCCCGCGGGATGCGGGCCGGGAAGATGCTGGTGCCCGTGCCGGCCCCGCCGCTGGCACGGTGCAGGTGAGGCAGCCCGCAGTTGCTGACTCCAGCTCCACGCCTCTCCTTCCCTCCCGGCCGGCTCCGGAGGAGGAGCCTGCTGCAATCTGAGCCCGGCTCTGCCGGCTGCTCACCCTCTGGCTCCGGCTGCCAGCCGGGAAGGTGGCCGGGATGCTCCCAGCACGCCGCTACAGTGTCCCCTCTGCCGGGGGGATGACTCCGGCAGGCTCCGGGCACACACGGGCTAGGGGATGAGCGGTTTGATGAGCCGTAAGATGGACAAAGCACTTCCTTAGGCTGTAACTTTCCTGCAAGGGTTCAAGGTGTGCCCTTCCCCAACGCGAGCCGTGTGCCTTGTTCCCATCTTCCTCCCTGAGGACTCTCTGCCTTTCCACAGGTTGGGATCCATCCAACACCATGGGCAACACTTGCTGAAAAGGGGGCTCAGAGCAGCTTGAGCCCTCCCTCTGTGCAGGAGCCACCAGAGAGGTTGGATGGAGAAGCACAGGCTGTAAATAGCAAGATCTGGCAGTGGTGAGTCTGGAGCTCTGCTGGTGCCAAGCTGACACTGATACCACCTCTAAAATCTGCCTCCAGGCACTGGCACCTGCCTCAGCTCCCACTCCTCTTTCCCATTATTTGAGGAACTTTCTGCAAGGCCAGAGCTGACCTGAAAGTGATGGTGACCAGCAAAGGAAAAGGCAGAGGAACTGGGATGTGGAGAGGGTTAATGGCATCCATCACTACTGTCAGATTCCTGTGCAATCATACTTCCATCAGTTAAATCAGGAGTGAAAAGTACTGCCTGGCACAGGGGACCAAACCTCAGAAACACAAAAGAAACCTACCAAAAGAGAGTGTGGAGAAGATGGGTGTGAGGGCAGGGAAGGAAATTTTATCAGCTAAGGAGGTTCTGCTTCAATTTAAAGTCTAATAAAGCATCAATAAACTGAATGCTGTCCTTAATTAGCTCATCTGTAGCAGCAATTCATCAGCAGGCAGTGAGTTTGCCGTTGTCTCCATCAGCACAGACTTCCAGGCTTACATCCCCCATGCCATAAACGCTGCTAAATCCAACAACCTGGGCTGGGGACTCGGGAAGCGCAGCGTGGAGCGGCCGGGGCCAGAAGGAACAGGAGACACAGGGCTGGACAAACCTCGCTCGCGGTGCTCCCGTCCAAGTCAAACAGCCAGGGAGCAGCGGGATGGGCTGTGCCAACAAGGCTCCCTCTATCCAGGCTCTCCCAGAGCACGCTGTCTCCGTGTCCCGCTGTCCGGGCCAGGCCATGGAGGCAGGCGAACAGGCTCCCCTTGTGCGCACAGCCGGGCTCAGCCGGCAGCCCCGGGGCACGCTCGGCACGGCTCCTGGAGCCCGCTCCGACGGCGCCGATCCCGGGGTGTCCGTGCCAGTCGCAGCAAAAGAGCCTTTGAGGTGCTCCCAGGGCAGGCTGGGCTTGTCCCTGCGCTGCTGCAGCATCCTTCATTCCCCACATGAACGCCGTGGGGACAGCCCCCCAAACCTGCCCATCCCATTGCTCACTGTGCTGCTTCAGCTATGGAAAAACTGCTGTTTTAGTCATTGGATAATAACGATCTTCCTTAAAAAAAAAAAAAAAAGAGACTCTGCTCCAATCCTGAGAGTGTTTCACTCTTACAGTAACAAGGTAAAGGATTTCAGCTCTTGCCAGCTTCTTCCATGAAAAACACAGGAGGAAAAAAGCTTATTGCTCCCATAAATAACCTTGTAAAACCTGCCCTTTAAATTAGACATTAATGTTTCTACTTAAGACACAAAAACAAGGAAGAGACAAGCTACTAAAGGAAAACAAGCTACTAAAAATATATTATCTCACCGTCTCAAGCCTGGGAAACAGTCAAGGGAGCAGAGTGAGGGCAGAGCAGGCAGGGATATCCAGGGCTGCTGAGGATGGAGCTGTGCTTGGAAAGATGCCTGTGGGGATGATGGGCAGAGAGATGGACTAAAACTTGTCCTGAGAGGACAGAGCACCCCTGTAAACCTGCAGCTGCCATAGAGGAGGTGACTGCAGTAGCTGTTCTCCCAACAAGGACCAGGGCCAAGCTCATGAAATGAGTCAGCAGCCTCGAGACAAACTAGAGGAGGGTTTTCCCCCTTCAGCTGCATAAAATTAAATTGTGCAAATTATCAATACTGGATGTTAAGCCTCAAAATCTAAATTAATTTAAAAAAGGAATTAGGTAAATTCATGCAGGACAGGTGTATAGAACCTGGAAATCCAGATGATTACTTCTGTTTTCAGTGATGGAAGCTGCAAGAATATATCAGTGGAGAGTTCGCTCACAATTTCTTCTCTTTCCCTGAGTTTGCTCCTGGTCCACACCAGAGCAAGGATCCGGGCCTGGAAGAACTTCCATCAGCTCAGCACCCTGAATGTCACAACCTCAGGGCTTTTTACACTGACATTTAGGGGGAAGAGCATCTCACCAATTCAGGAGAAAAGGGATGTTAAACCACAGCCCAGTGCTCACAGCACCGAGCTCTTATTTAACCTCAGCCGTGTCCTTGGCAGATCTGACAGCTTTCCCCCAAAGCATTTTGTTCCCTTTTGTGAAGGGAATATAGGGAATACACCCAGCAAGCTGCTGTAAACTCCATCCTGGAGGTAACACAATTTCAGGGCTGGGAAAAACAATCCCTGAATATGTCTCCCTCACTCCCCATACATGCAGGGATTAGTTAAGTTGAATTAGTTATCAGCTCGATCTACAGATGAAAAGTGCTTTCCATGGAATGGCTTCAGAGTCCAGTCTACAATGAATATGCAGAGTCCATCCAGGTCTCCCCTCCAGAGGAACTGCAGTGTCTGAATTTTTCTGTTTCCATAGATTAGCAAGTAGTTTGACTCATTAAGTGTTCAGAAAATGCAGAGGCACCTCTGGGTACAGCCAAATAGCTTTGTTTTCAGTTCCCAGCTTTGTTCCATCAAATAGAAGGTTTAGCACCCTTTCATTTTTTTTGTTTCCTTCTTTTTTCCCTAGCAGGGCTGAGGAAAAGACAGGAAAAAATCAGATGAGTTTGTTTTGAAAAGCTGTAAAAAGATACAAAAACTGTTTGTAAACCTTGCCAGGAGTGAGCACAGAGGACACCGGGAGCTGTCACAGCCGTCCTCGTCACCGGCTGCAGTTTGCCTTAGTCCTTTGCCTAAATTTTGTCCTCCCTGTGGCAGTTCAGGCTCTGCATTTCAAGCAGAGAGCTGGAGAAATCTCCCGTGAATGAGAGCAGAGCCTGGCAAGAGACAGACTCAGATTTTTCCTGCTCTGAGCTGGCACCTCGATGCCAGCAGGCTGCAGCAGGCAGCCAGCCAGCGCTGCTCGCCCCACACACCCAATTCGATTTAGCTTAAGCAAAAAAAATCCTAAAAAAATTTAAAAAGGAGTTCAATGCCAACATCAACACAATAAAATCCCTGATTTGCAGGGCCTGTGTTTCCTCTGGCCTTCCCCAGGCCAGCTGACACGGCGCTGTCCTTGCCAGAGAGCATTTCTCTGGGGTAAGTCCTTGTCCCCGGCAAGGTGTGCTCACCTGGGCTGGAGCCCGGCCAGCTGTGCTGGCAGCAGAGTGCCCAGCCTTGTTTGGGAGCCAGGCCCTCCCTGCTGCTTTGGGAAAAGTTGTTTCCATTTGGCAGTAAAGGTCACAGGCCACCCCTGAGGCTGTTTGTGCTTAACTCATTGGTGTCAGTGACACAGCAAACACTGGAGGCCACCCCACATCCACCCCCTCCATAAAAAACCCACTTGGAACAGCACATCAGCACTCCTTGCATGGAGATCCCTCATCCACAGCAGCCAGGGAATGGTCCTGTAGCCATTAAAGCCAGCCTGGAGGTTGCTGTGCACCAGGGAAGCACATTGCATCCTGGAGAATCCTCCGCTCCTGTGCTGGAAGCTGGGACTGGACAGCAGCGTTCTCAGAGCCCGAGAAAAGTGGGAAGATTTATTACCATCTAGTGGCAGAAAACGAACACGTTCTTCAGCAATTTCTCATTACCCAGTAATAAATCTGAGCTGGAGCTCTCCTGTCATTGAGTGTCCCTCATTTTGTTCCAGAAAAAAAATATGGATGTTTGAGCAGTATGTCGCTTCTTTCCTCAGAAAAGAGAGGCTGCTAAGCCCAAGCAATCACATGCAAGTCAAAATAATTTGGTTGGCTTCAAAGTAACAAGTAGGAGGATACTTGTTGCCCTTAAAATTGTAAACAAATACAGCTCAGTTGTGGTTCTCCAACTACAAGGAATAGAACTTTAGCTTGGAAAAAAACCAAACCAAAAAACAAACACCGAAAAATTAAATTCTCCCATGATTGTATTGCTTCAGGACCTGCAGCTTTAATGAAAACACCACCAAGTACTCACCTTCTTTATGAACTAATAAAAGTTTTCATTGGGAAAAAAAAACCAGCAAAGGACAAATGACAACAAAATAAATGCTCTTACACAACAAGACATAGAACCTGTGTCACCTCCACCTCCCCATTCCTCAACATCAGAAGAAGCACTTCAAGCTGTCCATAGCCCCTACCTTTTCGCTCCCATACCAGTGTGTGGGTGTGAGACTTCAAAGCAGGGCAGAGAAGTTTATTTCCCTCTGTTCACCCTCAGGGTGAGGCTCTTCAGGGTGTTTTTTAAAGATTGATCAGGTGTTGCAGACCACTGGGACAGGGACACAGAGACTTCCTTGTCCCTGCTCTGGGACATCTCCAAGATGCACCTCTGCTGCCCCAGCTCCACAGAAGCCCTCAGGACTTGAGGATCTTAGAGATCTTTTCCAGTCAAAATGATTCAATGATTCAGGGAGGAGCAGACTGCAGAGCAGCACTCAGAGCTCCCCAGCATGGTCTGGACACCCTGACCTGGGTTAGGGCCATGCCATGGCCAAATCTAGACCCACATTTCTCCCAGAGAAGGAACGCTCAAGCTTCAGAGGTGGGAAAGTCTCCAGTCTCCTGCTGTGATGGGAATGTGCTAATTATGTTACAATTAGCCTGGACTGAACACAGCCAAAAGAACCACTCCCGGCAGGGGAAGTGTAATCCTATCACGATCCATTAAAAAGAGCTGTTGGCTATTGCTGTGCCAACCTGTATCGGGAGCAGTGAGAGACAGCCCTGTCCTGGCTCTGCACCGAGTCTGCTCTTCCTCGTCCTAAAGGGCTCTTACACTGGTTTAACAGCAAGGGCCAGATAACAGGGGTAACATAAAGCCTAGAACCCGGTATTTGTTACAGCGTGAGCTTTAAACTGCCTCCATCCAGCCTGGTGCACTCTGGCAGAGATGGGAGAGCTGGAATCCCAAGGCAGTAAATAAAATCAAAGGAGTACCTCTGGGTGGTTGGAGGACGAGAATTTGCCCCGTGTTGGTTTAAGGCAGCATAAAAGTCCCAGGCAGGGGACAGGATGGAGCTGTGGACAAGCAGAGCCATGAGTAGGAACACATTTCCAACCCTGCATCCAGCTACTCAAACCTCATGTGAGGTTCCCTCAGAGCCATCCATGCCCAGTGACACAATCCCCTCTAGAGGAAGGAAGGTGAAGTGACAAGTGAAGATCTCTGCGAGCATCTCTGAAAGGAGCATCTTCACAGAATCATGAAATCGTTTGGGGTGGAATGGACCTTCAGGGTCATCTAGTTCCAACCCCTGCTCCGTGGGTAGGGACACGTTCACTAGACCAGCATCATCTGTGTGAGCTGGTGCATTGCCCCAGTCCTTCCTCACACCCAGTGCAAGAGAGCATTTTTGTGGCCTTTAGCACATGGTTAAAACCCCTTCCCAACCACCATCAGAGAGGACAGGCATTTAACAGGCATGGGAATGGGGGTGTCTATTCTGCAGAGGCTTAATTTGACAAGCTGCGATCTCACCAGCAGCCTAGAGTACACAAGCAGTATTTATTCCATTTCTCTGATAGGCTTTGTGCTCCCTTCCCAAGGTCTGTGAGCAGCTTAGAGACACACCTTGGTGTGGGCAAGAAGTTTAAGAGAGTTGCAGCAGCCTCAGCTTCAGATTCTATCTCTTCTTGCCAGTCCTGCAGTAAGACTGGGCTGGTGAAGCCCTGTCTGGGCAGACTAAATTTGTAATTCAAGTCCAGTGCATTGAGGTGCACCCCAGAAGTGACAGCTGATGGCTGGAGTGAATAGGCAATTTGTGAACACAGAATTAAAACAGCAATTCCATCTTGAACGGTATCAAGCTTCAATGCAACAACACCACACAGAAAAGGTTCTGTAAGGAGGAAGATTCCTAGTTTGACCTTGAACACAACAGCCTTTATATAGGCTGGCACATCAATTTACATACACTAACCATCTGTGACAGCAGAGTAGGGAAAAAAAATGTATATACAAGTAATTTTTGCCCTAGGTAGTAAAACACCATTCCGTTGAAGGCAAAATGAGCAACCCAGTGCAGAACTGCTGATACTAAGCAGCAACACTTCTCAATCAGAAGTGGTGAAATTTTTTTCATAAAAGACACACTCCAGCCTTTCTGTGTTTCCTGGCAGAAGCTGATTTATCTATTGTCAAATTCACCAGCCGCAGCAGCGCTGAGCAGCCTCTCTGAGGGAGCACACTTTGGCAGGGCTTAGAGGGAAAGACAAGAACTGGTTTCCAAAGTGTGCAGAGCTGATAGCACTGGATTTTCCTGCTTGAGCAGCGGCCACGATCCTGGTGAGGTACAACACGACTGTTCTTGGCAGTCCTTGCAGCCAGCCCTGCCAGAGACTCGGTCTCTCCCACTCCTTCTCAGCAATTTCAAGTGCAAGAAGGCTTCTCCTTGGAGATCTTTTCAGTATTTCTTTCATCTCTTCTGTTTTTAGACAGTTTAAACGTTGCCATCAGGGCAGTGTTGGTGAAATTCAGATTGGAGGCAAAGCATCATTTGAGGATAAAAAACCAGGGCGGTTTCACCTCACCTAAAGCAAACGTCAGCATCTTGCTCAGAGGAGGAGCTGACCTTTCTTTTCTGGCCTTCCTGAGGAGATGAAGCTTCTTGCTGACAGAGCACAAGTGGCTGCAGCTGACACAGCCAGGCAGCATCTCATGGCCTCCTGCAAGTCAGTGACTGAACAGACGAGGAATGATCACACTGCAGGTCCATCAGAGCTTCAGGGTTTACAGCTTCCCAGCAGGACAACGCAGCTCCATCTTGTTTTCCTCATGGGATTTTCAGTTTTCACCCCATGGCTGCATCCTGCAAACCTCTGCCAAAGCAGTGGAGAGGGGCAGAGCCTCAGGGGGTATGGGCTGAGGCTGTGGAGTTTGGGGAGGTGATAGAGAAGCTCCTGAGCCCAAAGCTTGCTGCAGAAGACTCCTGTGGATAACCTTCTGGAATAGGTGGAGGGCGGGAGGAAGGAAACCAGGGCACATCCCCAGTGCCTGCCTGCACACCTCCGAGAGCACAAGCGTTTGGTTGCTTAGAGTGAGCTGTGAAGCCCAGGCGCCTTCTGAGCCTGCATCTGCCTTGGAGGGCACCTACACAGAGAAACAATGGCAGAAAGCTCCAACTGCGCTTGCTGCTGGTACTGGGATCGGAGCACAGGGTGGGACATGGCAATGCAGCAGTGACCTGTCCTCCCTCAAGTCCAAGAATGGTGTTTTCTGGTCTAGACTCCACTTTTCCTATCAGCTTTTACTGACTGTGCCCAGTCTGAAATCCAGAATACACATCACTGTTTTCCTGGTGTTTTGTTTTTAGGTCATTGGCTCTGGATGTTGTCAGAATAAAGGGCCAAAATCCTCTCTCCAGAGCCAGCATATCCCGTTTATTGCCAGTAATCCCATGTGAAAACTTTGCACCTGGCAGAGCAGCCCTTATGGCAAGAATGGACACAGCCCATCCGTGCAGCAATACCAGTGACGTTATCAAACACCAATGTCCATTTGTGTAAAAATCAGTAAAATTACCTCTACAGGGCAAGTAGGATTCAGTCCTGCTGACCAAGAACATAATAGAAGATATTTTAAATTTGCACAAAGCCCAGTGCAGTCATCTGGAACACTCACGTGGCTGTTTGGCTCATGAAGAAAGCTGGAACCTCAATGTGAAAGATCACCACAGCTGAAGGATTTGTCAGAGGAATCTCGCTTCTTGCAGGAAAACTGCTTTAAAAGTTACCTTTTTCTGCTCTAAGAAGTGCCTCTCTAGAGTAATAAAAATCTCAGAGTACATAAATCTATTTGCACTTTAATATCTATTTTATAGTTCTTAAATAAAGGAGGCAAACAATGTCTCCAAACTGTTCCTAAGTAAGAGTCTGAAGCTAGACTGTGAAACGCCAATGAAATATAAAGACATTTTTGCCTCTATTAATGTTGGCAGCTTCCTTTCTCCTTTGTTACTGGCAGGGAAGAAGATGCCTTACACCAGCACCTGGGTTGAAAATTAACTGAAGTCCCCTGAAAAAGGGCTGACCACCGTTCTGCTCCATATCTCTTTGCTTTATTATAATACTCTTTAAAAGATGACACTGCAGTTCAAGTCCAGAACCACTCTACAGAACAATGAATAGTGTTCACTGAAATCACCATTCCTGTGAACTTCACAAAAAAACACAGCAGGAAAATTAAAGATACAGTACTCCAGACTGACAAGTTTCTGCTGGCATGGGAATGAAAGAGGGTTCTGCAGCTAGAGGCCACTAAGCCACTAGGATCAAACTCTTAGTAACGGCCATGGAAATGTTTCTTGATTTCTGTTTAAATCACTGATTACGCAAACCTTTAACTGGGTCACCGAAATTTAGTATTTCAGCCAAAATAAGCTAAGAACTGAAATACCTGTGCAGACTGCTACTCTCCAAGAGGACCACTGTATCTTTAAATGTATCCTGGATTAAACAAAGGTTTTATCTACACTTGTTAAATTATTGCACAGACCATTACACTGACAAGTACATGATGAACCCATGGAATGTTACAGTCTGGCCTGGAAAATAAAAGCAGCAGCATTATCCTTGAGGTCTCAACCATGAGAAAGAGCTGGCCAAGCACTTCTTGAATTGTAGTAGTTATTAATAGGTTTCAAGACACAAATGAAACATTTTAAAACGATCCCTAACTGCTAGGATTATGTTTGGGAGCATTCTCCAAGACTTTCACTCTTTTGCAAGTGGCACTTACGTTTGATTTCTTGACATTTTTCTTGTACCAGACTACCTGCAGGAATCCAGCTGCTCTGTATTTTCCAAAGCTGAGGCCATACAAAGAAATACAAGCTTGGGTCACCAGGGGATTTGAACCAGCCATTGCAATGTCCAACTGGTGCAGCAGTTTCACCTACTGCACATCTCCTGGCAGTTTGCTTGTCTGACTTAAAACCGCAACTCTGGGGGTGGGATGGAAAGGGGAGCAGAGCCCTGGTCACCCCAGCACAGGGGGAGCCCACAGTGACACCCTGGCCCTGGCCAAACCACACACTCAGACTCATGGCTGGATCCTCGCTCAGCCAGGCAGCCTCAGCTCCAGCAGCCTGCACTCAATGCCTCGGCTCCTCATCAGGCCAAAAGGGGAGGATCTGGGGAGAGGAGGAATTAAAAAAGTCTGATTCATAAACACTCACTCTGCACAAGAAACTTGATGGGATGCATTTCTTCATAGTGCAGAAACCTCCCAGCCACCTACTCTGAAAAAAAGTAAAATTCAATAAAACAGAGGGTGTGCAAAAGAAAATGCCCTCGTTTTGTCCTCTCCTCTGGAAGACATGATCACGTGTTCAGGCTCAGACAAGTCATTAAAAAATGCCCATATGCCTGTCAAACTGACCAGCTGACACACTGATTTTGTGTCTGCAGTTACACCTTCTGCCATGATATTGGCTTATCTGGATCTTCCACTAACATCTTTCTGCCAGTTGTAGCATTTTGTTGCTTCCCTACAACATTGAAGAAAGAGAGATGGCAACTGTTCTGTCCCTGTCTCCTCAACTGGAGGAAAAATCCTTACCCAAAGCTTCTGCTTGAGCAGGGCTCTGGCTGTTTGATTTAGAACATAAAAAGTTTCAAAAGCTACAAAAATCAAATCAGAAGAACAAACAAATGGCTCATGCCAATCGTGGCGGCAAGTGACAGATAAATAAACCACTTCTGTCCCAGGCAAAGCTCACAGCTGAGGAGAAATGTGCACACACACATCACAGTACTGTTGACTGAGTGAACTGAAATAAAGATTCTCCCGCTACGAGCCATTTCAGGAGGTTTATGAAAGAGAAACTGTAATAAATTTGTAAAGAAGAAGCTGAATCAGCTTCAGACTGGGCAGCAGACACGTTGACAAGGAGGCAACAGAGGCGTAAGCATAAAAAAACAAAGTTATGTTTGACATGCAGCTAGGCTATGACAAAGTTATACTTGGAACCGGAGAAAAACTAGAAAAAAATCCTTGTTTCACAGTCAGGCTGTGAACTGCTGCCAGTGGTACTACGAGCAGCACTGCAAACGGAGAGCTCTCGTGCCTTTGGCACTTCCAAAGGGTCAGTGACAGCAAGGACACCTTGGGGATGGCTCATCCTGGAGGAGCACTTGGGTCTGGGGCAGCTCTGGGTCCTGCTGCAGAGGCTCAGAGACCATGAGCTTCAGACCACGCTCTCAGGAGAAGCAAGGGGGAAAAAAGAAATCCCAACTGTTGCGGAACAGGGTGAGAGAAGACTGGAAAAATATTCTGCTCACCATCTGAAAGATCCTATCCTATACTGATAGAAATACAGAATCAGGCCGTAAATAGGGCTACTTCTACTCAGACCTAAGCCTTTAAAATCTGCTACTTTTGAGGAAATTAATAATTTTCCTTCCTTTTTAAACTGTTGATATTACTATCTGCTCAAAAACCTCTGTGAGGAGTAAAAGAACTGGAGTGTTATTTAATTTTGACACCTTCGGTTGCTTGCTGAACAAATTACCCGGTTTTAAAGAAAAGGCTTTTTAGGTCTAAGTACTAGGATCTACAGGGTTCACAGAAAGAACTCCATGCTGGAAAAGCAGACCACATAGAACATCGTGATTTGAGTTTTCAAGCAAGCTGATTGTTTTCGTGCTGAGGGTACATTCACAACCCATCCCCCAAAATAAAATGGGATACCTATGACACCTTTGATGTTAAAGTCACAGTTCTTCTCTGGAAGTTATGGTTTGTGTCATGCAAAGCCATTTCTTGGGTCAAAACTGACACATAACTGAATCTCCCATTCAGTCCTTAATGCTGACAAGGAGTTTCTCAAGTTTCCAAAATAGTGTTTCTTTAACAAGATCCAGGAAGAAAATGTGGAGAAATAGATGACAGAAACAGAGATACAGCTTGACACACTGAAGAATCGTTTGGAAAACATCTGCTTAAATTAAATTTTACTATTAAATCCAGACATCTACTCATCTTGAAAGGGGCTTGCTGCCAGGCTCTTTCCTCAATGTTCTCATATTTTCCACCCCTTTTTTCTTGCTGGAATCTTCTTTATAATTTTTTTCGCTGCCAGGTTGCCAAACAGATGTCCAGAAGGCCATAAGCAGCAGAAAGACTTCATTTTTAACAGCATTAATAAAATACTACAGGTAGAAGGAAGAAAGAGAAAAAAGAGAGCACATAAAATAAGTCAAACTGGGGCAAGGGTGTAGGTGAGGAAGGAGAACACCACAGCTTTGCTCTTCTGTGTAGCAGAGCTGCACAGTACAAACTCAATCCACTGAGTCAGGTGGGCAAGTAGAGCCATTCTGGATATCCCTTGAGAGCTCAGGTCAAACCTGTCAGTTGACACAAATACTTATCTAGCCCTAGGTTCCTTCTGAATTCTAAAGGGAAAAAGTAAGTCTTAAAATACTAGAAAAAAAAAAATAATGTCATAATGTTTAAAACAAAGCTCCAGTAAAAAATATGTTAAAGACCATCGTGAATTGCCAGACTTCCTGTAGTCAGAGCAATCCATAAGGCATTGGACCTAGATGTATCCAACTGCAGCTTGTTCAGTTAATGGCTGTCTTTTCAAGTCACACCCTGTCCTTTGTTTGCATTAAACACCCCAAATCTCAACTTAGATGAGGACTGGATGAACACCTATTAGCCTACACATGCAAGGTTGTGCCATGGAAGTGTCCTTGCACTGATTTCTTTCCTTTAACGTTCGTGTTAAGAAAGTCGCTGTAGCCAGCTCCAGTGGTGCAAGGAGAATATAGCTACCACTATCCTTAAAAAAGGGAAAGCCACCTTTATGTAAGAAAAGATTCAGATGCTACTTTTTTTTTCCCTAAACCAGGGTAGAAGGAAGGAGAATGAATGGGAAGCACAAACAGATCAGAAAGGTCAACCATGATATTCCAGGTGTGTGTAAAACTTCCTCCCCTCCATCAGCCAGCACAGCCTCCCTTTCCCTGCTGTGCAAAGCAGGGTTAACAGAGTCCTAAAAGTCATCCCACGCATTTTTTGTTGCCTTAGGAGGTTTTCTGGTCTTGCTCTCCCCTCCTGTGTTCTCCCAGTTGGTCTCCCAGTTTTCCCAACTGTCGCTGTTACTGTTCTTGTTGGAGACTGTTCCCGAGCCCCACACGTCCCAGCTATCCGAGCTCTTCTTCTCTGTGGAATTGTCCACATAGGTCCAGCTCTCACTGCTTGGAGATTTATGAGCTTTTGGTGGATCTGAGTTGCCAAAGGTCTCCCAGAAGCTTTGATCTACAGCATTGTTCTGGTAGCCCTCCCCTGCACTGTTCTGGTAGCTGTCTCCCTCAGCTGGTCTTTTGGGGAACAGGGGGGGAAAGGAAGGTAGAAATAAATTAGTTACACCAAACATAACAATAAAAATAAATGACCCCAAAGAAAACCATAATTCTACTGCCCTTTGCTTAAAAAAAACCCAAAAACCCCTGATAAAGACAGAACTAAATACTGCTCCAAATGATGTAAGTTTGCAGTCTAATTCACAGATTGTTCATAGATTTAACAGGCCCAGGGCAAGGGAATGTGTATTTGGAGTAAGTTTCAAACCAAGAGGTGTGCATTGCTTTGTTCTCAGTTTAAAAAGAGTTATAAACAAAGTTATATTGAATTCCTCCCTATTACATAGATGACGTCTATTAGCAAAGACAGAATTCTTAATATTGAAAAATTACCTTTCACTACTATACTGCAGAGAATGTACAGGAGATAAAATGATGTGTTTAAAGAGACAGAAAGTAAGAACAAAAAATTACCTTTCAGAATTATCATCTGGTTTGCCTGAAAAGAAAGTGGTGACATCTCTCCATCCCTTACTTCCCACTCCCTGAACCTAGAGAATAAAAAAAAGACACTCCATTCATTTGCACTGAACCAACACCTCTGCCAAGTCCAAAAAGCCACAACACACTCCTCCACTTGTTCCAATAAATCAAACACAATTAACTGACAGCTCATTAATGTTTTTGATGGGCAGTTACGTGGTGGATGTAAAAACATACATTTGACAGCACCGTGCTGCTGGAAGGGGTGGGAAGTAGGTCAGGTTTAGCTTTTTCACCCCCTGTTGTAACATCTTTTGAATTCTCTCCTAGACCTCTTTGACAAAAATACTGGAATTAGGCCCTACATAAAATTAAACTTAATGAAAGCACTGATGTTTTATGATTAATGTAACTTTTATTTATATTTCTACTGTTCCAAAAAGCTACTTTCACTCTGTTTCAGCATTTTTTCACTACCCAAAAGTTGAGTCCCAGAATTGGATTAGAAATACAAATTCTGAAGTGACACCATGGAAGGTACTGTTCTGAGTTACAGACGCAGAGGATGAATCCCAGAATTCAGCCTGAGAGCAGCCAGGCTCTAAACAGAACAGGTAACATAATTTATTTTATTTTATTCAAATAGTACCAAAATCTGACACTGAGCTGGTCTATGGGAGAGCTTCCAGTGCTAGAAGACACACATTCCTGCGTAACACCATGCAAGTTACCCCAACAGGTGTTAGTCTGTGCAGGATTTCTGTGCTTGGCAGCCTCAGACAGCACTTACCACGTCACCGAGCACCGAGAGCAGCGGAAAGCAGAGGAGAAAGGTGCAGAGCATTAGTATGTCCTACTGGACCAGGGTAACACAAGCTGTCTCCATATTCCCTCACACATTTTCTTTGCTGTTTATAACCACACCATGTCCTCATTCAAAGTACTAAGAGGACAACACCACGCCTGTGCAGCTTTTAACACCCCAGCAGAAGTGCTGCCCGCTGAAAATTACACTTTCCAAATTTCTGTATTCAACGTCAGCACAGACCAAAGCTGCACTGGAGTTTTTTATCATTTTTCATAAGAATATGGAGACTGGCTTGACTTGTTTGGCCTCCTTAAAACCAGGTAGGCCACCTCATACCTTGCTGGCCAACTGCGATACCCCCGTGGTGACCTCCTCAAATATTTTCCCCTCTTTCACCTATGTGGACCAAAGTATTGGTAATTAGTCATAAAACAGAGTTATTACTAAAACCTTCAGACAAGCTTACTTGTGCTTAACAGCTAAAATGTCAAAAAAACCAACCCCAAACTGAATTAAAATAGGTTTAAGTCAAACTAACAAAGTTAAGAAAATCATATACAAAATCCGTTGATCTCTAGTGGAGTGAACCTCAGTCCTTTGAGTTTGTGGGAATTTTCTATGGCTAAACACCCAGTCTGAGGAAGGTATCACTTACACCCAGTTTGAGGAAGGTACCACACCCAGTTTGAGGAAGGGATCATTTACACACAGTTCAGGTATCATTACACTACTACCGAGCATAAGAACACCAGTACAAAAAACATCTGCAAACATGAAGCTTTAGAAATATATTCTAACACATATAAAGATTGTGTTTAGAAACTTAGCAGATCCCTTTTATTCTCTATCTTTTATAGATGCTTATTTAAATATTAAAAGGACTTTGAATTTTGGTGAAACACAACACAACAGGTACCTTTCACCACTTAATAAATGGCAGTTCTTCCAAAGCAAGTGACTTTGTATAAACATATAGAGAATATTTATTTCAGAAAGTAACACTTATTTGGAACTAACAGCACAACATCCTAAGAGAAATGGATCTCTTTTTTAACACAGAATACATAATTCCCCATTAAGTTGTCCTACAAAATAAAAATTAGCTCAAGGAAACGCACCCTAAAAATAACCCTGAAAATAATGCATCTAAGCCCTCTGAAATAAGCTGTGGGTAATTCTAGGGAATAGAAAACCAATTAGAGTCTTCTCCTGTGGTTTGAAATGCCATGTAAAGAATGGTGAATTAATAAAGGTAATGAAAGATAAATTAGTTTGCAATATCATTAAAACATTCTTTTCAAATGGCTCAAAGATGTTTGACTGAATTAAAATAAAGCTGGCAGGTAGATGGGTAAAACACTAGGAACTTAACACTCTGATACACTCTGATACTCTAACTACTAATAGATATAAATATATATATATTTAAATAACTGATTTTATTTCCATTTAGGGTGCATTTTCCCCTTGTTCCATCTTCCATTATTGAAAGCATAAAATCTATAAAATGGTATCTAACAAGAATGAATGTGACAGACTCTGGTGGACATGAGAAAGGTTGGTGGAAGGAATTTACCCCTCATCGACGTTTTTCTGATAACAGCCTAACTTTGAGCTGTTTGATGTTTACCCTTTACAGAAAACCCCCCCTGAGAACCTGGCAGCTTTGGCAGGAGGAATCAGCCAGTCCCTGAGTGAGTATAACCATTTTTCTGCAAGTCATTTACTAGTTCCAAAGTTACCTTTTCCTGTGCAGGTTTGAGAACATTTTCATTTAATGTCTGACCTAACTCTGATGCCTATTTAAAAGCAAAACAAAAACAAAGTCAGTTATATTTTCTTTAAAAAAACCCAATAAAAACCCACAGCCAACACCTTCTGCAGGCTCATTTCTCAGCAGTATCTCCAAAAACACATGAAGCATTTAGCTTTGATTCATACAAGCAGAATGAGCTGAAAAGCACACACAGCAAAGTGCTGCAGGAGACATTAAAAGAGGATAAATTAAAATCAGATAGACATGGCAATAGATGCCCAGAGCCCAAGCAAAGTCTGACCTTGCACTGGAAGCAGAAGCAATGGTTCAACCAGCAACAGCTTCAAGGATGGGCCCCTTGCTAATGCCTGCAGCTGAGTATTTGGAAGAACTGACCTCTCCCCCCCTTATTTTCCATACTAATTAAATTACTTGTAGAATTAGATCTTTTGGGCTGATTTTCCCACAGTTCCTCTGTCTTGTAGTGCTCCAATTGTCATCTGTTAGTAGGAGCCCAAGTGCTTCTGAGCAATACACAAGAGCCAAAGCTGTGACAGAAGATTTTTGTTATTTTTTTTAAAGCTCCAGGTTTGCAGGGAGAAAAAACAATGAACTTCAGAAATCTGTTGCAAGCCAGAACAAGATGCACAAGGATATTGTACTTTAGAGGCAGTTTACAAAAATGTAAGCCCACAGTCTAAGTCACAAAATTACTTTCCTAAGGCAATGCTGACAAGGACAGCAGGGTTTAGAAGAGTTTCACTTGAAATCATTCCTTTCCCTACTACCTTAGTAAGTCTCTGACAGAGGTAAGCTTTCTTCAGAATTGCCATATCATACTGAGAACCTTCTGAATTATCCTGGTTAATCCAAAGGAGCCAATATGCCAGGCAATTATTCCTCAACATCAGCAGAGACAATAAAGTTTCCTTTCCTAAGGGTTCATATTTTATCGCTACCATTGCTCAGGGTGTGAGCCTTCACTCATGTTCTTCCTGGGAATGGAGCACCTTAAACATCTTTCCTCCACAGACTCCCAGGTGTCTAAGAAGCCTTTCCCTTAGCCACAGCATTCCTAGGATCTCCCCTTTCCCCAGCCATCATCTCCAGTACTTCTACTCCTTACAGGATAAAAATTCTTCGAGAAGCAAAGGCAAAAGGAAACCCCACTTCCACCTAGTGAGAAACATGAATGCAAATCACAAAGGGCTTGTTACCTTTGGAAGTGAGGCTACAAAGTGTTTAAGAAAAACAAGAAAGGGGTGTTCTCACTTTTGAAAAACCCTTTGGAGCCTACTGAACCCAGCAAGTTGTTTATAATAAAGAGTGTAATACACCCAGACTAACAGTTCAGGTATCCTAAGTGGAGTCACTGCTAGAATTAGAAAGAATTCTTACCTGATCCCTCTTACTCAAGCACATAATTTTTTAAGTGTGGAATGGAAAGATTTGGGTACAATTGTATTTTCATCTGAATCACTTCATCTTCCCTTCCTATTGCTGAATTTAGGACAGCACTCTAACCACCATTACAAACACTTCGTTCAAGTGTCTGCCTTCCAACAACACCCAGCTCTTGGCACATTCCTGGGGCAGACATGCAAACAGAAATCCTGAAATCATCAGAGTGTGGACAGCAGCACAGTCAATTTTCGGACAGTGCACAGCTTGGGTATCTCTTTCCAACCAAAGAAATTTTAAGTAGGTTTGAAGAAATGTTACCATACAAAACACACAACATTATTCTAAACAGGTTTGACGTAAGGCAGAAAAAGAAAAGACAGCTCAGGAGCAAATGCACATATTCAGCACGAACAGACAAGGAGTCCATGCACAAGAACAGATGTGAGGGTGTTACCGGCTCTGGCTGCTGCTTGTAGCCCCAAAACTTTACCCAGAGAGCAAAAGAGAAAAGAGCAAGGAAGGTAGAAGCAGCTTTTAGCAAAAAATTGGCAGCATTTTTTCAGGCAAGTTAAGTAGCATGAACCTTTTCCAACTTTTAACATCTACTGACAAGACAAACAGTGAAATGTGTTTGGTCGCTTGGCCCCAAATACACTTTTAACCAATGCAGTGCATCAAAAATGTGTTAAATCTGTTCTGCAAAGAGTCTGAAGTTTCAGGAACAAAATTTAACCTTCAGTAACACAGCTTAGACTCTAGAGCACCATGCTGCTGTGGTCCTTGTCAGTAGATGTGATGAGCTTTTAAACTTTAATATTATGTTTATATTTGTTAATAATACTAAAGAACAGCTTCTAAAAGGGAAACTGCCAGAAGGAGTGAAAAGAAAGACCTGTAGAAAACTTAGTGTTCCTTAAGCCAAGCAGTAAATACTTTAAAGCTTTGAAGTAGGAAGTTTGGGTGCTTTAACACCCAAACACACCAAGTTGCAAATACACCCAAGTTTGGCCATTTGAAGGATTAATATCCCGGTGCATAGACCTGTCTGAACACCAACACCTGCAGCTGCACATTTGTTTTGAGCAATACTTTCTATGCCTATCAAAATGCAAACCAGGCTAATGCTGCACATCCACAAGAGTTATAGTTAAATTAAAACTCCTGAACCATCTACAAGTATATGTAAGGCTTATCTCACTCAGAACTAGGCAAATTAGGAATTCCATTCTTTCATACATTTTTACATTTGAATTTAAACCTTTTCCTTGCAGACAGATCTTGCTTATGTCAGAGCTTTGTGTAATTCAGGTCTAACTGTCACTGTTTTAACCCCAGTTTGATAACTGAAATGCTTTTGTCATTGCTACTTTTTAAAATACATACAGGCACATTGATTTATTAATAATACTGAGCAGTTCACATTTGGAACATCTTATTAGGCTTTAGCCATGGGAAGATGGCTTGCACTGTATTGTATCTAGGAAACTACTTCAAGGTAGACCACATTTAAGATTCACAGAAGTAAGATAAGGGGATGTTAAGTTTGTAAGCTCTGCAGCCTCTCCAATACATCCAACAAGAACAAACAGCAGAGTATCCCTGCTTATCTCTTGCTTAATTTGATCACTGCAGCTGATTGCAATTCCCATGGAATTAAAAGCTAGAACTAAACACTACTGTGCACTGTGAAGGAAAAGCACACTGGTCTGTTGATGATCAAATCTAAGTCAATTGGTGCAGGCAAACACATGGCATTTAAAGACAATTAGACGGAGTAAGAGCTAAATCTATAATCACCTTTTGACTTGCTTGAGATCCAAATCTGGTAGCCTGTGAGAAGAAGCAAATACATTCCGGTTTACCAGGAATAAACCCTTTGATTTTTAAAGACACACATTTAGAAATGCTGCACGATCCTCTCCAAGGTAATGGAGCTTTGGCAGAATTTCACAGTGAAAAGAGAACACCCATATCACCCCCACCAGCACTCCATTGCTTTGGGGAAGTGTCAGTCTTTCCCAACTTGCAGCAGAGGGAAGAAATGGTCTTCAACATGGACTAGACCTTGGTGAGCCAGTGCAGGTGAGTATCAATATTTTTGTCTCCTATAATGTCACCCAAAGTACCAGGTAATTGTTATGTTTACAAAATTTGGAATAACATTAAGCAAAACTGAAAAAAAGTTGCAATGCATTATGTTCACAAAAATATTTAGTCTCTTTCCATCAGCATCTATGCAAAATATAATGCATTCTTATTTCCTCTGGTTTTTGATGACAGTTAGTCGAATCACTGTCACTCAAGTGTGCAAATTTGTAGAACATGCAGAACATGAAGACCATGCCTCAGTTTTTCCCAAATCATCTCACTGGACACAATCTTGGCCCAACAAGCTTTTTATTTAAACTGACAAAAATGCTGTAGTTAAGACACAAGACAAAGCAAGGAACAATATAAGCAGTTTGTAACTTGGTATCAAATTCCTGCCGAAAAATGCAATTTAGGCTTGCTTGGCACAGACTGAAATGTTGAAATTTCTGCTTTATAATGAAAGTTCTTCTTGAGTTCTTTCTTGATGCTTAAATCCAGTGGACAAATTTACAAAAATGTCCATCCAGAAACATGAGAAATGATTAAGAGATCTCCATTCCATATGTAACTATTTTATGAGCCATAGGCAAAGACAGGAGAGCAAAATTTAGCTTGTCTTGGTAATACTCTAAAGGATTCATAACTATTAGAACACTATCAGAATCTCCAGAATTTACAAGAATTAACTAAAACACGTTTTATTTACTTACACCCTCTTTAGCAGCTGAGGCAATTTTGCTTGCTCCAGTTGTAAAACTGCTCCATCCCTTTAAAGAAAGCAAGAAAGTCATGAGGTACATGTGAATAATAATAGCAAATAACCAAGTTTTCATTAAAACAGATTAGTTTAAGTCAAAATTTAATACAGCTTGTCCTGTAGTCATAAGAACTACCTGCTGAGAGAAAAGTTAAAGCCTCTCACTTCACTGAAATGTAGTGATGAACTTCAGTATTTGTGTCAATTTGAACAAGCCAGAGTGTTTCAGATGTTACTCTGCTAAAAATGGCTACAAGTGTAGGGAAAAATCATCCCATGCAGTGGAAGGCAAATTGTTTTCCTCACCAGGATGAACACCCATGGCAGGAACTCAGCCTCCCAGAAATACAGGACTTCAGAGCACGCTGCAGTGTGTGTCTCTGCTCACACGAGGGCATTTCAGCCAGGACATGCTGGGGATCCTGGGCTCAAAGAATGGTTCACAGGAACATGAACCTCTCCTTGGCTGTCTTAGCTTGCCTGCAATACACTGCAGATGTGCTTTCTAATCTGAACTCTCTGGCCTAAGAACTGTGAGATACCTAGAAAATATTCAGCTGATCTATACCAAGCAGCCTGGGGGATCACCTGGAATATGGTGATCAACCTGTTCAAAGGCTCGGCCATTACCTTTCTCTGGTAAGTTCTAGTGAAATTATTTATTTTATTTTTAATAATTTGGAACCTGGTGTGGATATTTAGGCCAGTGGGGCTCTACAGAGGGCTGTTGGCCACTAACCTTGGTAGATACCTTACTGTATTTCCAAATGTCTCCAAACCCCAAATATTGTTCAGCACTGTGACTTTGCAGCCTATCAAAGCACCAGTACATGACTGCCTCTGACTTTATTCCCATTTTATTTCAACAATGCATCTTTCACTATCTCTACTTGAATCATGACAACTGTTCTGCCATATGCTGTTATCTCTTCACACCCTGTCACAAGTATTTCAAATGTTTTCATCACTGCTCAGGGCTTCTGGCACCCACATACACACACATTTCAGTTGTTTTCCTCTGAACATCCCTAATATGGTTAATAGATTTAGAGCTATTCCCTACAGGTAATTACATTTTTTTCCTTCAGCCCTGCTGATTGTTATTTCTTAATCCATTGCTATATCCTCACTTATTTCTATGAACTGATATCAGACATAATTCTTAAGTTCTGCTCAAGTTTCTCCATTTTGCCTTTAAAGTCCACCAATAACTTCTTCACTCTTTGAGAATACAACCAATACTCTGCATCTCTCTGTATCCTCCTGCAGTCTTTAGTTTCTCTTCCCCCTTTATATTCTCCCATAACAGGGGATAAAATAGAAGAAAATGGTAATTCAGCAAGCTCCAATTCCTTACCGAGTACAACGAGGACATGGCATTATTCAGGAAGTCATCCTCTTTTTTTGGAGGGTTTACTGTGTTCCCAAACCCCACATAGCGATTCTCTTGGCCACTGCCACAGGGAAAGGAATAAATAGTACCTGTATCAGCATGCAGCCATTGAAACCAATAAACAAGAACTGAAAAGCATGGAAGAATGACAATTGGTTTTGCACCTGGAAAAGAAAGTCCTTTAACACCCAGCACCCAAAATACAAAACTACTCACTTCATAAAGACATAACACCAAGGATCCACTGAGGAATCCTTGCACAATACAATTTCCTCTGTGCAAGCTAATGTGGTCTTAATGATTCTCCAGGTCTAACAGATCACTGACATCAGAAAGCTGAGTAAATCCTAATAAAGTGATACATAAAATGAGAAAAAAATGAAAGAAGCTTTATAAATGCCTCTGTTAAGCTCAAATCACTGTAAGGTACAACATATAATCAGAATTCGCTGGTTTGGAACCCACCACAATAACATTTGGAGTTACAAACTTTTTCTTCAGTGCTTCAAACATTTTGTTATGCTAGAGACAGAGGCACTCAGGAAGTCAGTAAATATTGCATTACCCTTGGTAGGAGCTGACATCATCATTTAACCAGTCTTCAAAAGCCTTGTCAGAAGAGGCAGTTGCAGTATGAGATTGTCCAGCAGAACTGAAATAAAACACTGAAGAATCAAAGCCATGTAAAGCAAAACCCACTAGCTCAGCAGTGCAGCTTGATGTATATCACCATAATACAGGTTAAAAATTGATTATTTATGTCATCTATCAAGTAGGGAACTCTAATGCAACCACTAAAAGGCATGAAGCTCTTGTTCCTTTGATTTACAGCTACTTTTGCAGTTAACTTGGATCTTTAGTGCAGAGTAACAACCACTACATGCAAAAGCAGAACAGAATTGCTGTGGTACAGAGCTTTGATGCTCCCATGGTAATTAGCACCATAAGGGAAAAGTCTGTTTCTTCTTCCCTAGTATCCAATCCCAAATTGGCACAGCACCACAGTTAAGGTGAGGATGTCACACAGTACCTGTGAGTGACACAAATGTCTAATTTCAGGTGCATTTCAAGTCAGGATAACACAGGCATGGCTTGTCCCCTGCTCTCGCTTACTTGTCTCTGCTATTGTTTAAGGTTCAGGTGCACAGGGTGGGAATTATTACAAAAATAAAGTCCTGTTACTTCATACTCCATAACTTCAGCTTGTTCAGACACCAGCACCAACAGGGTAAACCCAGCAGACATTAAACATCAGGGTTTGATGTTGTATCTGTATCTGATGCTGTATCTGTACCCACATTAGATAAGCAGGGCACGTACCGGTGAGCAGAAGACAGAGACATTTTAGGCTGAGGTGGGGTCCAGTTCCTGGCAGGAGAAGTTTCAATGGACCACTCCTTGCCTTCAGCTACTGTAGCTACCTACAAGAGGCAGAACAGCCAAGAATAGGTCAGAGATTCCATAGAAGTTATAAACTGGTTCTGTAACATGAGGACGAGCTGTTTTTGCAATTTGCTGCCAGCTCCATGGATCAATTAATCTGTTTTCACAAGAAACCATTTTTTTTCTGACTCGCAGGCCGTGATGTTGAGTTGAACACTGCTTTTATTTCAGGCAACTGAAATAGAAAATGAGACCATTTCCTCAAGGAGGCAGGTTTGGTTTGAAGAGGAAAGACTGGATTCATGAAGAGATGTAAGCACTAATCACAGAGTAACGGAGGAACAGAACTACATTATTATTGTAAGTTACTACATACACTAGAGATTTATCAAAAATCACTTTGGATAAAACTGTACAGCTGAAGTAGTGAACTGCAGTGAACTGAGGACTGAGCTCCACTGACTAAACAGCTGCAACAAACTGCAGCACTGAAAATCTGAGCTACCTCTATATGTAGACATGAAAATTTCAATAGAAAACTCTTACAAGATTTGGGAAGAAGCACTCTAACACCTGTAGGGTTCCAAGAGGGCAGTCCTGGACTGCCTACTCTGAAGTACCAGACCCCTTTGGATGCCCTTAGGCTAAATTAGACAGAGTTACCCAAAATAAGGAAGTTAGTCCAGAAAGGCTCCTGCCTGCCCAAGACACTCTTTTCTAACCCCACCTTATCTCCCTGGCAGGACAACATGCCTCTTCTCTTCTGCCGAATGCTTGAGCCATGAACTCATTCAGGTTTACATTAACTCTTCCAGGATTTCCCTCTCTCACATTTACCTTTTCAGGAACCACTGCAGAGGTTCAAAAAGTTGCAACTTTCCCTCCTTTCAAAAACAAGTGCTTACAAAGCACTTAGGTATTTTCAGATCCTAGGGGTGAGGACACACCTAAAACTGAGCTTACCTGGTCTCTAAACAGAGCTGCAGCTTTGCTGTTGTATTTCTCTTGCATTGTCCAGCATGGATCATAATCATCCTGAGACTCCAAGAACTCTCGGAATTTGCTGTTACCTCCAGCCTTCATTTTCTCCAGCTCAATATCCTTCCACTTGTCCATGGTTACAGAACGCACAAAACTGAAAAGCAGGTTTTAAAAAACAATTTTAGATCACAGCTTGTTATAATTTCCTGCTGTATCAACAGTGACAAAAAAAAGCTTATTACAACCTATCTCAAAAGTTGAGAGTATAAACATGTTAGAGAACACTCTCCAAGTACAGAAAGACAGATCATCATAAGAAGGTGGGCAGATCCTCACTGAAATAAGCCAAAATCATGTCATTTATTGGCATTTAAAGGAGACAGTCAACAGAAGGCAAGTGACAGAAAAAGCAGCTTCCTTCAAGTCCAGAAATTAATCTAACCCACTATAACAGAAACTTTTCCCATACCTCACTCTGCAATTTTCTTTTCCTGTCTATTATCATGTATCCTGACGATTGGACTCGATTATCTTAGAGGTCTTTTCCAACCTTGGCAATTCTATGATTCTATGTCCTCATCTCAGAGATTTCCTCTTCTCTTCCGTGCCACATACACAACAGTTCCAAACGCTCCTTTCCTATGCAATTTCTACTCACTAATGAGCTTCAAATCACCCCTCGAAAAGCAAAGAATGTACTTCTGAATGGCCTTCCTTGCTTTGGGGATTTCTCTCCTGGACTTTCTCTTCTTTCCTCATTTGAGCAAGTGTTCCCTGCTTTGGCCCTATTACATTATACACACACTATGAATCTCTGGAACCCATAACAGTTCTTATTCCATAGACTCCCATCTCAGCTGAGCATGTTTCCTGGAAAACAACAAAAACTATCATTTATATTACAAAGAGAAAAAAAATCTCCTGAACAGAATAAAGGTGTTTTGCACACTAGCTTTATACCCAACTAGTTACAGACAAGGCACAGAGAGCAAAGCCCACTTTGGAGAGAAGTGTGAACCAAAACTGCCAGTGAAATGTTGGATTTGAGACATTCTATACATTCCAAACAACATGTGCTGTTCACAGCCTTAATGCACCCTGAGGTAATGCAACTCAGTCCATGGTCTCTTGGAAAGACTGACCTGAGGTGAACTCCCAAGCCTCGGTGTTTTCCTGAGCACTCAAGACAGATCCAAATTCCATAGGTCACACTCACCCACTGGGGGTTAAATGCACCGCATTCAAAACAGACCTGTGAGAGAAAAACAATTATTTCTGCAATCCACCATCACTGTCCATGGGAAGTTTTCATAGTGCAGGTCAAAAAGGCAAATATGAAAACGTAGAAAATAATTTCAGAAGGGAGAATTCTTACTGTTTGGAAACACCTTCCCTGATAACATAAACTTCCTTCAAGTATTTATTTATGCTCTTGGATTATAAAAATTACTGTACTGACTACAAAAAACCAGTGAGGAAATACACACAAGCAAATGGAAATTACTGAGCAAAGAATTAGTTTTGATTTCATCTCCATATTGTTTTCAGGGAGGAGAAAGTAACCAAACTGAATTCTAGAGGTTTCCCTGGCAAAATAAAGATGCAACATTTGAAGTCTGGAACATTTATTCAGTCACACTACAGTTTGGCAGTAAATGGTAGCAGATCTAAACAGAGCTTTTTCTTTAGAAATAGCTTTATTGCTCATACAGTGCAGTAACTTCAGTTTCATGATTGGATTCACCACTCAAGATTTAATGTATTGATATAAATAAAATTGAATCTTTCCATGGATGATCACATTTAAGCTTTGTTATAATCAAGCTACATGAAATGGACCATTTTAATTTAAGTTGTGCCCCAGACACCACTTGTTGAAAAGACCCCAGGGGTTCCAGCATTACTAGAACTTCTGAAATACTTGTGCCCAACATGCAGCAATGTATTGTAATGCATATATGGGATATCCAAATTTCTATGTTACCATCAGTGAGCTATACCACAAAGACAACAGCAGCTGGAGCAGACCCCAGTGTACGTGTGGAGTAGCTAAAAAGCAAATTCAATTCTACAAAACTGATCTAAAGATCATAATTTTCTCACATTGTTCTCATCTTGTGCTCTGACTTCCTTGAGGACCTTCCTTGTTCTTGGACTTGCCATGATTCTACAAAGGGAGAAAAAGAAAAAACTAAGTCACCGTCATGGATTTGATTTTGGTAGGATGCTCAGTACCTCACAAGCACAGCTCTGTGACAAAGAGCTTAGAATCTAAACCACTGACTCACAACCAGCTGCAGAGGAAGAACACACAAACCAAACCACCATAAACCCCACAATCTTACTTTTTCATTTACTTTGCACTTTTGGGGGGATTTAGTCATCTTAACTCCATCATTGGAATGGTGTAATTCAGTCATGGCTGAAAAGTGGGCGGGGGGTGATAAGCACGGGAATTCTTTTGTCACAAGTGGTATCAAAACAGACTCTTACTGGATGCTGCTCCCAGACCCATCCACTACCCTTCTTGAAAGTACTTCATAGCATCCATGATTTCAGGGGATCACATGCACACAACTCATCAGATCTATGCAAAAAATAGCAGAAACTCTCACACTTAAAGAGTGCTGAACACGTTGCTAAAAGAGCCCCTTACTGGAGTATACAAGAACTTGTAATTTTCCAGAAATATTGAGTTTGCTTGTCAACTGAAGTCTAAGAAATTAAGGCAATTATTGGGACCTTCATACAAAATAGAATTCTAATTCAACAGGCATGTCTCACTGGCAGACCACATCATCTCACTCTCATTTTTATGATGCAGAAAACAGCAGGGAGCAGTGTCAAGCTATGGCTAAAATTCACATTAAGACAAAAAATGTGATTCACACACAGTAGACAGCCTGGAAAAACCCAAAGTACACAAAGCACTCATGATTAGAAGAACTATAATGTAGGGTGCAGCATAAGACTGCAATTTAGATAAAAAATAAATTCCTATTTCCAACTAATAGCATCATATTTAAATTAACTTTAAATAAATAACATCTGTTCTCCCTTTTTACTTCCTCTCCATCTTATCATTTCTACTCCAGAAAACAAACTTCTAAGATGTAATAAAAGACAGAAGTCACCAAGCTGACTAGAAACAGCACCAACTACTAAATGTCAAGCTTATTGGCCAGCCAAGATGCAAACCATATGACACCAGGTTGGTGTTTTCACCAAATACTGGTGTGAGAGGCAAAAACGCCTTTTTGCAACTCTCTGACACCGGTTCACTGTGCTATTTGACAAAATTATCAAAAGTCCTTAGAACATCAATAAGATTAACAATCTCACAATAATTTTAGAAGACCAATGATTAAGTGTTACATACAACTGCCACAGCCCTAGGGGGTGGAGGGAGGATGTATCTTTAATAAACAAAGGAAGGATGTTTAAAAAGGAAAAATGCTACAGGTAAGAAAACATTGTATCTGTATGACTGATGTCAACGCCTTAGAAATCTCTAAAGCAGAGCAGTACAGTAAATAGTTCTGTGCATCACCAGCTAAGATAATATGACTCAGAAAGGAGGAAGCTCAATGTCGTACCTACGTACTGCACTGCTAAAAGCAGAAGGTGTTTGTAGCAGAACTCACTGCCTTTTGTCTAAAGCACTTATTCCTCTGTAAACATCTTGTTGTCAAATGCTTAATTCTGTGGACTTTAAGGAGCAGTGTTTTCACTGATATTTAGAATGTGCCACCTTTTCAGCCTTAATTACTTTGTATTGGGCAAAACCAGGTAATTGTGATAGAAGTGTTTTAGACTCTTAAGATTACTATAAGTAGCGGTGAATAAAATCTTCCTGTCATCCTGCATTAAAATAAAACTGAACACAGTTATTTTTATCAATGATCTGATAAAAATTGTGTAACTTTCAGAACAGGAGAATGAACGTGTGGCAAGCAACCCCTCATATAATGAAACACCTTTTCCAACAGTATTCCAATAACATTTAACCTTCCATAACTTACTCATGTGCATGTGAGCAGGGAGGGAGATAGCACTACATGCATTTGCTTATGTCCTAAATAACAACCACAAACATATTTACATGGCTCCCAGTCCATGTCTTCAATTCCACTATTTGTCCCTGGTGAGATAAGGGAGAACTCTTTCTCTGCAGTACAGAAATTAAGTAAATAACTCAGCAGGAATAGCCAGACAGACAACAGTGCACCCTCTGGGCCCTCCTCTTTGCTATTATTGCTGCTTTCTCTCTGCATACCAATGCCTCTTCCTCAGGAATGAATTTCCCAAGCATCTTCCTGTACATTACTGACAACTTTCAAGGCTCCTCTCTTTGGCTGGACGTTCAATCTTCTTACCACTACCCTTCCTTCACCATTTTTCCTCCTTTTTCACAGGTTTTCAATCACAATAACTAACAAAGGCAGTCTACATGCAAAAGCCTTCCAGGCTCAACAGCAGATGAGCACTGCTGGAGCTGAACAGGAAAGCCTCTTCCATTATCAATTCTGCTCGTGCCAGGAAGTGTCTCTAAAACAGAAAGTTACATCCATCCTCCAACAGCCAGTATCCAGCCACCCTTGTGTTCATACACGAGCTTCAGATCTCCAGCTCCAAGGTGACAGAGGAAGCATTTGCTTTTCATTCTGCCATAACTTTCGTTTTTTTAAATAGAAACTGAAAGACTTTGGCCAACTGCAGTATGAACGTACACCCATTCCACATGCACCAAGATCCCTGCACAAACCACCGTGTCTGTCTGGTGGGAAGGCAGAGCTTCATCCACACCATGATAGCCAAGAAAATGAGGAGGTAACTAAAGCCGCCAGCTTTTCACCTTGTCCTCCTCCACCAAAGCATTTGGAAATAAAGGACAAGGAGAAAAATGTCATGTTCTAAGCTTTCTAATAGGTAATGTCTTTAGAGGTACCTAGTTTATTTTTAATGATTTTCCCACAAAGTTTTAAGGGTTCAAATGATCATTGATTACCACCAAAAAGCTGAGCCCTGGTAGCTGACTGGACACATAACCACCGTTTTGTTTAAGTGTCATGACTGAATACTGAAGAAAGAAGCCACCTTGAAGAAAAATACATTGTTTTGACCTAATATAAATGGACATAAGCAGTAAAGAAAACGTTTAGTTTAGGAGTAAGTTTCCATTGAGAAATATAAATATTTTTGACTAAGAGTTCCAAAGTGGAAATAGACAGCTTCACACAGACCAAGCTCACACTCTTGTTTCCCAAACAATCTCCTCCCAGAGCAAAAACTAGACATGCATCATATGAGTTTTCTGGCTAAGAAACCTTTAGTTTGCTAAACACAAGCAAAAAGGCAGAAGCGGACTATGAGTGGAAATAATCCGTAACAGGACTTTGCTCCTCTGATGCAGCAGCAAATTCAGAGCCAACCTGCAAAGGCCTTTGCAATGCAGTACACGAAGAGTCAGTGGGTGACGTGGCCTGGTGATTGCATGGTCCTGAAGGCTCCCTGTGAGTCGCACCAGTGCAAAAAGGCCACAGAGGCTGAAGAAACCTTTGGATCAGACACTGCGCCCGTCTCCGTGAGCTGTCACGGCTCACGTTCACAAATACATCAAAGACCGGTGCCTACTTTTAAAGCGGCGCAGTTTCACACTCACCCGCCTCACCCAGCGCCTCGCAGGGCCGAGAGAAGGGCGATTTCTTCAGGCACACCCGCGGTACCCGGATCCCAGCGGCGTCCTGGAGCCTCCCTCAGAACATGGCCGGGTTCCGCCGAGCCCTCCGGCCTCTGCTTTCTGGGCAAGAAAATAACACAGAAATAGCTGAAACAGCGGGCAGGGACATGCCTCCTGCCCGCCACGCCAGCCTGGCACCCGCACCTCGCCCGCCCTCGGGCCCGTCCTGTGTGACAGCGCGGGGGCCGGGCCCGAGCGCCGCCACCTCAGCGCTGGGCTGGGCTGGGCTGGCGGGGCCCGGGCGGCCCCGGCACAGCGAACCCCGGCTTGGAGAGCCACGGGGACGGGGACGCACCACGGCCCTGAGCAGCACCGCCGGCCCTGGTCCTGGTCCTGGTCCTGGTCCCGGTCCAGATCCCGGTCCCGATCCCAGTCCCGATCCCAGTCCCGGCCGCCGGCCCGGTCCCGCCCGGCGCCGCCGACGTTGCAGGGCGCGAGGCATTGTGGGCGCGCGCCTTAACCCGCTGTGGTCCGGGGCGGGCGAGGAACGCCGAAAACTTCCAATTACATCCAACTTCGCGTGTTCCAGGGAGACGTTTCAGGCATTTGTCTCAATCAGGCAAAGCTGAAATACAGCTTTAAAGCGAACCCTGCGCGCGCGCTGCTCTCGGTGCGGTTCCAGGCTGCAAAAACGACCTCCGGGGGTTATCCCTGAGGGGAGGCTGCACGTGGGGGTGAATTATATAGAATTATGTGGGTTTTCCTCAGACACTTACTTACGTGAGCGAAGTGGGGTTAGCAGCTGATGCCCCATGTTGCTCCCAGGCTGGGAATAGCAGATTGAGGGGCTGGTTGGACCCTCGGGCGTCCCCGAGCTTCACGTCCGGCTCTGCATGTGCTGCTGTGGTCACACCTGGAGCACTGGGTTGGGTTGGGCACCGCAATATAAGAAAGATCTAAAGCTACTAAAGAGCATCCAAAGGGGGCCACAAGGATGAGGAAGGGTCTAGGGAAACCCATTAGAGGAGTGGCTGAGGGTACTTGGCTTGTTCAGCCTGAAGAAGAGGAGACTGAGGGGAGACATCGTCGAGGTCTGCAGCTTCCTCATGCGGAGAAGTGGAGGAGCAGCTCGCATCTCTGCTCTCTGGTGACTGGTGATAGGACAAAGGGGAATGGCTGAAACTGTGTCAGGGGAGCTTTAGGGTGGTTATTAGGGAAAGGTTCTTCCTCCAGAGGGTGGTCAGGCACTGAACAGGCTCCCCAGGGAATGGTCACCGCCCCAAGGCTGCCAGAGCTCAAGGACAACGCTCTCAGGAATGCACAGGGTGTGATTTGGGGGTTTCCTGTGCAGGGCTAGGAGTTGGACTCAATGATCCATGTGTGTCCCTTCCAGCTCAGGACTTTGTCTCCAGAGATCCTCCCAAAGGTGAGGGTGGATCAGATGGAAGGAGCACCCGGAGTTGCTTTGTGGTGCTTGGAAGCATGGGCCAGGCGAGCACATTTATGCCATCGTTAACTTCTTTTTAATCATCAGCTGTAGGCACAGGGCAATGATTTAGTATTTACGTCTGAATCCCACAGAGACAATACGCTGCTCGTTTCAGTGCAACTCCTAGTCTGGCCTCCGTACTTAATAAGTAGGCTATTATCTGACTATCAGTGCATGGGAGATTAACGGGAGCCATTTTCATTACCATTAATGGTGGCTACACACATAATGCCCTCACATCAATGAGAAGATAATGGGCCCTTAAGTGTGCGTGTGTAAGGCCGACAGAGGAAGGGGTATGAAATATAAAGCAAACTCGGCTTAAATAATTTGCTTTTCCAGTTAAGAAGAAAGTAATCTCTTCTCATAAGCACCATCATTTTCTGGTAAACGTGAACCAACAGGCAATGAGGTTGCCATTACACAAATGCTGTGTTACAGGGTCTAATGAGCATATTAATCTTTGTTTTTCCATATAATTGGTAGATAATCCAGTGACTGGTGTTGGCGTTGGCTCTGCAGCGGTTCTGGGTGAATGTGTGTGCTCACAGCCTGAGCCGCGAGTCATCCTCAACCCCAAACACACACTGAGCAGCAAAGACTCACCTACGTGAGGGCTGCGGGATGGGGCTGTCTGGTGTGCAGTAGGAATGAAGGGATGCCACAAACATTTGTCTTTCTCAGCAAGCAAATAAATGCATGCCATTCCCTGGCAAGTCCAGTTTGCACCGTTCCTGGAATTTGGGATGGGTGCATAGCTCTCTCCCCATCTCTGCTATGTGTGGCAAATGTCTATTCTGAGATAATAGATAATGCCAAGAAGAAACATTTACAAAGGCAGTCTGCACTGCCTTCACTACTTACTCTCTTTATCTGCTTATGTAGTATTTCTAGCTTGAAACTAAATGATAAATATTTTTAGCACAATTGCCATTGTTATAATTGTTATGCCCAATGTCAAGAACATGTGAAACATGGTGATAAGGAGCAAATTACAGCATAAAATAATACAAGGCAGGCACGGTATCCTTGAGCTGTTTTCCATGTTGAGATTTTCCAGATAGAAATAATTTTGCTTGGCTTCAAAAGGACAATACACAAACATGTAAAGGTCAGTCTGATTTGAGAGCACAGAAAACAGCTAGAGACAAATTCTGCAGAGATTTCATGAATAAGTTCACCATAATTACAGTGAAGAAGACTAATAGCAAGTGGGAGCTTACTAAGATAAGCTACCTAGTGTGCAATTTTGCTTGTAAGTTAATGATTTTGTATGATGGCTTTGAAACTTCTTAGGGAAAAAAAAGTCTCTGGAATAGGATTTAAACCAAAGAGCATTCATATTCACTTTTTCCTGTTTTACAGATTTACTAAACCCTTTCTAATCTATTAATAAGACTAGATTTTGGTTATTAAATATTGCAGTCCCTGACATAAATGAAGCAGCATTACCACTCGGTTTAAATTACACAAAAATACCTGAAAAATTCTCTTCTAGAATAGCTGACAGCCTGGGCTTCAAATATTAAAGGCAAAAGAGATACCACAAAACCCTGGTTTGACTTGTTTACTGATGCCTGTGTGGGCTGAATTACAACACTCAGTAGTTGCAGCACTTGCCATGGACTGAGAAACTGTGGATTTTTATTGCCTTTTTCCCTCCCAACGCACCTGAGATGAGCCACTATATCAGGATGTCACAACACTTAAATTGAGGGGGAACAAGAAGAAACGCAGATCCCTTCTTAGATAAATCTACTTAATAAATCTGAGGAGCGAGGAGCGAGGAATGGACCTGTTTGCATGATAAATGTCACCACTGGAGTTCTGCGCTGTCATTGCGTGTGACTTATGTAACTGTGTGAAAAACATACAACTGTGAATGTAACACAGAACTGTGTCTGGAACTGTGTGAATAACAATGCAACCCCAAACTGAGCCCTTCTAGTGCCAGGAGAAGTCTGGTTAATTGATGGGACTGTGGTAACACCCTTTTCCTGCAGGGTTTTTTGGTACTTCTGTGTGTTGCATGCTCTGAGCAGCACCCTGTGAGCTGCAGGTTGTTACCTCAGCCACCAAAGAGTTAATCTCATTTTCGACTTCACGGGCTTGAGAGTTCAGAGTGACTTTGGGGAGGGTCTTATCTTTGTAAATCTCAACAGAAGATTCCTACTGATGTTATGTCACATTAAAAAATACTAGAAAAATATTATGTGAAATATTTTCTGACATGGGATGAAACACCAGTTATTATTAAATGTTTGTTTTTATATTATTATTTATTATGCTCAGCGAATAAGATTTATTTTTATTAATCATAGCACTCAGGATTATTGATATTCATTGCATTTGGCAGCCACAGCCTAGCAAACTTACCCAGCTACAATGAGTATTGCCATTAGGCTACAGAAATGTCACATGCACTTAATAAAACAGTCTCTTCCCTTTCCTTGTACAAGGGAACATTACTTTTTTCCTTCCTTTTCAGCTGAGAAACCCATGTTTTCTGATACATTTCCTCAGTTAACTTGACACTGACACAAATCAGTAACTCCATCTAATGAGCAGCACTGCTGGTGGTCAGGCACCAGAAGCCAGACTTCAGGCAGGGGTTTAGTCCTGCAGCTAAATCATAGAGTCCTGCCTATGCCATGACCACACACCACAGGCTCCAGCACTGAATTTCATGTCCAGCTCTTCAAAGCACAGACAAGATCAGGACAGTAATCAACCCCCATCCTTTCTCTGCATATTTATAGGGAATTCACTTCTGATTGAGCTCCCTGTGCCCACTCCCCCACACAGCTGGGAGGGCATTTTAATGTGTGTATTTCTACTACCTATCAGGTCACTCAGACATCCTTTAATTATATTTTTCCACCTCAGAGCTAGAGCCGAAGCAAAACTTAAGCAGATACTTGTATTTAGAAGCCCCCATCAGCCCTTCTCCCTGTGACTTTTTTTCGTTTCAAAAATTGAACAAAATTTGGAAAGCTTTTATATGAGACAACAGGAAGCTTTACTCTGATATTAGAACAGCAAACAGAAAAGCAAAACCTTTTCTTTTAAAAGCAGCTGTTACTCCACGCAGCTTTAACTTTGTGTCAATGTCATGTGTGTCACATCACAGTTTGTGGCACTGTCAATCAAAGCTGTCAAAGTGGCCAGCTTGGTCCAGGAGAGGGAAAAAGCCTGGAAGTGCTGCTTGAATCTCCTCTGTGGATATTCAGAATGAACTCTGGGAGGCTGGTTCAAGTGGCTTATTTCCAAGGCAGTTAAGTCTTTGTTAAGTAAATGTGTGTAAAAAATGCTCCCTCAGCCTGGTGGTACCTGACACTGCTGACTTCTTAATACGCATTAGCTCTCCCTGGCTGGGATCGGAGAGAATATCACTGAAAGCATAGCAGAAAAATAGCTGGGTTTGTGCGTGTGTATGTGTTGGAGCATCTTTGGAGTGCACATTCCATCCCTTCCTCAGGGCAGGACTCACAAACGCCAGCTCCTGACACTGCACACCCACACTGCTGCAGATGTCCTTCAAAAGACGTGCTGAAAGAAACTCGTTATTGATTTCTTCTCCATCACATCACTTGAGACTTGTTAAATTGGCTCGGGGAAGTTTGTAATCATTTGAGAGGAAAAAATGATTCCTAAGCAAATGGGGAAGCAGCTTTTCTAAATGAGAGCGCCCTAAGCCAGTGCCCGAAACTGGAGACTGCTCTCACCCTTCAGGCTCTCTTTTTTGTCATATCATTTGAGAAATGCAACTGTTGCATGGAAACCTTGAATAATCACTTGGTATCAATACCCAGGGACCCTGGCAGCTGCATTGAATTACTTCTTGGTCACAGTGCCTAGTGAAACTGCGGCTGGAAATGTGGCTGCAATCATGCCAGCTACTCGGATTGCATGGCTGAGGTGCTGGGGTGTCAGCTGTGCTTCCCCTGCGGGGTTTAACCCTTCGGGCACTGCCTTCTCTCTGCTCCAGGCTGTGCCTGTTTTGTCGGGAATGCTGACATAGAATCATAACGAGGATCATCAAGGTCCAACTCCTGGCCCTGCACAGGACAATTCCTTCATGTGCCTGAGAGCATTGTCAAAACACTCTGTGAGCTCTGCCAGTCTTGGAGGCAAGACCACTTCCCTGGGGAGCTGTTCCAATGCCCAGCCACCCTCTGGGTGCAGAACCTGTTCCAAATATTGAACCTAAACCTCTCCTGACACAACTTCATGCTGTTTCCTGGGCCCTATCCCTGCACATGCCATCCCCAGAGCTACTATGACACTAGTTTGAACAGCCTTTCTCAAGTTCAGTAGTTTTTATGTTTTTGGTCTCCAGACCAATAAGACAGATGGGGAATTTCAACTGATGAGGGAGGATTTTCCGTGCTGCTTCTCCGGTGAGGTGGTTTGTGGCACAAGGCACCCCTCTCAGGCTAACAGAAATGCTGAGTTTGTCTCAATGTTTTTCCTTTATAGACGTGGAGAAATAGAAAAAGAGGGTTGTGAGAGGCTGCTTGTGGGATGTTATGTCAGAATTACCACATTAGCAGAGCTGTAAAGGTGTGAATTTGAACCTTGACTCCAGCGTAGAGGTAAATGGGTGTTGATGTGTTTGATCCAGGGGAGGAATGAGGCCAGTCAGGTTTCCTTCATGCAGGCCCTTGATCACACAAACAAGGCAGCTGCATCAGCCAGATGTGGATAAGTTGTTCACCTTGCTGTTACTCTGAGGTACCAGAGAGCTTGGTGAATCTGCCTTCTACCTCTGCCATCCTCCACCTGCTCATCAAAGAGTGATGAGAATTTGTTGTGCGGCTCAGCAAGTTAATATTAGAGAATTACAAATGTGAAATGCAGATGATGGTGGTGTAAAAATGCCGAAAAGCCCTGATTAGGAGCTGCCTGCCCCCAACACTGGAGACTTCACAGGGATCGGAGAGAAAATGACAGATTTCACACACCAGTTCTGATGAATTTTACAGATCGCCCTGGGCTGCTGGGAAATCATTTCAAAGAGTAAAAGTCATTGAGAATTTTTCCTTTCTTGTGTAGTGATGAGAACAATTTTTGAAACATTGTGCTTTGCTGTTACTAGGCTGTTTTCCTCAGCGATTAATTCACCAGGCTGCAAAAGGAGGGGAAGATCAGTGTGGGGTTCTTTTGGCCACGGCCTGCTGAGGGTGTGCCACTGTGGTGCTGCTCAGTTTGGGCATCTCTGCCCCTCTGGTCCCTCTGGAGAGCAGAAGGGACATGTCTGGGCTATTGCCACCTCTCTTGGGTCTTCTACCGTGATAGTCTTGGCTTCAGCTGGCTTCAGTCCCAGAGGAGCTGAGCTCTGTAACAGTGCTCTAGTTATTAGCCCAGGGTAATGGCAGGTTAAAAAAATTACAAGTTTAAAATTAGAAGGTCAATAGTTCTTGTCCTTTTTTTTCATAATCTCTTTCTAGCTGGTTCAGTAATCCTTATGTAGAAAATCTTCAATAAGACACATGGGACACATCACAGAGTCCAGTTCTTACAGCCAGAGCTAGCTGCCCAAGGTGACTGGAGGCAACCTCGGGTCACAAGCACTCAGATCCTCTCCCTGCATCCAGCATCACTCTTGAGGAGACAGGAGAGAGCCCTTTCCTCCTCCCATGCGGGAAGATGATTTATCCTAATCCATTTGTACCCATAAACATTCTAAACTTCCACAGTGTCCTATGACAAGAAGCTTCACAGCTCACCCACCTTGTATGTGAAAACTTCCAAGTTATCATTTTGGATGTGTCTGCAGGAAATCCTGCTGTGTGCAGTGCTGAGCTGCCATCACTCAGGCCACTGGCAGTGGGACTTACCTCTAATTGTGACAGAGAAATAGGATGTGACATGCCACCTTGGGAAGGCTGCCGTGTACCCTGGAGCAGGGGAGCAGGCTGGCTGATTAGCTCCTGGAGCACTGGGACAGGCACGCTTTGCCTTTGGGATGTGGATGGAAAGGTTGGAACACTCTGACACCGCTGTGTTTGATCAGACATCTGTAAAGGCACCGTGACCCAGCTGACGTTATTAAAAGGGAGAGGAGATGGATGTAAATGAACTGAGTGGAACAATGCACCCCGTGGTACCCTGGGATGTAAGACCATCTCATGCCTTCAGCAGCTGTGACAATTACAGGGTTTGGGCTGTGAAGAGACATGTCCCCAGCTAATACTTTTAGCCTCCACTGTTCGTCTTGATCTGTCAGAGCGAGGAGGCTGCAGGTATTAGAGATAACAAGCTGTGGTAAGGTACTGCTGCTTTGCTTCAAGCTTGCTAACTTTGTTTCTTCATTTCTCCTAAAGTAAACCTGGGACTTCTCCCAGAAATTTGGATGTAATCAAACGGGTGATAACAAGGTCCCACTATCTAAGGCTAAACACTCCTAGCAATGCAGCCGGATCCATGCAAAAATAAATTTGGATGGGAAGAAGTTCCTGATTCAAACACTGTCTAAGAACAGGGACATTCAATCTCTGCAGCATCATCTGAATCTGAGGATGTTTCCCATCCCATGGAGGGATTCCATCCCCTCCATGAAGTCAGGATGTGCATCAGAATCTTAAAATGAAGGCACATCCTCAGGAATTAAAAGAGGATAAAAGAATCAACCAGGATCTCTTAAACATCTCTGTGGCCTGGCCTTTGGAGAGGGCTGCAGTAATGACTGCTTGACCAATTCTTTGTCCTTGGTCCTCCCCTGATGGCGAGGGATGCAGCTGCCTGTGATTGCCTTGCTCTGTGTACACATATCCCTGTACACCAATATCCCTGCTAAGAATCCCTCAGTCCCCATCCCTCAGGCCCTTAACCAGGAGAAATCCTTTCTAACATTCAGACTGGACTCTTGAAGCAATATTTCATCCATCAAAAGCTGAGGGTGAGTTTATACTTCCGGAAATAAAAAATTCAGGATACTGAGCAATTTTGGTTTTCTTTCTTTTTCTGCTAAATTAAATCTACCTTTCAAGGTAGATGTGTGGTCCTGCAGCACTCGTGCAGGAATTCAGATGGTCCTATGCACAGATAAGAAATCACATGAATGAAGATTATAATATCAGGCTCTGGGAGTTTTGAGTCTCTCTTTGAAATACAAGTTGTGTTATTCCTGTGGCCTCATCCTTATTAAAAAGCTCAGGAAAGTCTGTGTTTTCCTTCATATGCATGTGGAGTCCCAGCCAAGCCAGGCTTGCTTCCTGCATAGCTTATCAAGATAAAAGTGCAGGTGGGAAAAATCCTATTTCTGTCAAATGTAGCCTTTCAACAGCAATGCCTTTTGCTGTTTCACACTGTGTCTCCTTTGCAGTACAACTGAGCTGCAAAATAGCAATGCCTACAAGAGGTTTTTAGAAGCAGGAGGCAGAACAAGAGATGTAGAAAACCTTAAGAGCTGGCACAAAAGCCAGGTTCTAACCTGCATGGCTGTATCCCAGCTTTCCCCTGCTGTTCGCAGCAGCTTCCAGAGCACGTAACAAGACCAGCCTAACCCCGGGCTGCTTTTGGCCAACTTGAGCTCCTGTTCCAATTCTGATGTCAGGTTGCCTGACCCTACAGTGCAGAGTGAGACCTCCCTGTGCAGTTTGTAAGGAATGTTTTATCTGCATTCATGAAAAAATAAATTGATCTTTGCTCCGTTGCCTTTTCTATCCAAAATCCACCTTCTGGGGAATATGAATATTGCCAAAGCTTCTTCAGTCCACAGTTTTCTGGGTGAGATAAATTGGTTTCTTCTCTGGGTGTTTCTTCTCTGGGTGTTTTCCTTTCATGTATAATAAAATGTGTTTTATTGTACCTGACTGCATTAATTGATGCCTTGGTTATGCACAGTGCACGGTGCACGGGTCAGATAATCAATGTGTTTTAAAACCAGAAGGATTTGTGATCAATTCAGAGGCTGCCTTCTAATCTCAGGTATTCAGACTTTGTTTATTTGTTTGTTCTGTTTCTCGCTGTGGCTGATGTGAATAACAATAATGTTGTTAATATAAGGTTTTAATCATTCCTAGCACTTGAGGACCAGTCCTGGTTCCTTAGGATATAGGCAGGCAGTGTTTTCCTTGAGTGAAATGATAGAGCTGCTATGATTTCAGCCACCACCTGCTTCTCACCCCACTGCAATGAGCAGTGGGGCTGTGC
This sequence comes from Gymnorhina tibicen, assembly GCA_013399875.1. Lineage (NCBI taxonomy): Eukaryota > Metazoa > Chordata > Aves > Passeriformes > Artamidae > Gymnorhina > Gymnorhina tibicen. The sequence goes on along the minus strand of VXAZ01002748.1, from coordinate 839,724 downwards.
CTATTTAAAATGAAAGTGGAGCTGATCGCTGCTGCTGGGGAGTCACACCCTGCTTTGGAGGCAGAAATGAAACGCTGACTTGCTTCAGAGGAAGAAGGGACAGCCAGAGGCAACAGAACAAACTGTTGTGCAGACACTGGAGCCACCCGAGATTGCAAAGAGACGACCTTGTCACCAGATGAGGCTCTCCCAAAGCTTCTTATCCTGTTGTGTTGAGCTTAGCTACAAGTCTGTCCCAGTCACAACGCGTGGTGTGTGACCTGCTCCTCAGGCCGGCCACAAGTGTGTGCAGCAGGGGAGGCTGGCATGAGCCCTGTCTTCTGGATCCTGCTTCTCCTTCGGGAGGGGAGGCAATGGGAAGGACTTGGGCATTTACAGGAGGTGGTTGTGTGCTTGTGGGTTTGCTCTGCTGTTCACAATTAGAGTTGACTGACTTGCTTTTCTACAGGGGCAGGGTACAGCGAGTGGTGCGTATGTGGTGCTCAGGTAGAAGCACTTTTTGGAAGTAGAGAGATGCTCTCCCACATCCCTCTGCTCCCAGTCAGCTGGGATTCATTCTCAAGCCTGGGTATACTTTAAAATACCCACAAGTGTACAGTTTAAAGAATTCCTTGTCTTATCCCCCTTTATGAGTTTGTCTTCCAAGTGCACTCTCACTGATAAATTTTATGGGGAAAAAACATTGTATTTTAGATTAGTTTTGGGCTTCGTAGTGTTCAGGGTGAACATGCCAGCACCTGCACGGGGAAGCATATGTGGAAAGAGGAGAGGAGCTCCACAGACCGTGTGTCCCGCACACACACCTTGCCTGGCCAGCACAGCCCTCTGCCCCAGCTCGGACCGGTCACTCCCGCGTCCTGTCTAGGGAAAAACGAGGGGCTGTCCTGTCCGGGCCATCGGAGCTGCCCCCGCCTCCCGGGGGAGGGCCGGGGCCGGGGCCGGAGCATCCCAGCGCGCCTGCGGGGGCGCGGGGAGCGCATCCCGGCGTTGGCGGCAGCCCCCGCCCCGCCAGCCCGCCCAGCCTGCGGGACGGCAGCGCCGCCGGAGCGTTGCCCTTTTAAGCTGTGGCCCCACTCGCCTCCTCCCCGGCTCCCGGAGGAGCTCCGGCAGCCGGCACCGACCGAGCGACACCGAGCGACCTCCGTGCCCGCCTCGCTCCCCGCGGACCGGGCAGCGCGGAGCCCCAGGGCGGCGGCGGGGCCGCGGCCACCGGGCTGCCCCTGCCCTGCCCCCGCCGCTCGGGGACCATGGGATGCTGCACCGGCCGCTGCACCCTCATCTTCCTCTGCACTTTGCAGCTGGTGAGTGGAGGCGCTCGGGATCGGGGGGAGCCGGCGGGGACCTGCGGGTTCGGCTCCCCGGGACGGGGCCGGGAACAAAAGCGCCTCGGTGCCCGCTGCCCCGGGCAGGGCTGCGCTCCTCCGCAACTTCGGCTCGGAGCAGCAAGGTGGAGGGATGTCGGGCTGCGCTGCGGCGACGCTCTGCTGTGCCGGGGGGATTTACCGATGCTTAAAACTCAAAAAAAGAAAAAGGTGTGGGGGGGGGAAAAGTAGTTTTCAATTAATAAGTTTGTGGTTATAAAGTACAACTGGAAAAAGAAGAAATTTACTCTGTAAGAGGAGTCCCGGCGGCTCGGTGGCGATGTTGCAAACCAAACCAAACTTCATACGTGCCAAAACCCACCGGTACCTTCAGCCTCTTTCATGGAAAGGTCCACCCGCATCCCACCCTGGTCGCCCGCATCCCACCCTGCTGAGGTTTGTGCTGGCTTGGAAGGAATTATTTCAAACCTCCTCGGGATGAAGTGCTTAGATAGAATGTGCCTATTAATATGCATATGTTTATGTAGGAATAAACTTTTCAGTGTGCAGAGAGTGCGGTCCCTGATGGGCACCGGTCTGTCCCTGGTGGGCGCGGGTTCCTGGTCCTTATGACATCTGCATAGATGATAAACAAAGGTCTGGTTGTTCCCTGAGTGTGTGCGCATCCAGCCTGGATCTGGAGGGTCCCCTTCTTGTCAATAGCTAATGGGCTCCAGGGCTTCTCCAGCCTTAAAAAGGAAATGACAGCATCTAGGGTTTTAATTTCACTGACTTCTCCCAAATTTGCTTTATTTTGGAGTGTTAGCAGCGCGCAGGAAAGGGCAGGCTTCCTGCGAAGTTCTTTTGAATAGTTTGCTAGTGCCAAGGGGTGAGTTTAGTTAAAACTCTTTGTTTCGGAGTTGGATGCTGTGACAGCGTTTCTTTTTCTGCGGAGAGCCAGGGAGCAGATGCTGAGCTGAAGGTGGGAGAGGAAAACTGGGAACCTGCTAGTTTTGAAATTACACCCATCAGGCTAAAATTGAAAGGGAAGAGGGTGGGAATGCACCCCTGTGAACCCAGACTAGCACAATTGGAAGATGAGTGTGGAGGATTTGACTCATCATTAAACAAAATACAGAATAGAAGTGATGGGGTTTTCTTGCACAAAGCGTCTTGCTCAGCATATTTATGAGTGCGTTGAATGGCTGGGGAGTGTATTTAGTCTCCTGGATTATTTCTTTTGATTTTTCACCCGTGATCACACAAGAAAGAAGCTGCACCTTGTATTACGTTAGAAATTGGCGTCTCAGCACTCACTGTCTCTTAAACCCATCACTGTGTCATCCTGCTCTAAGCACACACTCACACACTGGGGTAAAAAAAAAAAAGGGGGAACAAGAAAAAGAAAAAGCCATGAGCTGGTGGTGCTGTTCTGATTTCTGACAAGCGTGGGAGTTTTCTTGTATCCAAGATACAGGGACAAAGAACCCCCAGCATTTTATTTTCCTTAAGACCCTCCTCCTTGAAGAAAAGAATCAGTTTGGCTCATTCTTAAGCAAGTTTGGATGCCTCAGCCGTAGCGATTTCCCATGGCACTTGCTGGGTGAATTGGTAGAGCTGGAAAAATGTGAACTATGGTGAGGGAATTTGTGGAGCTGCTCTCCGGTGGGGGTGAGGTCAGGAGATCCTGGCCAGTTCCCAGCAAGCGCTTGGGTGAGGGTGAGATCCAGCGCGGTGCTTTTTTATTTACTTTATTATTTAATTAAGCAAACTTTGTCCGTAAATCATCACATCACTTCCACATCCACACGGCCAAGTGACGTGCAGGACTCGCTGCTGCCCAGGGTGGGCTCTGCTAAGACAAAACACTGAAGCAATCAGGCCAAGATCATCAATAAATTATAATGACGTGAACTTCCTTTGTTCCTCTCATGTCTCTGCTCAGCTTCATTTGATACTTTGAACCCTTCACAGCCTTCCCTGTTTGTTGCCAAGCTCTGTGTCTCCCACTGCCGAAGTCCCAGGGGTGAAATTCTGGCTCTTGTGTGGATGTTTTGCCTCTGACTTAAATGGGGAGGGGATTTTGGTGCTGGGATCTCCCACTTCAGTTCTGCAGCACACCCCTGAGGTCTGTTACATATTCTCATGTCTGTTCCTCAAAGCTTCATCAGGACTTTTTATATAAATGATGAATGGAAACATGAAACAACCCCCCAAAAAACTCGAATCAGGGATCTGAGTTGCAATGCTTCATATAAATTGTTTTATTATTAGGTGCAAGTAGTTGAGTGAGCGTGCGGGGAAGTGTTTGCACACTGCAGTCTAAATGTTTCCCTGGGGAAAAAAAAAAAAAAAAAAAGGCAGAAAACAAACAAATTCATCATTTGCAGTGTGTGCTCCCAAAGAAAAAGTTTGTGCTCCAGCCGGAGAGCAGAACAACGTGTGAATTGAAGGAGCTGCTACACAATGCGAATACCAACGAGCTCCTCAGCCCCCCACGGGCTGAGCCTCGTGGCACAGGGAGAGGAGGAGAGCGTTTGCATCTGTCTGAAGAAAATCAGGCCTGACTCCCCAGCGGTTTGCTAATCAAGGGGGGAGGGAAGGCTGTAGTTTGAATAAATAATTTGCCGTGTTCCAATTTTAGATTATTGTTTCCTTGAAGCGGCCACGTTAGGCTCGGTGCTTTGCTGAGCGGTGCTGCAGGGAAGCTGCAAGAAGGTTCTGGGTCTCCCTCCCTCTGTCCTGGTGTGCATCCCTGTCCCTAATCCTTCCGTTTTTCCCAGTCCAACCCTACTCTAGCAGAAGTTTGGGTGAAAGTTGGCCCAGGTCAGGGCTACCCTGCAAAAGGGCTTATCCTCAGCTATGGATGGCACGGAGGACAGCCATCAGCAAGGTGGTAGGGTGTTTTTCCAGGATTTGTGATTCCCAAAGGGGTTGTCACCTCCCCATTCTCACTTTGCCCAAACACCTCTGCCATCCAGGAGCTGATGTCACCTACAGCAGATCACCAGCCCTTCCTCATCCCTCCCTACCTTTGGGCAGATGCATATTAAGAAACAAGAGCAAAGTTTAAATGAGCCATAGGCCTCCTCAGGAAAAAATCATGACTCTTCCAGGGAGCCTCTGTAGGTGGCTTAAAAAATGTGGGTTAAAAAATGCCCCTTGCAGGAATTAGAACTGAAAAAGGTTTGCCAAGGGCAAGATTTCCGAACTCGAGTGGAATGAGGCTGTCACACCCACCAGTGGGCTGGATGGGTCGTGGTGAGGAGCCACAGACCAGGGCTGGGTCTCAGGCACGGAGATATTAAATAATCATTGATTTGCTGCTTTCCTCTCGGCCAGTGTGAGATTGCACCCAACTGGTGAATTTTCTGGAGCAGTAAGTGCCTGTGCACCGGAGGCACTATGTGAATTTATTTCCACTGAGCATGGAAAAATTCCCTTGCTCCCCGTGCCCTGTCCCAATAAATCAAACAACTGTAGTTTCTTTACATTCTGTCCATGGATTGAGAACTCAGATGCCGAGCAAAGCCTGGAGACAATTTTACAGATACATTATAAATCCCCCTAGAATAACAGCTTCTAATGGAAAAAGTGACTAATACTTCAAATGAGCACAGAACAAGGCGCCCTGGGATGGGACTGCACATCGAGACTAACCAAAAGTAACTATATACATTTATTTATTTATTTCCTCGTGCTCTCTTTCTGCCTCGCTTCTTTCTCAGTGATTCCTTTTTAATCTCTTACAGAAGAGGGTGACCAGTTCTGGAAGCTATTTGAAACCAGCACAGATCCTTCTCTAACTACTCTCTTGAAGTGGTTGTGTTGGTTTGATCAAGGCATAGAGTGACGCAGAGCACATGAGGAGTGAGGGCAGAAGGGGAGTGTGGCAGACTGGCAGTGGGATGCCATGGAAAGGCAGGATCTGGGCAAAAATAAAGTGTGAGTTAAAATAGTTGGAATAGAGGGGCTTATTTACAAGGGCATGTACTGATAGGATAAGGGGGAATGGCTTTAAATTGAAAGAGGGTAGGTTTAGATTGGATATTGGGAAGAAATTCTCCCCTATGAGGGTGGTGAGGCCCTGGCACAGGGTGCCCAGAGAAGCTGTGGCTGCCCCATCCCTGGAAGTGTTCAAGGCCAGGTTGGATAGAGCTTGCAACAGCCCGGGCTAGTGGGAGGTGTCCCTGCCCATGGCAGGGGGTTGGAACGAGAGGATTTTAAGGTCCCTTCCAACCCAAACCATTCTGTGATCCTGACTCTGTGACTCGATCCATCAGCACACGTGGGCTGCAAGAGGGAGGGTGGCAGAGCATGTCCCTCTCCAAGAGAAGGAGGAGACAGGATTGCAGTGTCTGGGGGCTGTAGAAATGACTTGCTTGGCTTTCTCCTCTCCAGCCCAGGGATCGTTTGGGCTGGAGTTTGGGAGAGGAGAGCAGGATTTGTCTCTCCCCTCCTCTGCAGCTGCCTCTGGAGCCAGGGCAGAGTCAGGCTGCCCTGAGGGAGCTGTGAGCCTGCACAGCTGCCGTGTGGCTGAGCACAAAGCCTTGGGGGGAAGAGCAGGTGCAAGGGGAAGCACAGCGTCCCTTTGCTCATCACGCTGCTCAGGACCCCTCCAAAATTACCTTGTGCTCTCCCCAGCTGTTTATCTTCTCCGTGGCTTGTGCTTAAATTATAATCCCTCCAGGGAAAGGACCATATTTCGTGGATGTGCACGGCACCCAGCTCTGTGATGGCTCGAACCTTTCCTGAAGTCCTTGAACAATACTCCAGGCTAAATAATAACGTAAGTCTAAAGACTACAGTTGACAGATGCTGTCTTCTCCGTGTCTGTTCCAGACAAAGGAAAATTAAAGCTGTGCCAATAATAGAGCTCGTCAGCATTTTCCACTGAAGCTGACTTTCAGCAGAAACCTGGGGATTTGACTAAATGAATATTTTCATGAGAAGTATCTGCTTTCCATAGACAATCCTGAGTTTTTCTCCCAAGTTTTGGCCAGAATATTTTGGCGAAAAGTCAAAAATGTGCTGGCAAATGTTTGCTGTGCTGGCAAACATTTTTAATTTTGGAGTGGTGGAGCTTTTCTTACAAAAAGTTGAATTTTTGCATGAGAGTTTTCTTTTCTTCCCGTGTTTTTCCTGAGCAGCTGGAGTCAGTACACTGCAGCACAAGGGAAGCACAAGGGAGGAGCAGTTTGGGGTCTGTGTTTCAGACGTGCCCAGGTCTCCTGGCTCCCCACATCCGCCTTTCCTATGGTGGTGCTGGAGATTGCAGATGACTCACAGGAACTGTGTCCTCTAACCAAACCCACTCAGACCACGAATGAAATCTGGCCAAAGCCAAGCCAAAAAAGCAGCTGAGGGCAGGGTGGTGTTGAAGTCAACTCTCCTTGGAGAGCTGGGGTTTTATTTTGGCTGACACAGTATCTTTGTTGACCACTCTGATTTTTCCCGGTCACTCTCTGCTCCTTTGGTTTCCTCTTTTCCTCTCAGCAGAAGAAGAGAAGGAGCTGTTTTTCCCTGATGGGGACCCTCTCCCTCTGGCTGGTGTGGGGTTAAGGGAGCTGACGTTGCTCCATTGTGTGCTAATAATATATGGAAACTCGGATCATTTTGGCTGGGGTGCAAAGTGGAGCTCTTCCAAGAATCCGCTCCAGGGGCCCTCAAGTATGAACTCTTGGAGAACAAACTGGGTAACAAAGGCCAGATTGTGATCTCTTTTCCTCCAGGAAAACCCTGGACTAGCCCATTGCTTTTTGAGCACTTAAGAAAATGCATATTATCCAGTGAGCAGCAAGTGCCCCAGCTGTAGCACTGCCTTTCCCGTTAACAAAACGTTGGGTCTGAGGTCGGTAGAACTGAACCTTTCTTTATTGTTAAATCCCCCCCCCAAACCAGGGATAATTTGTGATTTAATGTTCCCTTTGTCCCGACTCCTCCTGCAGTAGATGTGATGAGCACACCCAACTGCACAGGTTGTGTCTCTACGTTCCAGTTTGGTAGAAAGAGAGTTTTCAACCAAGTGGAAACTTTTGTCTCAAAAGCAGCACATTCTTCAGCCCTTCCCTGTCTCAAGAACATGAGGAGGGAAAAAATGATATTTCTGGACAAAAAAGGAAGAAAATACTCTGGCATTTAGCAGTGTTTGCTGAAAATGATGGGGGTGTTTATTGTGCCAAACCCCAAATATTTTGAACTTCTACAGAAGCTTGAAAACACTTCTGAAAAAAGTTGAAAAGTCTCCCCAGAAAGAAGTTGGTTTGTTGTTTTTTTCATTGGGGTTGTGCACCCTGGATGTTCTCATCTTTCAGATATCTCTGACACCATCATGTCTCCCCCAAACCCAGCTCACGGTGGGGTTTAAGGAGAAAAATCCTCAAAGAGAAAGCACAGGTTTGGGTGGTGCTCAGGGTGGTGCTTTGCTGCAGTGACTCATCTGCTCACAGTGGTTTGGGGTATTTTTGTTACAGAAGGAAACTCAATGAATAAACGCCCTGTGGAAATTGGAATCTGAGATATTTCATAATCATTCCAGAGTCATAATATTACCTTAAAGTTCGTAAGATTTCAGACTAAGAATAAACAACTTCTGCCTTGTTTGTTTATTGATCTTTGGTAAGAGTCAGAATCTTATTTCATCTTCTTCTTGCCAGGGATAATAGTAGGGATTACAAAAGTATGGATTAACAGGAGTAAAAATCAGTAGGGAATCAGTAGTAGTAAGCTAATAATAGGAGAGTAGGTGGTAATAATAGGGAGGAGAAAAACTGAAATGATTGAAATACCTGGCAGAAATCTCTGAGATCATGTTTCAGCAGAACCGCTTCTCACCAGTGTGTCAGAATTGTGTCTCACCTTGAGCACAGAAAAGTCAATGGTGGTGTTGCCCTGGCTCCTCATGCCTCAGCCAAGCCCTGGCCCCACATCTGAGAGTCCTTGTGAAGAACAGAAATTTTATTTTGCTCTGTGTTCTGAGGCTTCACAGACTATGGAGGAGCAAGCAGCAGATCTCTGCTGGGGCAAGATCAGTATCTCCTCCCTTGACTTTGCTGTAGCTCATTAACATCAAATGTCTTTTCCAAGTGGTGCTTTTTGGTCTATTTTCCACAAGGACTTAATTGCCATTTTCCTGGTGTCTGTGGCTCGTTCTCAGCACAGCTGCTTCTGTGTCAGAACGTTGGACACAAATATGTTGTTTATCAGGGAAGCACAACATCCCAGATTTTCTCTCAAAGGTGAGAATTCATGGAAATCGGGAGCGCAGCTTTTCTGGTCCCCTTTCCTCCATCGTCCATCAGGTGCTGCTTGGGTGATTCCAGGTTTAGTAATTGAGATGTCAGATTCCCTGACGCCTTTGGGCTGAAAGGATGATGGTGTGGAAGTGGTGACCTCCGCTGCCATCTGCCTGGGCCTAATGAAAATATACTGTGGGAATCGAGGCAACAGCTTGTCTTCATCACCTGCTCGAGGCAGGCAGACGTCAGGACTTGCTGTGCCAGCTTTCTTTGCCACCTCTCAGTGACTGGCCAGCCCTGCAGGCAGCTTCCCACCTGCTCCCCAGGCTTTCTTGGGCCAGCAAAATATCTGCTTTCTTCCCTCTTTTTTTCTTTTTAACCCTCTATTTTTCCCTCCAATGCTCAAAACTCAAGAAAACCAGGATCATCATCATTTTTTTCTGCACCAGTAGGGCAAGCACGCAGATATATGCCCAGCCCTGATGTTCAGGAGTGTGGGAGCACGGGTTGCCCCCCGTTTCAGCAGCAGAGCCATCCCAATGCCCAGCAGTGGGGTGGGAGGGCTGGATGTGCTGCTCTCTGTCATAGTGCCATCCCTGTGACCTGGGACATCACTGACCTGAGAACGATGTGGGACAGACTCTGCCCTTCTTCAGTCAGTGCTTGGTCAACTGGTCACCTGGGCTAAGAGGGAAGAACAAGAATTGAGCATTACTGAGAGTAGTTGGGTTTCGCTTCTCCTGAAGTCCTAAATCCACCTTGTAAAAAATGGATTCAGGTGCTCAGATGAATACACAGTTACAGCAAATATACAAAACCTGGGAAGATGCCTCCTGTGACACCTCTTGGGGGACCAGGGACCTGTCTTGTGTCTGTGGTGACCCTGACAGCAGCCTTGGACCCATTAAAGCATTTGGTGCTGATTTATATTTTCCAAATGCTGTTCCCTTGGGGATAGTTCATCTGTGAGCATCATTTCATCTGAGCTGGGAAGGTGAGATAGAGGACACTAAAGAAGGGGATGGAGCATTTTATTACCCACACACAACTTATAAAATATTGAGTGTAGCCTTGCATGGAGTGCTCTGAGTGCTGTGGTCGTCCATCATGGACAAACAGCCTCCCCACAATTAACAGTTTGTCACTGTCTATCTTCAGCTCCACCTGAACATTAGCTCTGTAGTATCCAGAGCCCAATCTCAGTACCAGCATGGTTGACCTACTTGGAGATCAGGAGGAATCTTAACTCCTGGCCTTACTCAGGTTTGTTCATATTTAGGAAGTTTGGGTGTTAATTCTACAGTACTACAACAAGAGCATTGCCTTGCATGTTAGAAATGGTTTCTTTGAGTTGGGAGGGTATTGGGTTCTACTCTAAGATCTGCAAGCAAACCTCTTCCCTACGTGAAGCTCAGCAGAAGGATGGTGTTTTTGTGGAGGGGATGTGGCAGGGTCTTTGCTTTATATTACTGCAATGGTCAGGATGCTTGGGAGAGTGTAACTCCATGCCGTGGGGCTTGGGAGCAACCTTTCCTTCTTTCAGAGATGCTGGACTGTTGATAGTCCTTTAAGAACTCCCACTTTGGTGGAAGCACCACATCCAAATGCTCCATGAACTAGAATGTACTCATGGGCATTTAAAAAGAACAAAACAACTTTTCTGCTTCCCTGAGAAGGAATTACTGAGTGAAGCTGGCTGGAGGAAAAACTCCTCTTGAGTCAAAGACCCACCTCAGCAGGACAAGAGAGAGCTGGCCTGGCCTGGCCTGACTGGCTTGGACCTTCATTTAAGGTCATTCATTTCAAGAGACCTTGTGGAAGTGGCACCGACCACAGATAACTGGTTGCCAGCTCACAGGTTCACAGAGATAAGGACCAGGCCCATGGGCTGATGAACCTCATGGAGAATGACCAAGACCTGAGTCCTGAGTCTTGGGCAGACTCCCAGAACCTCCCCAGAACCCAAAACACCTCTGAGGTTCTAGGCCAAACACCTGCTGTTCAACTGCAGCACGAAACAACTCCTGCAGCTGATCCCTGGAGGATGGTGAAGGGAACATGCGGATCTCTGGCCAGATTTGAGGACTGTGCATTTAGATAACTTGCATGAATATCTGAACTACTGGTTGCTTAGCCAACACAAACCCAGTTCCCAGTTCCCCATGGCTACTGGTAATCCGTTAGCAGATTTCCATGTGGGAGAGGGGAATGGGCTCTGACAGGCTGCTGGCATCCCTGGCTCTGGCAGACAACACTCTTCTTGTGGTATCGTTGTGGGAAAGGCAATACACCTGCTTACATTGTGGATGTACAGAATTAGGGGAGAAATCTGATTATCCTAATTACTCAGAAATGCTAAATATGTGCAGAATACCGTTTGGCTAATTAGCCTGGGAGATTGCTGGCTGTTCAGCAGGGAGCAGAGCGGGTGCTGGGAGAAGTGTGATGGGAGTTCACAGGCTGTTTTGTGCCCTTTGCTGTCTGAGCATGTGGAGAAAAGTGAGCTCGGGCGCTTGGAGATGTGATTGCCAACCTTAAAACAAATAAAAAAGCTGGGAAAGTGCAATTTTTTTTTTGGATGTCTGACACTTTTTAGGATTCTGGGTCTTCACGGTTCCCATCTCATTATTTTGAGCAGAGACATCCAAGGGAAGGATGAGTTTGCCTTACTGCAGACAGCTGGTGAGAGCCCCTGCACAGCACCTTCTCAGAAGGATGTGTTCTACTCCTTGTCCTACCTTGTGCTGACACAGGCACAGCCTCAAATGCTCCTGAAGCCTGAGGAGACTGTGATGTAGTTGGTTCTCTGAATGGTGCTGCTTCGATTGCATTTGATAGGCTTGTCTGCACCACTGAGGGGGTCTTGTGGCCCCGAATCTGAGCTGCTTTTCCCAGAGGCACAGAGCAACTCAGGCAGATGTTAAGCAGGATGGAGGGTGGTTCATGCTTAAATCCCAAGGTATTAATCCCCAGATATCCAGATCCAGAGAACCAGGCTGGTTCCTCCAGCTGCATGCTTGACATAGATCCACCAAGGAAACCCTGAGGCTGTTTGGGAGGGCTGCAGGGAGGCTGGGACAGGTGATGTGCGCAGTGTGATGTGTCCTGCAGCCTACACAGCTCTGCCATCAGGCCAGGGCCAAACCCCAGATCTCCTGGATATAATCAGTGCCCAAAGCTCACGTTCATCCATCTCTCCTTGTAGCTGTGCTTCCCCGTGTCTTTGACTAACCCTGCCTGACTTTACTCCTGACCTAGCAGAGACTAATGTCCACCTCAAGCTTTTCTGGAAAGGTTTCCCTTCCTGCTCCTGTGAGCTCGGGGTCAGTCCTGGGGTCAGTCCAACACAGCATTAGCTGGGCACTTAACTGGGAGAAGTTACGAAGCATTTGGGCCTCCAGGGCTGCTACTGAGACAGCTTAAAGCTGAGTTGTGTGACAGCGAGGAAGAATAGATAGGGTGATAGAAAAACTCTGCCATGGCTTCAGACAATAAAGACTGTGTCTCCCTTGTGATGAATAATGGCTCTTTGTGTTATTCCTTAGATGACAGAGCTGTTAGAACTGCTGAGAACTATCCCAGTGCTAAATATATGGGTGTGCAATAAAGGCTCTGCAATCCATGAACTGAGACTGAATGGATACTTGAGTGAATCATTTCAAGTACGATGAATTTCTGGAGCAGCTCACAGTGACAGGAGATGGCGGGGCAGTATCCTCTAGGATGCTTTCCTTGCATGAGGGATATCCCAGGTTTCATGGCTGCCAAGTTTTTTTCCTCATGAAGCCTCCCTTGGCCATGTAAAGTTCCTCACTCCCAGTTTTGGCCACTAACCTGCAAACAAAGGGCATTTCAGATGGAGCTCCCGGGTTTGGTGAGGAGACACTGTCGAGATTTTCTATCAGAAATCCCAGAATCCCAATCCTAGCACACTCAATGGGAATGGAGCAGTAAACCCCAGGTTCAGCTGTAGCCCAGGGCTGAGAGCTCATCAGAACCCTTCAGAAATAGGGTCCTGCTACAATCGGGAGGAAAATGCTGCATCTTCCTGCTGCAGTATCACCAGGCTGGAGGAAGAGGCGATGCACAGAGGTTGTTGTCGCTGTCTGGAGTCACCTCAAAGTCCTGCCAGATTAAACTTCCTTGAAATTACTTAATGTAGCAGCAAGGATTTGAATTTCCGTAATGTGGATTAACACTTTTCTGTTTTAGCTAATCCTTGCACTCAGACCCATAAGGAAGAAGATCAGAGGACTTAGGGGGAAAAAATGGCCAGAAAGTTTGGAGTAGGAGCAAACCAAAGATGCCATCATTCTGGGGATGAGGAATCATCTCACACCTCCAAGGCGAGGTGTGGATGAAGCTTCGGTGTCACAAGCTAATAGAGGACAAGTCTTTGTCCCTTTCCATGGCTGAAGGACACAAGAGTCTGTGGGGGCCCCATGGGTGAGCTGCTGGTTGGGACTCAGCGCCTGCAGGGTCACCAAACTCTTGCCCTGTGGGGCCACAACCACAAAGATTTGCTGCAAGTGAACTTTGTTCTCCAGAGCCGCCAGAGTGGCATCTATTGACCAGCCTCTCTTTTTAAAAGGAAGGGAAAGTGGAAAAAGAGAAGGAAAAGAGAAATCCAGCTTTGCTGTTGAATAAACCATGAGCCATTGAGGAGCTGCGAGTCTGCAGCAGGGGAGGGGCAGGGGCAGAGCAGAAATAAGAGGACAAAAATGTCATGCAAAAAATGAAGCGCAGGAGGGGCCTGGCCATTGTGTGACACTCCTGGAAGCTTGGAGAGTTGGTTGGTGGGAGGCCAAAAGATATACACAATGAAAGAGAGACACTCGAGTGGACTGAAAGTGCAAACAAATTGGGTAGCACAACGGAGGAGATAAATTATGCTCATAAAATAAACAATGGCTGAGTGACACTAGGTAAACAGTTACATATAATAACACCACTGTTTGTCCCAGCCACCCTAATTGGGAGGCTGGGCAGCATCCGATGAAAACTCTGCGTTGCACATTTTCCCCTTCTAATGAGGAAGATTTTCCCTCCCCCCTGGAAGCCTCCTCCCCCCAGTCCCATTTAGCAGCAAACTGAAAGGCCTGGTTTCATTCCACTTTCCCACAGCAAACTCATCCTGGCAGGAACTGCATTAAGGAGGACAAGTAGAAAATGATAATAAATTGAGGACTTGCTCTTATTTCACCTTGTGACAAATCTATCCAGTGGGTGACTCAGGGAGGGTGATAAGAGCATGGACTGGGCTGCTGCTTTCCTTTTGGTGCTTGGTCATGTGGAAAATAACCCCATTCTAGCCCTCACTCAAAAGGGCTTTCCTTTAAAAATAATGTTTTTAAAAAGGCACTGAATCCTTATTTACCCTGTTGGAAAGCCAGCAGCTCTCCTCCATCAAAGTGAACGTCACGGCTCTCATTTCATCATCCACTTGGGCTGAGGAACAAGAACAAAGGGCATGCAGCACCAAAGGTGAGGTGGTCAATGCCATCAATGCCAGTGGGAGAACTCGTTAAACCTTAGTGGGGTTTCAGCATGATTCTGTATTGCTGATAAATCCCTGATGAGAATCTTTAGTTTTGCTGAGCTCCTCTCAAGTGCAGCAGGAAGCACAGTGGCACAGGGGACAGCGGGCATGAGAAAATCACAGGCTCAGTGACTTCCCCCACGGCCACCCTCACGCTGTGAATCCCAGAAAATCCACCCTGGAGCCCTGATTCCCAGCACTCAGACTGTGTTTTGCAGCAGAGCTGTGCTCTCACCCTTCCATGGCTGCCCAGAGCAGACTGCAGTTCCCAAACTGCTCCATCACCCGTGAAAGAGGGAGGCACATTTTCAGCCTCAAATCGTGCCTAAACTTTTTGCCAGCTCCTTCTTTAGATGTTTACTTGATTAATCTGTTTGAGCACTTTGTTTGTCTCTATTTTCTTGCTTTTTTTTGAGGAAAATAAAGCTGGGGTTCTGCTCTGCAGCCTGCACTGCTCGTGGGGAGGTACAGCTGAGGAAGAAGCCCAGGACGTGCTCAGCCTTCCTCACCTCTGGGGGACCATGCTGAGGGTGCTGGTGACTCCTGAGATGTGGGAGACAGCTCGGAACTCATCTTTCAGTCACATAGAATTGGCTTTGCCTCCTGAAACGGCTGGAAAACCGGAATATCCCTAGTTTGCATGCCTTGAGGGAGGCAAGGGAAGCCAGGTTTTTTACCTGTAATTGCTAAGGTAAATAATCACTTAAGTAGGACGGATTTTCTTCCGGAGAAGCAATCAGATGATGAAAATCAATAGTGATTGATTCATTTTCTATCCACTTCTTAGAGGGAAGTTCTTTGTGGGGATTGTGGTTATTGGAAAATTCCTGCAATACCCCAAAAGCCTCTGACAGTCCCTGTTTTGAACAAAATCATCGTTTTCCTGTTTGTTCCAATTTAAAACTCTTCCTGTCAGAAGCATTTTACTGGAACCAGAAGCTGAACTGCTAAATGTTTTTCTTGTCCAAAATACTGTTTTCTTCCCAGTTCTTTTTCATTTCATGCTCTGATGAGAGGCCTGGAAATTTGCTGGTACATTCATTAGTGGAGAGCTGGTCAGTATTTCTTCACTGATATCTGTTTTTCAGCTGAAAAAAATGGCTACATGTTTTTTCAACTATAATTTTTCAAGGGAAGGTTTTCTTCTGTCCTTTTTTTTTTTTTTTAACTGATATAAACACATTTTTGTGTTTTGGTTGGGGTTTTTTTGGGCAAAGCACAAACATCAGTGTTACTGCTGATGATTAAAACTCAGCTGTCACAGTGTGGGTCGCTTTATATGATGATGGTGTGGATGAAATGCAAACAAAGCACTTGGCTTGTTTGCAGCCCAACTCCTAAAACACCTCCAGCTTCTCGCTTGGGGAATGCAGGCATGGGAACAGGGGGAGTTCACCTCTCTGTGTTGAGAATGTGACAGTGAAGGGAAAGGTGAGGGGCCTGGGCTGGTGCTGCCATCATCATGGGAGGTTCCCAACCTAAAATGCCACCTCTTTTTGCCACCACGGACAGGTGGGCATCCAAAAAACCACAGTGGCACTGAAGATGCTGTTTGTGCTGAGGCAGGATTATTGGTGTGGAATATGACAGAAGCTTTTTACAAATAAGTCTCCGGCAATCCCCTGTGTAAAACAAGGTTGTTACTCCTAATTTCACTGCATAGGTGGGAAGACAGAGCATCACCAGCTGTGCTGGAGGGCTTTGGTGGAAGGAGCAGGAGCAGGAGCTGCTGCCTGTGGCATTACACGGCGGCAAAAGCATCATATGGAGCTGCTGGCAGGTGGAAAGGGGAAGCTACAAAATAATGGGAACTGCATCCCTTTGGCCTCACTTTGTCTCTTCCTAACACCCCCAGCTTGGCAGCTAGGTGCTAAGAGCATTTCTCTGTGTCCTGGTGGGGTGAGAAAGCCTTGCTCTATGAGAAAGGGTCCATTTGTAGGGTAATTGCCATGGCAGTCTCTGGGTGATGGTGCTGTGTCCCTTCCCACTGCAGGCTGATTAGGATGAGCTTTCCTTCGAGGAGCAAAGCTGCAGCAAGACCATGGCAGATCCCAATTTCCTAGATTATTAATAATAACAATATCATTTTCTCTCTCCCCTATTTCTCACCCACCCTGCGCTTCCCTTTTAATGAATTCTCCTCTCTTGCTGTAGACTCTGCAGTGACACCAGCCTGATTTGTAATGTAAATAGGCAGCCCAGTGTAAAGGCGACCTGCAAGAGCACCGCAGGGCTCTAATTATAATTTTCATTAAATTCCTTCTGTTTACGAATATCCAAGCAATCTGGCATTGCAGCAGAAGCAAGAGGAAATTAAAGCAATGCTACCACTTAGCTCCAGTGTCAGGGAGCAGGGGCCCAGCTGTCGAGCAGAAACTGAAGCAGGGCTCCCGCAGACAAAGTTTTGAAGAGTTATTTCAGCTTTGGCACCTTTCCTCTCCCCGAGCTTTTACCCCAGTTGCAGGGCTTGCATGTTTTTCCTTCAGAGGATCTGGCTGGTGCAAGTGTTTTACACGTAATCTATCTGTGACCTAATTAAGGGGATCAGCTGCTGGAGCTCCCAGTGCCATGTGCAGGAAGGAGCTGTGGGAGAGCGGGCGCTGAGCCGGCTGGAGCGGGGTGGGAGCTGTGGGGTGCAGGCAGAGGGACAAACAGGGACCTTTGGCTCACAGAAGTCCAGCAGCACAGGGACCATTTGCCCCATGTGCTGGGAGCACCCTGTGGAGCGAGGGCTGCTCTGACAGCCCTGTGCGGAGAGTGGGGCTTTGCTGGCTGTGCTCCATGGCCGCCAAAAAACTCTCACCCTCATCTTCTGCTGGATGAGAAACAGGGCTGCAGGTGCTGGCTTTCTGCAGGTGTTTTGCCTTCAGAGAGGTATTTTTGTCACTCAGGCCACAGCTGACCCTTCCTGAAGAGAAAGTGCTGCAGGTGCCATGAATTAGACTGGCAGGGGACACCAGTGAACATTTTTGTTCATAAAGCCAAAAGCAGGGGGTGGCCTCAGTGTCACTTGGTCACAGTGAGTCTTTCTTAGGCTGTGTGACAGGACTGAGGGAAAACTGAGCTTGGCTTTTTGAGCCTGAAGAAAGAGTTACTGCTCCCTTGGGGAACTCCAGTGGAATATTTACAGCCACAATCTAGCTTTGGGGTAAACAGCAGCAAAATAAAATTGCCGTTTGCGGTAAGCGCCCATAAAATAGCAACGAGACAGAATTTTTTCTGAACTGGGAGAGTCCAGCTGGTGTCTCATGGGCTTTATACACACTGTGAGTTTTGGTCAGACCCCTGAATAATTTAAAGTCCTTCTAGTACACTTGAGAGTTCATGGGATCTCTGAGCTCTTCACACTCTGCTGCTCCCACACCCAGGAGACTCCAGAGGGCTGCGTCAGGAGAAGACAGGCTGGGCAGTGCTGGCCCAAGCAGTGCTTCAGGGCAGCCTTGTGCCTTCTGTGCCAGCCCTGTCGATGGTTTCCCTTCTCCCCCCAGCAGCAGAGCTGGCTCTGGTAGCTCAGCAGATGATGCCTAGGATAGCAGGTCAAAAGGATACAGGTTATATTCCCTAAATACAACAACCCCTTGGCTAATTTTCAAGTGTTTTCACTTTTTTCCCTGCATCCTTCTCATGGGAACGAGCCCAAACTTCAGACAGCCTTCATGGCTGAGCAGAGGCAGGGATCACACAATGTAATGCACTGTTGGTAGGGAATAAATCTCTCTATTAGAAAATTAAATTCCTGCTGATCTCCAGCACTGCTCTGCCTCACAGCCTTTGGAGAGTTTAGATGGGTTCATAACTGGTAGCAGATCTCCAGAGGGAAATGGCTGCTGAGTTAATGGCACATCTTTAATATATATAATTTCATGCAATGGGGAAATCTGTGCTCCTGGTGGGAGAAGTTTCCACCCAGAGCTGAAGCTGTCAGCCACGCCAGGATGCTGTTTGGAGGGGCAGCTGGGATGTTTGCCCGTGATCAGCAGCATGAGGTGGGATAAGATAGCTCAGCAAGTTCTTCCACAGGTGAGGGAAAGCCAGGAATGTGGAGCCTGAGCCTGGGCATCTGGGTAACAAAAATATCAGGCACTTGTTGAAGAAACCCATGGGTTTTATGTCTGCTGCAAAAACAGTCACATCCCCTTCACCCCAGTGCCTCCTCTCTCTGTCCCAAAGCTGGAGACCCAAAGCTGGGCCATGAAATTCAGGGAGAGGAGAAAAACATTGCGGGGGGTTAGGGGAGAACACTGTGGGCACAACAGATTAATTTAATTATGTTTGGGGAACTTAGGTTGGAGTGTTGACGTAGGTTGCAAATAAAACAAGTTTGTCATTCCTGTCAGAGTGCTTTTCTGCCTGCATCACAAAGGCACCTGCTTATTAATTTAGGCTGATTGGTGCTCTCAGCAATCAGCAATCACAGCAGCGTGCAGAGCTGAGGTGCCCTCAGGAGACACAGGCAGGAGCACGGGGAACAGAGCAGCTCCCATAGCCAGTGCTGCCTGCATCCCTGGGGTCTGAGCCCCAGGGGGAGATGGAATCCAGGAAACCAAACAGGCCAGAGGCTGTGAGGGGTACAGAGCACAGTCCTTCCCAGACACATGACTGACCCTGATTTGGGAGAAGTTTAGGCAATCCAGGGCAATAATTTTCCTGAAGCATTCCTCCTAGGAAGCAGTCTTTTTCCCAGGAGCTGGATTCTCAGAACCATTGAGAACCTCAGTTAATTCACTGTCCTGCTGACCACCCTGCTGGGAAGGTTGTGGAGCAGGACAGGGCACCTGTGGACGTGCCATGTGGAAGGGACCATGGGCTGTGGTGTCTTGCTAGAAAAAGTACTGCCAGCTCCTGGTGTTTTGCCAGTTCCATGGCACAATCCAACACTTGGAGTAAAAAGGCTTAAGAGGTTTGCCTGGATTTGTTCCTCAAATTGTTCCAGGGGAGGTTTAGAGTGGATATGAGGAACAATTTCTTCAGCAAAAGGTTTGTCAAGCCCTGGCACAGGCTGCCCAGGGCAGTGTTGGAGTCACCTTTCATGGGGGGATTTAAAAGACGTTCAAATTTCGCACTTGGGGACATGGGTTAGTGTTGGGCTTGGCAGTGCTGAGGGAACACTTGGACTCCCTGATCTTGGCGGGCTTTTCCAACCTAAACGATTCCATGATTGTATGAATTCTTGGGCACGGCTCGTGTCTTCAGCTGAGCAGGGCTGGTGGCTCCATGAGATGTACTTAGGAAACTTCAGTCCCTCTGAAGCCAGAGCCTCAGCTCCAGACACAAACAGCCTTCTGCACTGCTCAGTGCCAGTCTCATCCCTTATGTTTAGCAGGATTGTGCCTTCCCTGGAATGCTAAGCAGCATTTGGGCATGTGGGACTGAATAATGACGTATCTTTGCAGCTTGGTTGTTTCTGGGAGGCTTTGGCAGCAGAAAGCTCAGGGCTGAAGGTTGCAGCAGTGGCACTCCTGAGAGCATCGCTGCCCACACACAAAATGATGCTGGGAGGCAATAAGCAGAGCTCAGAGGTGCCAGGCCAGGGGGAATGAGGAGGTGAGGGCTCAGCACTGGGATGTTTAACAGCAGGATGCTCCAGGCTTCAGCAGAGAAGTTGCGGTGAACGACAGGGAGGGTGTGACACCTGCCCAGGCTCTGCACAGGTTGGTTCTGGGCTGGGAGAAGTCCTGATCCTTGGATGTGGCACAAGGCAGCCTAAAAGTCATGTTTGCTGGAGAGTGATGCCCAGGAGCAGCCAGGCCCTGCTGCACAGAGTGACCTGGTGTGGGATCATGGTGGGGACTTTTCCTGCTGCCCCGTGGGGCCCTTTGGCAGGTCCTCCAGGCCAGCACAGTAACCAGTTTTCTCCTGAAATATAAATGACTTCAAGGTATCAGCTCTGCTGCTGGAGGCCTCTGTAATGTCTGTGTGAATAGAAGGGGTTTCAGCAGCTTCTGGGGAGAAAACAGACCAGAGGAGCAGAGAATGGGGCGCATTGTACGCGGTGGCCAGAGTGACCAAAGATGCCTGGAGACCCAGCGACAAACAGAGACCTCCTGTGCAATTACTCTCTTGACCTCTGTGGTTGGGAGAGGGATGCTGGGAAAGGAGCTGTGGATCACAAGGCCCCAAGGAAGGTTTCCTTGACAACACTTACTGAAGAAAAATGAGATTTCATGAATGCAGCGGGTGTGAGCACGCGAGAGGCTGACTTTGGGAGAGACAAGGACGTGGCACCTCGTAGAATGAGCCACTCTATTTGGGGACGTGAAGTAATGGCTCAGTGAGCTGCTTTTTCAGATGAACTTAATTAAAGAGCTATTGCAACCATTCATATTTATTTAGAAATGCAGCCACTGTGGTAAAAGCAGACTTAGTTTAATTGTTTTTCTACTCACAGAATCTTCTCCACCTTGAATAAGCACTGGCACAGAAGGGAATTTTTTGCTCACTGCCGATAGTTTCAGCACACAGCAGCTTGGGTTTAGGATTCTTTAGATCTAGCATTGTCCCAGCATTTACAAAATCAAACCAATTGTATTTAGAAAGATGTGTAGAGTTACGTGTTATATCATAATAATACCAATACAATAATAATAATAATTATCAACAGCAGACAGGTGTTTATATTACCAAACTTAAACCGTGTGTAAGAACCAAAAAAAAAAAGATATTTGTGTTCAATACCTAAATAGATACGTTTTTCAAATTAGACGATCTGAGACTTTTTAATTTCTTCCTGCTGTTTCAGGTAGCAGGACCTAAATTTCCATCCTTGTGTGATGTCTCGTAGGGGTAGCAGCACTGAGACTTTGCCCTGAGCTCGAGCCATCACATCTTACGGCCAAAATACCTCAGGAAACCGGTGCAAGTTTTTCCTCAAGAAAAGGCCCGTGACCTTTTCCAGTGAAAGCTCCGATGGTGCTTGCACAGCAAAGGAGGAGCATCTTCTTAAAAAGCGTAGCCACTTGGCAGGAAATCAAAGCCTGGATCAGGGTGCTGGGATCAGCCAGGAGCCCGGAACATCTTCCCAGCAGTGCAGTGGGGGCCCGGGGCTGCAGCCGAGGCTCCTGCTGGGTTCAGGCTGGAGAGAAAGGACAGACAGGGGGTTAAGTGGCAGATTTTGTCCCAGCTGAAGCTGGAGGAGGAGGAGCAGGAGCTGGAGCAGTCTGTGAGGCTGTGTCGTTACAGCACTGAGAGACAAGGAATAGCAAAGGAGTTTTCAGGTTGTTTTCTTATAGGTCAAGTGGAAAATTGCCTGGGTTTTTGGGTAAAACATCTTTTCTTCTCACTTTTGTGTTTTGCTTTTTTTTCCCAGCAGTCGGATGAGCCTTTCCCATTTGTTCCCTTTATTACACGCTTGGATATTTATTTCTAAAGCTTCATTTTGAAAATAAATCTCTTATTAAAGCTTAACTTGGAAAGGTTAAAAGCAGGTTTGCTTTCAGGAGCAGATGTATGTGGATGTGTGACTGTACCTGTTGTGGGGTTTTCTGAGCACCTTTCCTGTGTCTGTACGAGTCACGTCAAGGAGACTTGAGACTGATGTTTTTTCTTTTGTGTCCCAGTTGATTTCAGAAATGCAGTGAAAGACGCAGATACAAACCAAATAAGATTAAAGGCTTTAAAAGCTTAATAAATTAAGAAGACCAAATCTAGCTGATAACATGGCTTTGATAGTAGGCTGTAAAGGACAGGGAGTTAAGGAATTACAGGCACCTGACTGTTCAGCAGCATCCCTTCCTCCTCAGCAGTATGAAGGCACAAGGGAACAGGTTGGGCTCTCCAGCTTATCAGCAGGAGAGGAGCAACAGAAGACAAAGTTGAGGGGATAGAAAAGATTGGAGGGGCCAGAATTTAAACAAGCACCCCCAGCCCATGCTGAACCAGGTCGGAGTGTCCTGCTGGCAGTGACACCTGCCAGTGACACTGTCCTGCCAGAGCCATTGGAAAAACAACTGTAATGGTTTGAACCCCTCAACGAGAGACTGTCCCTGTTTTGAGATGTTTTCTAACCATTTTCGTATTCTGCAATGGGCACCCCTCCAGCTCAGGTACAGCTTCCCTCTCTGGAAGTTTTATGGTGTGATGCCCCCGAGCATGTCCAGAGCTCGCTGTGCTCCCTGTGTGTGAGCTACGGGATGGGCTCCATAAGCTGCAGAACATCCCTCTGCCTTTCATCTCTTCCCCAACTGTATAAATGAATGATGGCCCAAGAGAGAGCTTTGGCTCGTGTTGTCAGCCTGGCTAACAATTGCTTCACGTGGTTATTTGCTATTCCAGTTTCACTCAGATCAGCAGAAACGTGGTTTATTTCAGGAGAGAAAATTCTGCCACAACTCTTCTGATTTTAGTGCTGCAATAAATCATTTAATTTAAAGTATGAAAGGTAAAAATGTACTATGGGTTAGAGAAGCAAAAGGAGCAGAAGGAATCCTGGTTTTAATAAGAATAGTCATAAAGAAGAAAAATTTATCCTCCCTGATGGAAAGGTCCTGTCAGCTTTGAGTGGGTTGAAACCTGTGCCACAATCTGTGACATTCCTCTTTACAACCAGTGTCTCTGGAATGTAATAGGCTTTCTCAATAGGACAGTGTGAATCACTGTAAGGAACACCGCAGCGAGGATATTGCTCTGCACACACTTGGCAGCACAAGAGAAAGATGGCATTTCCCTGCTCAGCAAGAGGCACCCAGAGAGGTTTAGTACGAGGGGACAGATAGATCAGGGCAAACCCTGACCCTGCCATCTCCGAGCAGGACTGGAGGGACCAGGACTGAAGGGCAGCGTGACATTCTTCACATCCCAACCCCAAATCAAGGCCAACTTAGCCCAAACATCAGCCCTGTTTACCTGCAAATCTCAGCAGCATCTTGTGGGTAAGCCATGCACACAGACCTGGAGTGTAATGAGTGAAATGGTTGTTTATCAGTTTGCTTTCAGCAAATATTTCCCTAATTATAGTAAGTTCCTGAGGGAACAGGGGGAAGCCCAGGATAACTCCAGGCTGCATTTCCAATTGCAGCACAGACTCACTCCTTGCCTGTCACTAACACAGTGCTGGAGTTTCATCAGTAGCATTTGCTTGTCACCAACACGTTTTACAAAAAATTGTAATTTTATTTTTATAAATGAGGAAACAGCTTGTGTGAGCTCACACATCCCACACCCCCTCTCCTTCCCTGGACCAGCAGATGGGCACAGCCCATCTCTGGACCAGCTGAGTCACGCCCGCAGCTCCCAGGTACACAAAAACAGTTTAATAATGCAGGGGAAGTGGCAAAAGAAAGCAAATCGGGACAGAAGGAACCTGGAGACAAGGGAGGCGAGGGAGAAGGAACTATGGTGTGAAAATAATTTTTGGGATTATGGGAAAAAATTCAGAGACTTCTCCAGGAGCTGTGCCCAAGTCTGAAGTTGTGTAGATTGGCAGGTCCATCTCCAGGGTGGTTGTTTATCTGTCACTTCCCAACCCAGTCTCTTTCCTGGTCCGAACAAACCAGAAAACATCACGAGCAGTGGAAGGACAAACTCTCCCCTTTTTATACAGCCCTAACGGCAAATACTCGGGGAGCAGAGTGGAGAAGAAAACACTTCTCCAGACATGGATTGCCCTGATCCTGGAGTGGGAGAACTCATGGCAGAAGGCATGGGTAGGAGGGATCTGTGTTTATCCCGATTTTCAGAGCCTGAAGGCAAGAGGCGAAGCTGAGCAGGGCGTTACCTCACGGACACCCCCATTGTGTCCCCGGGCTGAGCGAGGCTCTCACGGCACACGCTCCTCCTGGAACGCATAAAGCCAATTAAATGCCTGATTGGATGAAGCGGTCACAGTCAAGTGGCCCATTGCCAGCCAGTCAGGATCCCAAATTTCCCAATATCGTTAAGGCAGAGTGCGTTAATCCCCTCCTGAAGGATTAAGCGTTTAACCTGTGGCTGGTGTTCCTGAGGAGACGCGGCAGACCTGCTGTGCTGGGGGGGAGCAGAGCCCCGTGTGTGGCCACAGCATCTTCCAGGTGGTTCAGAGGGATCAGAGGAGGGCAGAGGGTGTTGCTTCTAAGGGAAGATCATTTGGCAGAAGAGAGGATTGATGACTGCCTCCATTCCTTCCCCATTTCTCTGTCCCTCTTTGCTTGGGAATAAGATATCGTAGAGGGAAAGCTGCTTACCCCCTCCCTGACTGATTGCCCTTAACCACAGATTTCTTTGAAATACAGATTTTTATTGAACTTTCAAAGTAGCGCTGGGAATTGCAATTCCTTCCTAGCCCAAGAGAGGCGTGAAGGCAATTTCCCCACTGAGCCAGGAAGAAGGAGGAATAATGGCCATTTAATAGATGTGGCTTCTCTCATCATGGGGCTTGAGTGGCACCTGCAGCCACTCACATCCTTAAATGCTTTAAGCCATCACAGAAGCCCTGGTGCTTAGATCCCAGCCAGGAAAAGGTGTCACATAGCTGATTACTCACAGCAGATCAGGATTACCCACGGTTAATGCCTGATTAGGAGTTAAATTAATATTGACTGTCGATAGTAAATGGTAATGATTTATTTAGGCAAAAATAAATATGAAATGTCATAGTGCAGTCCCAGTGGACTACTGTGATAATTAAACATACTTTCAAATCTTATACTGACAGGGAAGACACAGGTCGATGGAGGGGCTTGCACTGTGTTAGTGAAGACAAAAAAAGAAACGATCTCTCCGTGCAAGGCTGGGCATGGGTGAAAAACCTGCATTAACAGTTTTGCCCCCTACACTCACGATTTCTCCCACAGATATATCATTTAAAGGCTTTGGGCATGCAAAGGCCAGCAGGCAACTGCATGTCCATTGTGCTCTTTCGGCTGCACAGAGGCTCAGGGCCAGGGGACCAGATGTTGTCTGATACACACATGATGGCTACAGGTATAAAGCACATCTTGATGCAAATATGGTTTGAAAATCAGCCCCACAGTAATGGAGTTTTATGCCTAGAACACAGTACTAGCCTTGAACCATGTTATTAGCGCTGGAGAGGAACACAGCCTGTCCTGGGAAACTGATGTGTTCGCAGAATTTCCTTACTGGTGGCAGCATTTTCTGAGGGGTGAAGGTGGAGGAGAGTTTCCTCCTCTCCCTTGCTTTGATGGATGTGTGCTGGAGAGCAGAAAAATAAGAAGTGTCAGGAGTGATGGAGTGAAGTTGAAGGCTCTGACAAATGAGCTCTGGAAAGTTGCACTGACACTTTTGTGAATGTATTTCACGTTCAACATTTAAGGTGTTACCATCCCACTGCTCCCCTCTGTCCTCTGCCAGAACCACCTCCCTGGAGTGCACGCCCCAGAGGAATGCCCCACACAGCGCTGGAGCTCAGCCATCAGAGGAGCTGGGATGAGACCAGAGGGGAAGGGGGGGTGTGTAACAAGCCTTGTGTCCTACTGGCCTGGTTCATAGGCAGCAAATTGTTTGGGGGACGGAGTCCCACCCTCAGCTGCTGCAGGGATGTGCTCAGGGAGCGTGTGAAAACCTTGAGAACAAACGCTGCGGGTGCAGAAGCTGTAACTCTCCTTTCCCTTCTCCCTTCCAGCTTGCTGCACTAGAGAGGCAAGTGTTCGACTTCCTGGGATACCAGTGGGCCCCTATCCTTGCCAACTTCCTGCACATCATCATCGTTATCCTGGGGCTGTTCGGCACCATCCAGTACAGGCCTCGCTACATCGTGGTGGTGAGTAACACCTTTTGTTCCCAGCACCCAGAGCCTGTCCCAGCCTGCGCTCCCGTGGGATGTGGCGGGTGATGAGGGACAGAGTAGAGCCCCTGGGGGATCAGGCACGAGCCCTGCGTGCTGTTTTAGCAGGAGGTGCCTGGCTGTGCTCCGGAACACGCTGTTCCGTGAGCTGTGCTCGTGCCAAACTTGGAAGGTTTCGGATGGTTCTTACTGGTGCTACGCTAACACTGCCCGAACGCTGCCCAGCTGAGAGGGAGGGTGAGGGGCTGGGCAAATGCAGCACAAAGCTCTTCCATCCCTCCAGACTCCTGCCTCTCTGTGTCTTATCAGGCAAGAGAGCATCTGGATATGGAAACCAAACAGAGGAAGAGAAAAAGCATCTCAGTGCTGACTCAGGGCATTCCACTGCCGCCAGCTAGAGCACACATATATCTATATAAACATATATATATATATATATACTAATTCCAGTGACTTCCTAATGTTTATTGCTTCTCTCTCCCCGACTCCATTCCTTTCCAGTATGCCATCTGGACTGCAATCTGGGTCACCTGGAACATCTTCATCATCTGCTTTTACTTAGAAGTGGGAGGGCTCTCAAAGGTGAGTGAGAGCTGGGTGGGTGAGTGCCCAGGCTTTGCAGCAAAGGGGATGGAGCTGACTGGGGAGGGGAGGGCTGGGATGGTTGAGGTGAGGGGTGGGGGCTGCCTGGCAGCAGGTCCTGCCCTCCTGCCCGTGGAGAAGGCTGTTTTTGCAAGGATGGGGGATGCTGCTGCTTGTATGGAAAAGTGAGGAGCCACTACTGACTTCTGGAGCTCTTTGTCGGCTGGTGCAGGTGGTGGCTGGAATAAACCCTGCCCTCACAGCAGGTAGGGTGAATTTGCTTTCCAAAGGTTAGAGCAGGCCTGGCAGCAGAGCCATCCTGAGAGGAGAGGGGGTTTGAGGGCCAATTCCCTGCCACGGTGCAGAGGTGGCTGGGGAAGGCTAGGAGATAACCAGATTGCAGCTGTTCCCCTTGGGATCTGAGACCACCCTGGCACGAAGGTGTGTGATGGCGGGGAGGGCCCTCAGGGAGCCCTGAGTGTGGCCTTTCTGCCAGCCTGTCCCAGGGAAGGGCTGCAGAAGGGTCTGGCTGGGTTGACCTGAACCAAGGACTTTGCTGGAACTCTGCACCTGACCCGCTCTTGATATTTTTGTGCCTCCGAGTCCTGCTGAAGACTTGCTGCACTTCAGCAGCAGGGCTAAATGCCTGGTTGTTGCCACACCAAGCAAAATATTTCCTGTTTTACCTTTGGGGAGAGGCTCTTCTCTCTGCTGAACAGAGAACATCCCTCCCCAGCGGGATCTGGCGCATCTCCTCGGGATGTGGCTTCCCTGCCTTAATTCTCCCTTCTTAAATACAGTGGTAGTTACTCGTGGCTGCTGGCCAGGGTGTTGTGAGTTAATGTGCAAAGCTCTTTGAAGACTAGATTAGCTGAGTGTTGCTGTCTGCCTAATGAGGGGTGAGTCAGAAATAATAAAAATGGGAGGCAGGCCCTAAATTAAGCCTGGGCTGTAAGCAATGAATTAGGAGTGTTGCTGGAGCACAGCAGACTCGGAGTGATTGTAGGATGCAGGTTCATTTCAGAGCACTCCACATCTGGCCTAAATTCCCAGGTCATGTGCTGGAGTTGCAGCCATAATTGGAATTGCCCTGTGGTTTTTTCAGGCCTACAGCAAGTCAGGAGCGGCAGCCTAAATCCTTTTCAGATAAGAAAATGTAACTTCCTAATGTCTCAATTCATCTTCATTTCCCCTCTCAATTATCTCCAGAAACTTTGGGGGAGCTCTTGCCCAAACCAGTGATTATTCACGGTCTGAAATCTCAGCCTGAGATGATCTCGACGTTGGCTGTGACCAGCTGAAAAAGAAAGAACTTTATGTAACTATTTAAATGCTCCCTTCTGCAGAGAAAATGTTGGCTTGATAAACTGCTCTGGGAGCTTCTCTGAGAGCCGGTGTTTGCTTCCAGCCAGCTGGTTACTCGTGTTTGCTAATCCCAACCTGCCCCGCAACACGTCGGGTTGCTGTTCTGCAATTCAAACAGCACCACAAACTCCCTTTTTTGTACCACACAGGAGCTTCACCTGGTAACCTTGCTCTGTGCTGGGGCTCGTTTTAGCTGAGCCAGCACACAGAGAGGCTTTATTTAGCCTGCAGGGTGACACTTGTGACTGGGGACCTTTTTTAACAGAATTGGGCTGCAGTGTAAGTTGCAACTGACTCAGTGGGCTTCCCTCTTGGGTTGCAATGAGAAATTAGTTCATTTAATGGCAACCAGCAAAACCAAGAGAGAATTTGTGCTTGTTTGGCAGTAAAGTAGTTGACAGCCTTGCCTCTGTTCTTAATGAGTTATTTTCACTTTAGAAAGCTGTTTTGTAAAGAAAACTAATGATGCTGCCTTCCATCCTCCTCCACTTTCACTGAAGTAATTTGGGTCTTTGTAGTGGCAAAACAAATCTTCGCTTCCACAAGAGACCAAAAGACCCAGCTGAAGCAGGAGCTGAGGCTTCTGTAGGACATTGTGGTGCTTCACAGGCTGGGTTCTCTCCTGCTGCATCTCTGGAAACCCGATCCAAAGCCAGCTGGTGTTTTATTGATCTCAGTCGTGGGATCAGACCCCAGAAGGACATCTGGGCTCAGATGTACAAATGTTGGGCAAGGGCAGGGCGGTGTCAGCCAGGAGTGGGTGGCACAGGGCTGCAGGTACCTCTGCGTGCCCCCAGGGCCCCCGGGAGGAGGCTGCCCTCTAGTCCCGATAAGAAGTCAAAGCTGATCATGAGCCTGGCAGTAGGCAGGGAAATTGCAAATATTGGAGGAAGAGCTTTGGTGGAGTGAGGCTGGTGGAGCTGGTCTGATAAACATGAACTCATTAATCACTAGACTATGCACGAACACACTGGGGTGTGCTTGGACAGGGCTGTGCTCCTGTGCAAGTCCCTTAACGGGCTGAGAGCTCTGAAGGAGGTGTTCAGGGTGCTGTTTCCTCTGTGATTCCTGGTGAGCCTGGGGCAGTGGGAGAGCAGCATTCCTGCCAGCCCTGCGCTCACCCCACTGTGTTCTGACAAGGGCAGCCTGCCAGGGCAAGCTCTGTCAGCAGCCCATTTACAGTGACAGAATGCAGAAAGGGCAAGGAACTCGAGAGAATGGAGTTTGTTAACTTGGTGCCTGGTAATGACAGCCCAGTGCAGCTGAGACGGCTGATAACTCAGGTGGGGTGAGAAAGGAGAGAAAGGATTTGAGTGTTTCTGATGTAACAAATTTGGGAAAAGCCCAGGGAATTGAAAAGATGAGGAAACAGTTATGTGCACTTATTGCAAATAATTCCTTGTGCTCTACTGCACAGAGATCTGATTTCAGAGTGGTAAGGGAATACAGGATGGGAGCAGGGAAGTGCTTTTCACAGGAGTAGGGACCTTGTTCTTGTGCCCCTCTTGCTTTGGGTGCCTGGCTGATTTAATGAACAGTAACCAGGGCTCCCACAGTCCCATGTCAGCCCACGAGCGATTTGGCAAAGGGGTTGAGACAATCTCTCAGTTACAAACTTCAGGTCATCAGTACAATAAGGGCTGGTAGGTTCAATTTGGATGTTTGCTTTCCCTTACCAAGGAATTGTTCTCTGCTGCCTCTTTCCTCCCTTGTGTTGTCTGCCACCACTTCTCACCCTCTCTTTCCTCCTGTCTTTCACATTTCCTTAAGTGCTCCTTTATCCTCCAGGTTGTTCCAGCATGTCCATTCCATGTCTCCTGTCCATGGAACGCCTGAGGATGCTGTTCTGGTCAGCCCTGCTCAGGGGCGTTGTAACTAATTACGAACCAGCTAACCAATCACTAGTTACACTGAGCTTTTTATTGAAAAGGAAAATGCATTTTACTGATTGCTGAATCTATCCCCTACTTCTTGGAAGAGCTAAACTGACCTGATTTCTGTCTTTCTCTCCTGCCAGGGTTTTTTATCTCGGAATCTTTTCTTAGCGGGAGTAAGAGTGTGAAATATGGCCCAGCAGAACTTCCTTGGGTGGCCAGACACAGGTGGATCAGCACAAGTGTCTAAGGAAGCACTTCCCTTGCTGCTGGAAGGGCCTCCTCAAGCACGTAGCCTGTGCCAGCTTTCCTAGAAGTGCTTTGCCAGTGAGCAGGCGAGTGCTGGAGCAACCTGGATTTGCAGGGCTGCTCCCCAGCACTGGCAGGGAAGTGGTGATGTGTCTCTGAGCAGCTTTTGGCAGCGTTGCCTTGCTGACTTGCTCTGCTCGTTCTCCTGAGCACACTTGCAGCGTGTGGGGGAAAGGCAGCATCTCCAAGTGCTGTGCCACTGCTCCGTGGTGGGGCTCACAGCCGCATTTCCAGGTCGCTGTTCCTCCTCCTGTCCCATCTCCCTCTTTTCCCTGTGTCCATCTGGCCATTTGGGTGGGTGAATTGCTGGGAGCTAGCTCTGAAGTTTCCAGGCTGTGTTTGCAATAATAGGTTAAGCTTCTCCCTGTCTACTCGAGCGTGAAGCGCATCCCTCCTGCACCCCCTCAGTCTGGGTTAATTATTAAAATCCTGCTGTTAAGACATATGAGCATCTGTCTGTCCAGCTGCCATGCTGACTGACTCTTCATCATGTACTTGAGAAGTGTTCAGAGAGGTTTGAGGAATTGGTGTCCTGTATTTCAATGTATTCCTTTGTCTTTTCCCTCTGGGATTATTCATCTTGAATGGTGATTTCTAATTTTTTTTTTTTTATCCTTCCTTTATATTCTCTCTTGTCTGTGCACTGCTTTGATCTGAATCCAGAGCCGTGGTGGTCTAAATCTCCTCTTGAAATGGAAGCAGCCCTTGTGAGTCAAATGGGGGTTATTTGTGTTTCAGAGAATCTGGATGGCATCTTGGGATGACTTTGTACCTGGTTAAAATACTCTGAGGAGGATGGATAAATGCCTGTGTACGTAAAACTGTCCCTCAACTCCTTCTAAATTTAGAACCTGGAAGCCTGGAATTTGGCTTTTAAATGCTGTGGCATTATCAACAAGCCCACTGAGAGCCACTGGGAGTGTTTCTGTGTCTCGAGGTGATGCAGCTACTCAGAAAGCAGGACTGAAAGATGAACATTTTATTTCCTATTTTAATAAAATGTTTCCATCTGAAAAGATTTTAAATGATTCTGCTGTCAAGCTCTGGCGGCTCCCAAACGAGTTTCAGTTTGTTCCAGAGCTGTCCTAGCGCAGTCTTGCCTGATAATTAAGGAAATTTGGGGGAGGCAGTTCAGAAGGCTGTTAACAACAAGAAATAAAACCGTCTCTGATAGTGTCCCTTAGAAAATAATTTCAGAACAGCTTTCAGGAAGCTATTTTAGCAAAGGAGCGCAGCTGGCTCTGTGGGTGTCGGAGGTAGGTGTGAGTTTCCCGTGGGACACGGTGGGGAAAACGGGCTCTGTGCAATGTAGGTGCTGCAGTTTCGGTGCTGTTGTCTCCCCTCTCGCCCCGGCGGCACACGGGTGGCAGCCAGGTGCTACAGCAGTTCAGAGGGAGATGGGGTTTTTTTGGCTGGCCTTCAGCGCGCTTCCGAGAAGGAGCTTGGATCACTCCTGGCTCGCGTTTCTCTCCAGGCTGGAGGTTAAAGAGGCAGCGATTGCCCTGGCAAGAGACGAGGGGGGAGCCAGGCACACGCAGATCCCTCTCCCCGCAGCAGGGCTGGCTCGCTGCTGGGGCTGGTTAACATCTCCCCACCCACACTCCGCTTCTGGGAGCATTGCAGGGTGTTTAGATGTCAAATGCACTGCAGAAAGGTTTTGGGAAACAGCTGTTCCCTAAACCTTCTTAAAACTGGTTCTTTTCTCCTGATTCTCGTGTGCTGCTCTAATTCATGGTTTCACTTCTCTCCAACTGTCTTCTCACAAACGAGGCTGGCAGGCCACAGGAGACATCCCGGAGTTGTTTTCGTAGTCTTCCGGCAAGCTCTGAGCAATGGGAGGTCAATTAAGGGATTTTCCTGAGTGCTTTTTTTGTTGTGCCCCGTCACACAGGTATCCCCCGAGGGCATCCAGCCAGGGACACGGGCAGAGGAACAGCTCTGCTTTGCAGCTCTCGTTCGTGCTGCCCTCGCGCTCCAGACAGATGCTGGTTCAGGAAGGTGGCTCTGAACACGGAGACGTTCCCTGGTCCCAGTGAGCAATCAGTATTCTCTTTACATCTGTGAGATGGATGGCTCACGAGTTCGAGGCATTGTGGTGCTTTTAGAATCCAAATGCGCTCAGGTTTTCCAATCTGCTCTTCACTGATGGATAACTTTTTAATTTTTGTTTTTCTTTTTTTTGCTCAGAGCTGGAGTGTGATTGCAGGCAGAAAGCAATGAGTGCTGGTTAGGACCTCCTGTTCCTCCACCTGCCCACCTCCAGCCACACCTGTTCTGCTTTTTCAGGCTGCATTTACAAGCAAGTTCAGCTTCTGCAGAGAAGCCAGAGCCAAATCTCCAAGGGCTGACAAAAGGGAGATGCTAGAAGGAGAGCAGCCTGTTTCTTACTTTGCCAAACACACACTGATGCCTCTGTAAGGAGCAGAGAAGGCACTGAGGGGTCTGTCTGCATCAGTGAGGCAGAAGGTTTGGGAAGACACCATCTGTGAGCTGGGAGAGGGAAGCCCTGGGCACTGAGGTTGAGAGTAGATCCTGTGGTGCCCTGGGGAGCAGCTTTGGTTCCGTGCTAATTGGGAGGGAGCCCCAGGCAAAGAAACAGGAATTCAGCTGGGGGGGAGTTTCTTGGTTGTTTTGGGGTTTTTTTTCTGTTTGTTTGTTTGTAGGGGCTTGTTTTGTTTTTTGAGAAAGACGATTGTTTCTTTCCCCAACCAAAGCAGTGAGTGGCTTGTGAGAGGGAGAAGAGCCCAGCCCCTTGGAGGGCTGGCTGTCTCCAGGAGGAAAAGCTTTGGCTGGGGAAAATCCATGAGCCTCAGAACAGCCAGACTTGGGGGAAAAAGAACAAGCTTTGCAGAAAAGCTGTGTTTTGGTGACTTCCTGAGCTATCTTTGGGCCACTGAAGGGTGAAGCCCAGGAGAGGGCTGAACTCCCAAATGCTAATGGAGTTTTCCCCACTGTCTTTGCTATTCCGGCTGCTTTTGCCCCGGTGCCACGCTCCATCTCCGTGCCCTCCTCCATCTCCTGTAAAGCACATGCCATCTGCTGTGCTGATTATGTCAGGAGCTTGGCAGCTGTCTTCTCACTTAGTTGTCCACATTTCTCAACACGTGCTTCCTGCAGCAGATTTGAACAAGGGCTCTGCAGGCTGGTTTTGGGTGTCTGTGGTGGATGGAGGGTCATGCACCACAGATGAAGGTGCAGAGCGGGGCAGTTGGTGACTGGTCACTGGTTCTCTGGCTGGCATTCAGATTCCTGCCCCTGTGACTCGAGTTTGGCCTTGGATATGCTTTTCTGTGTGCATGTTTTATATCTGCAGGACTGCCTGGCTTGGCTCCTGTGTTGGCTGTGGAGACAGGCCCTCTCTCCAGAGGGTAATTTGGAGCAGGGGCTTGGATAAGCTGCTCTGAATCTGCTTTTCCTTTTGACTCTGTGGGGAGCTGCCATGTGAGGTTTTCCGTGTTGGGAAGTGTGAATATCCCAAGCTCTGACTGTTGCTGTTCTGGGAGCCACTGCTTTCCTCCTGGGGCTGTGCAGGACCCTGGCATGAGCAGTGTGAAATAGTTTATGGATAGGTGCTAAAATCTTTAGTAATTGATAGGTGACGTGTATAGCCAGCATTCATCTCTCTCTGTAGAGATACAGATTCTCTGCCTTCAAATTTTTTAATCTATCCTTCAGAATAAAACTTCCAACCCCTTGCCTTGTTTTGTGGTCCAAAGGGATTGTTGATTCTGCATCAAAGTGACCTGAGAGGGCTTCAGGGTCAGCCAGCACCTGGCACTCATCCATGAAGGGAGGCAGCTGTTCAGCCAGTCCTGAGTTTGCCTTTTACCTGCAGGAGGGCTTTGCCATGTCCTGCAAGCTCAAAATCCCAAGGCTCTACTGAGTATTCCCACAAATACTGCTCTTTTCTCAAGTGTGAGGCAAGTGAGGTCATTGTTAAGTGAGCACCTGGCTGCACCCCAAAGCCCTGCACTCCTTGTGTGGCATTTCACCCTGTAACCCCTCAACTGGTTTAAAGTATTTAACTAGCAAAGACAAGGGAGCAAAACAAAAAGCCTCTCAAGGTGAAGTTGATAAAGAATCGCAGGGGAGGTGTTTACAAGGAGCTGCAGTCAGCACTGTGAGGTCAGCTCGGCTGCGTAGGCTGACCTGGGGCTGACAGGAGATGCAGAAGCACCAGATGTGAGGAGTGTGGAAGGAAATCAGGCAAAAATGGTACAGGATCTTGTCAGATGTGTTAAAAGCTAGGAACAAAGGAAGATCTGTTGCATTTTGAAACTCGCTTTGGGGTTACGAAGTTCGTATTTTTCAGTTGCGTGTGTTGATTCCCGTTCTGGGAAGAGCCCGGCAGGACACTTAGTGCTGCCTCTTTCATCTTTTTCTTTTAGACTTGCAGAGTTCATCTCCCAAAGCCAAAACTCGAGGGTTCTTTTCTGGGTGAAGAAACCACTAACGAAGTGTTCTTGGGTCTGCAGCCTGTGTCCAAACTGTGCTACAGGATGGTGAAATAGGTTTGTTGCAGGGCTGCCTCAGGAACGGTTCTCACCACAGCAGCCTGCCTGGGAAATATGTTTAGATTAGATAATAGGAGGAAATTCTTCCCTGTGAGGGTGCTGAGGCCCTGGCACAGGTTGCATGGAGAAGCTGTGGCTGCCCCATCCCTGTAAGTGTTCAAGGCCAGGCTGGACAGGGCTGGGAGCAACCTGGGATAGTGGAAGGTTCTTTAAGGTCCCTTCCAAACCAAAGCATTCCATGATTCTATGAAGGAATATCAAGCCAATGTGCTTTGATCTGTGCTAGCATTTTTTGAGAGTGGGGATTTGGAAACTTCTGGTTTTCCATTATTTTAATATGCACTCCATCTGACAGCATGTCTGACACTCTCAGCATAAATTGAGAACTCTTTGCAACTTTTCTCTTTAGGACAGCGAACTCCTGACATTCAACATCTCCCGGCACCAGTCCTGGTGGAGTGAAAATGGCCCCGGCTGTGTAAGGAAGGAGGCTTCAATGTCTGGCATCAAGGGGCTGGATAGCCATTCCTACATCTCTGTCATCGGCTGTGCCCTGGAGTACCGCTACATCGAGGTCATGCACAGCTCCTTCCAGATCCTCATCGCGGTGAGTGCCTCACTGAGGGGGAGCAGTTCCTGAGGAGATGCTGTTTGGTTTGGTTTTTTCCCAGGCACAGAGCTTGGCCTGTGTTTTCCGCCACCACCTGTAGCGTCTGGTTGCAAAAGCCTCTGTAAATGTGTTTTGTTTGACTGTTCTCCTGTTCTCTCTTCCAAAAAAATCATTGCTCGGAAGAATTGGAAATGGGTATCAGCAACCTGATGCCTGAAGTAATGCATCTGTGCAACCACACAGTAACAAATGATCCTGAATCCCTGCTGGGGTGTGGGAATTCATGTTTTGACAAGGACAGAGATCCTTCTGGAGCGGGGTCAAGAGAAGAAGTTTTGACAGGACAAGAGGAAATGGTGTCAGGTTGCATCAGGGAGGTTTAGTTCAGATATTGGGGACAATTTCTGCACGGAAAGGGTTGTAAAGCACTGGAACAGATTGCTCAGGGAGTCACCATACCTGGAAGTGTTCAAAAAATGTGTGGGTATGGCACTTGAGGACATGTTTCAGTGACGAACGTGGCGGTGATGCTGGGTTGATGATTGATTGACCTGATCTTAAAAGGCTTCTTCCAGCCTTAATTCCGTGTTTCCATGAAGGATTGCCCTTACTCCCCATGACTCAGTGATGGGGGGTGGAGCACACACCTGCACATTTGTAATGAAGGATCTCCAGGGAATGAAATAAACTTTTAGGAGGCAGTAAGCAGCACATTTTCCTTCTGCTGATATCCAAGAGACATTCACTAAATGTTTTCATCCACTCTTTCCTCATCAGAGTCTTCCTCAGGCTTTTGAAAGTACTCTGCAAAACTGCAGTGTCCCTAATGTTCACTGTTAATTGTTTCTCACTTGCCTGTGATATTAACTGAAACAAAGTGTCCATTGTGCCCCTCACTTCCATGGAGCTCTTGCATTTTGAAGCCCTCATCTCTAATCTGCTTCAGGTTGTTACTTTGGGGTTAATGGCTTTAGTTACAAACATGAACTGGGGAACCACTCACGTTTTGGCTTTCAGTTTTGGCTTAAAAAAGAAAGGCGACTTGCCCTGTTTAAGTGCTGAAGGATAACAGAGATTTTTTTCAAGTTTCTGGAGCGCCAAGTACTTCTCTGCACGTTTTTGGTACAACTTTCCACTGTCCTGATCCTGCGTTTCCTATTAGCTGGGATGATCTGTGTGACCCAGGGAGCTGCAGGGAGGGGGGAAGGCTCAGGCCCCTTTCTTGCCATGTCACAGAGGAGAGGCAGAGGCAGAAGCTCTGGTTTCCTGAGTTGGATGGACTCCCTGGCACGTGTGCTGGCTGTTAATATTCCGTCAGTTCTCCTTCGGGAAAATGATCTGCATGAAACTGTCTGGGAGCTGCTTCCATGCCGGTGTGTGAGAAAGGCAGACCTGTGTGTCCAGGAGAACAGAGCCTGGTGTCTTTTAGAAAGGGCTGTTGGGTGGAACAGGGTTGGTGTTGTACCTAAATTTGGTGAAACAAGGACAGACTTTGCAGTCAGAAGGTTTCTCACTCTCAGAATCCTTCCTGAGCTGGCACAGCCCCTGTGCGGTATGCTAGAGGTTGAGCCAACAAATGGTCCTGAGCTTGTTTGGAGTAGATCTTTGGGTTTTGGCAGCTTACTGACTTAGGCACGTGGCCCTGGGCTGAGTGGTCACCCTGATATGTAGGACCCTGTCTCTGGCAGTGGCTTTTCCTTTGCTTCTTCCCAAAGGCACATGACAACATCCTCTGTGCATCTGCAAAACACCACTAAGGGCCAGATGGGGAGACAGGAGGGAAATATAAGACAAAATAGGATTTAGGGAAATATTTTCTCTCTCTTTCTCCCTGAGATTTAAGGGGCAATAAATGTTTGAATCCTAAACCCTGGAAATGGGGTTAAAATTCTTGTAGGCAAGGGGGCTGAGCTATGCAGTGAACTAAATTTCTACTTGTCCTGTGATAAAAGCACAGTATTGAAGCCCCAGGTCTGTAACTGCTGCTGGCTCTGAAATGCTCATGTAATTTTGTCATGTAGTGGGAGAAATGGAGCTTTTCCCCTCTGCTTTGAGGTCAGGCAAAGAGCAAGCCTTCTTTCTCCCTCAGACCTTGCCTGAAAGCAGTCAGCCAGTTCCCTCCCTTTTTACTCTCTGAGGGTCAAACTCTTTGATCCCTGCCAGTATCTCTTTCTGTTCTCTTTATCTCACTTTGAGGCAGGTTTTATTACAGGCAGCCGTCCCCAGAGTGCTGGCAGGTACAGTGCTGCAGACAGGCAGGGACACAGATCAATAGTACAAAAACACAACCAGCAACTTGAAGGCTCAGGGGATGCAGCAAGAGACATGACCTAGTTCCCTCCTTGCAGAGAGCAGAATAGTCAGTTCCCTGTTAGGAAGGGCAAGGAACAGGCAAAACTGTGCTTTCAGTAGTTTGTTTTTGCTTTGTCTAATGGTTTTTAGAAGTTGTGGGGCGGGGGGGTGCGTTCTGCTTTGTTTGGTTTTTACCCCAGATACAGCACTGTGGAATATGCAGTGCCCAGCTGTGAACACTCCATTTTTTTTTTTTCCTGGAAGTTCCAATTCCTTGAGCCTATTGAGGGACTGCAGTGCAGTGTTGTGTGCTTGGGGCAAGGCTCCCTGAATTCGGTCTTGCATGCCAAAGGAGAGGGAAAGCAAACCTGGACCCATATGGTGAGCGCAGTGTTGGCTGTCAGCTTGACTCCTGCTGATTATATCATCCTGCTCCTGGGCATACATTTGAGGATACATAAGGTCTCAGTCTGCTTTTGCTCAGAGCTTGTCTGTACTCCTTGAAGGCAAAAGCAATTCCTTTAATCTGGAATGCAATCAAACTTGGGCTTATTAGTCACCACACACGATACAAGTTGCTGTAGGGCCCAGTATGAAAATCTTTCTCAATGCTTTAGCACAAAGCACATTGGAGGAAAAAGCTCATTGAGGCAACATCTGTAAATCTTTACTGGTGTAGAAATGAATTGTAAAGATAATCCTTCCAACCCAGGTAGGAAACGCAGCAGCAACTACTTTGTCAAGACAAGACTCTGCTTTGCTTTTGCCCTAGCAAGGATTCATCTTGCATGTCCCCCGCTCGCCAGCCAGCAGGGACAGGAGCGATTCCCAGTTCTGAAATACCTGGCATAGCTCTGGGCTGTCCATATGGTACTTCTGGGAGTGGGGAGGGCTGGGCTTTTCCTGAGGCTCTGCTGAATGGGGTAGAAATTGGAAATGCCTTCCCAGCCGCCAGAACTCGCTGCCTGCCTGTCTGTTGTTTTCACTCAGACTGACAGGTTGGAAGGTTCCCAGGAAGGCAGCAATGCAAGCCTTGACAGCAGATGTTACGTGAGAACCAACGCACAAGAGATGCCTTGCTCTTGGCAGAAGGTAGATTTTCAGTGGTTGTAATTGCATCCAAAGAGTAAAGAAGGTCAAGGAATTAAAGGATTTTGATTGCCTCTCTTTGGCTATCTGGTCACAATAGCTCTTTCACAAGCTGGATTTTTGCTTCCTCTTCATTTCCCCCTCTTGCACTGATGACAGTGTGCACACTTCATTAGCTCTGATTAGAAGTGAATCCTAGAGTGCCTCTGTCCTGAAGAAAGAGACTCTGCACCTATTCTTTGTGGTGGAAAAAGCAGTGGCAAGTTTGTCTGTTGATAGAAGAGTTGGAGAATCTTCACTAGGACAGAGGTAGACTAAAGCTAAGATCTTACACGAGTAGCAGTAACACCTCCTAAAATTTGCCTTCCCATCCTTTGTGTATTTTGCACACCTGCAGCCAGCTGCTCCCTTTCTCCAGGTTTTTCTCTAATCTACTGACTCCAGCACATTAGTTCAATGCTGCTGTTTTATGAACAGTTTTCAACTCTCTAACAAAAAGTTAACTTCAGAGGACTGAGGGGCAGGGGGACACTCAGACATATGTTTCCCTCATTCCCTTTGGGCACACTTGTCTCTTCCTGTCTTTCCCGCTCTGTTTGCTTGCCTGCAGAGTGCTTGGGACACCCCAGCTCCATCCTCTCTTGTGGGGCAGCGTGTGCGTTCCCAGGCTGACAGGCTGACGGAGCACACCTGCCCTCGACATGTGTTCCTAATAAAAAACTTAATCGGATCCTTCTGCAGCTTGGAGAAAGCTGGTACTGAACATGCAGAACAAGCAGAGAAACAGCAGCAGAGAGGCTAAAGCCCTAGAACATTCTTTGGGGAATTAGAGCAGAGGCTTAGTGTCATTTTACATGGCTAACGTTTTCCCTCCTCTTCCACCTCCCCAGTGTAATTTGAAAAGATCCAGGAATTATTGGTATTTCCCTGAGATACAGAGCTTAAACCCTTCCTTTGTATTGAAATCAGCAACCAAGATGGCGCTTGGAGCAAGGGTGAAATTATTTCAAATTGTTGGCCTCTGTGAAGCTTCCTGTTCTGTGTTAATCGCTGATAAACTGGGTGGTGTTTGGGGGCTCGACACATCGTTACCAAAGATGCAGTCAGAAGGGAATTTCTGGTGTCTCTTGGAAGAGTCTGCTCATTCCACACTCCAGCAGACTTCCAGGAGAAAGGACTGGACAATAGGAGCAGCATTTCTCCTCTTTAGCTATATTTAATTCATAATTTATTCCAAAGGTGAGACATGGGCATTCCCATGAGTTCAGTTAATCCTGGAGATTATTTAATTTGACATTATTTAATTACAGATGAATCCTTTAGAGTATTTAATTAGACTTTAGGTCAGCACATAAAAAAATGAAATTTATATTTATGTTGTATGTCTCTTCCCCCCTTGCCACTTAAACTCTCTTGTTCTGGCCAGATCACAAGACAAAGCTTCTTTGACTAAAAAGTTCCATTAAATAAACAAGTTTTTTTATTGATGAAACTCTTCTAAAGACAGAGTGGATTATAAAGTCAATAAAAAGTAAATTTTAAACACTAAGCAGATAATTTTGAATGAAAGCCAGGAGATGGAAGAAATCAAAAAAGAAAACCCTCCCTTCCAGTGGAGCTGGAATTAGAGATTTAGGGAAGTTCACTTAATTCACTAGTTGTTGGTTGCTTGCTTGCTTTTTCTGAATGCAAAAAGTCACCTTAGTCATAAAGTGAAAAATGTATGGGCTGAGCAGAACGATGGTTGAGGGTTATGGGGCATTAATTTCTGTGCAAAACAAACTTCCCAAGTCAATCACATTGCTTGGTGCTTCTGAACCGTGAAAAATGTCCAGAGCTTTATCAGGCTTGCTGTGACAGTACAGCTGCTAATCCCTCCCGACTCTGCCCATAAACTGGGCAGGTAAATCATTTTCATTGTTAATTCTATCAGCAGTTTCCTGGCACAGGTATCACATAAGATTTGCGTCTGCGGGTTCTAGAGCATAATAACAGTGAGTGGATTTAGGGCTGCCTCTTTGCATGGCTGTTAACCCAAAGTTCCCACTCTGAGAGGTGATGGGAAATCTGGGGAGGGACTAAACAATCCTAGAGTTCCCTTGGAAGCGGGGTGTGTATTCAGGACGCATTTTTCCTGCTTGGATATTTGTGTATGTAAATTGCATTATTTGACCCATAAGAGGCTGGATCTTGCAATTATCAAAATGCTCGGGCAAGTACAGAGGATGCGTGTGAGCACGCTCCTAATTTGGGTTACTTGGGTTCAAACGCCTTTATGCTGGAGAGGGCGTGCAGATGGGTGACTGGACATCTCATGGAGCGCGGGGACGTGCAGAAAGCAGTCTTGTTTTTCCGAGAGCGTCTGGGCCAGGTCCCGCAGCCCAGGGATGCGCGGGTGGTGCCCGGCTCCGGGGAGCGGCCTCGGGGCTTCAGCACCACGGCCAGAGCCCGGGCCGGGCCGGGAGTTCCTTTGGGGTGGGAAAGCTGTCCGAGATCATCGAGTTCGCCCAGCACTGCCAAGGCCACCACGAAACCTGTCCCCAAGTGCCACATCTACTTGTCTTTTAAGTCCCTGCAGGGATGGAGTCATAGGGAGCAATAAGGTCCTTCCTCAGCCTCCTTTTCTCCTGAGCCCCCTCAGCTATTCCTCATCAACCTTGTGCTCCAGACCCTTCCCCCCCTTTGTTGCTCTGACCTGCCCAAAAGCTGCCACAAACTTCAGGGAAAAAAACCCAACAATCTCCATGTTTTATGTTAGCACAGTACAAGCAATAGGAGAGAGGAAAAATCTCTGATATTCTGTTTGGTTTTGCTTTGTCTACCTTTAAACAGTAATGGTTCTACTCTGAGACAGTTCTAAAAGGCAGCAGGTACAATTAGATTGGCCATTGCACGTGGCCAGAGGATTTGTTTCCCTGTAGCTCACAGGAACTTAGCCTGGAGCAGCCTTGGTTTCCGAAATGCCCAGCGGAGGAATGAGGGAGTCCCCAGAGCTACCCATGCTCCACTGAGGTTCTGGGATGCGCTCCCATAAGGCTCACCCAAGAGGAAAGGAGTGAGCTGCCTTCTCTTTCAGATGATTATAGAAAAAACTTCAAGGAAAAACAGGGTTTAGGGATGCTACAAAAACATTCCATTTCCTCCCAGAGAGGCGTGTTTTGCCAGGGAGAGCTAGAAGAAACCACAAATGTTGTATAACTCCCCAGCAGAAATCTCATTATCTTGCCTTTTGTTTTCGGGTGTGATGTATTTTTCTGTCATATTAAAAATGAATGGACTCTACTTTTCAAGCCCTCCCATGCATCATTCTGTCTCCTCTTGGAGTGAGTCACTGCGTGCTACAGGCTGACTCTTGTTCCCAGGAATTGAGTTCACAGTGGAAAACAATTATGCCTCACAATAACTTTACTAACACAGTTACTGTCAACCAGGATCTCGCTGAGCGGGGTGTTGTGTAAAGATGTAAAATGAAGGATGGGGAGGATATTCGATTAACAGGGAAGAAGGCAAAGCAAAATAAGACCCTGCTGCATCTGGAATGCTTAACTCCCACAGTACCAGGAGTTTGTTTCTCTCTTGAGGCTGAGGAACACCTTGATACTGAGGCTGAAGGAGGCAACTCTGATGCTTTAAAGCTTCTGCAAACTACTGAGTTACTAAAGATTTTGGTGTCTCTGAACATTTCTGCCAGTACACCACCATTTTTATGGTTAACTACTTTTCTGTCTCGCCTGCATAAAAACTACTCACCTCTAATTGGTAATTTACCCCATATGACAGAAATGCTGAGCTGATGAGTTCTTGTCCTGAAACTCTGTGTCTCCTGTCCATTGCTGTCTGCCCCACAAGGCCCTCTCCTGTATCCCCATCACTTCTTACAGAGAATTAATTTAGCACGGTAGTTTCAGTTTCAACAAAGCCAAGCCATGTTCTTGCCAATCATTCAAGCAACTGAAGGTGAGCATGGGACTTGCAAGTTTTCCTTCTTGAGCTTTGGGTGTGCTCCCTCAGTGCCTGCCCTGACACCTACACCTGCCCCCCTGCCTACAGCAAATAGGACTTGGCTCCACAGTTACAGAAATGCTGCCAAAGCTGACTGTAAATAGTGGCTGTTGAAGTTGTGCCCAGTGGGTTTCTGACCAGGCTCACACTGCCTGATGCTAAAATGATTTATTCTCTCTATTTTCCAGCTGGTGGGCTTTGTGTACGCCTGTTACGTGGTTAGTGTTTTTACAGAAGAAGAAGACAGCTGTAAGTATTTATCAACAGATCCCTTGGCAAAGGTTTTAGTAAATTTTATTTCTCTCTCAGATGTTTGTCTGTCAGGACTGAGCTGCCATCAGACTTCTTTCCATCTCTGCCTCTGTGTGTGGTGGCACTAACCACCCCTCAAGGATCAGCTATTTTTACAGTGAGGGTTTCTCCCCTGTGTTGCTCTGTGTTAGATGCTGTAATTCTGCTACACTTAGAGCACAAAAAGACCTTGGGTTTGGCTTCTCAGCTGGACTAAGCTTTAGAGAAACTGGGCAGCTGCTTCTGTTCTCAAGCTCCTATAGCCTGAGAATAATGGTTCTGAAATATTACTGCTGCGATTAAAAGCACCTACCACAAAGCTTTCAGCCCCGAGCTCGAGTGGGAGACCTGCTGAGCCTCATGTGCCACAAGCTGAGGATGAAGCAGATCATGAGAGTTCTTGCCAAGAACCAATCTGACCACTTAATTTAAGAGCAGGGGAAGTGCTGTATTTGAATTACGAGGAGGAGGAAGGAGCCAACTCCCTCGTGTTGGGTACACAAATCTCTTCGGTGACAGTCAGTCACTGTGACACGTGTCAGGGTAAAGACTCAGAGGTCTGTGGGACCTCTGCAGGTATCCAACTGGTCCTGGATTGCTTTGCCCCTCTAAAACTCCCTTTGAGACCAGTAATTTTTACAAACAGAAAAATGGATGCAGGGAGTTAAAAATAAATGCAAAGTTTGATTTGTTTGGCAGTGTGTTGGGTGTAGGCCAGTTTACTCCAGCAAAGGATCTCATCCAAAAGTTTTACATCCAAGTATCAATTCCTTTAAGGCATTGATTAGGTTTGTGCAAGTAGCTTTGTTGTTTTAAAGAGCAGCTGGCACAGATGAGAGCTGGAAAACAACAGCTTTGAACTGAATATTTGAAAGCATGTGAAGGATGTGTTTTCATAGGAGCGAGAGGAGATGCATTACTTATCTGCCTTGTCCTTATGTTTTTTTCTTCCTTCCTTCCTGGCTGAACTCATTCTCCTGGCTTTATTGATCATTTCTTTAGAGCTTGGCAGTGCACTTAGAGAAGGTGCTACATTATAGTAATATTTTTTAAATTAGGCTATAGCTCTTCTATTAGCTAAATAGCTCCAGTTCTGAGCCCCTGCTGAACATTGTAAAGCAAAAACTTGACAGAATTCATTTTTATAGTAGGGATCTGTTA
Organism: Gymnorhina tibicen; assembly: GCA_013399875.1. NCBI lineage: Eukaryota > Metazoa > Chordata > Aves > Passeriformes > Artamidae > Gymnorhina > Gymnorhina tibicen. The sequence goes on along the minus strand of VXAZ01002748.1, from coordinate 795,838 downwards.
GGAAAGGCAACAACATGGAAGGAAGCTTTATCTAGGAAACACAGAGCTGGTAATTTCAGGGTATGTATTTTTTTTCCCCACTAACAAATTCACCTTCCCTCCCAGTTTCCCAGCTTGGAGTTGAAATGCCAGCTTGAATAATTAACAATGACAAACCATCAATATTTCACACTCACAGGGGTAGCTCCTTCCACTGACCTGAATAAATTTGAGCTGTGTTTTAATTTTCTCTTCCATTTGTGGTTTCCTTTAAATGTTGCTTTGATATGCAGCATGAAGTAATTATAAGTGCTGAGGCACATTAATCAGGAAGCTCATGCTAACGTGATTTTCATGAGAAAACACAGCAGTAGGGATCTACTAATGCTGAATTGTGGGCAAGAATATTTTAGATGTGCTAATGCAATGGATTGTATCACAAGGAACCACACTAAGAGTTTTTTTAAGTGTCTTGGATTTTGAGTGCCCTCATGCTCAGGTGTTCACATGATAAGACTTGTGTTTGTTCAAGGCACTAGATAGTTACTGAAAATTGCAGTTCTTTCAGGTTTCCCAATTTAGGCCTTCCACAACTGAGGTAATAAAGTTAGGATCTTGGGGGTTTTTTTAACTGCAGCCTGTTTTGATTTTAGAATATTCAAAGGCTTTCAAAAGTGGCTGAGAAAAGGTAAAGTTTCACTGAAACTATTTGGGAATTATGCCCACAATTAACTTAGAACCTCCACAGATTTCACCCATTACCTGTCAGTTGTCCCAAAATCCCAGTATCTGCGTGAAGCTCTCCATTAAGATGGAATTTGCCAGAATCCGTTGTCCTTAAGAAGTCCTTTAAGAAGCCTGGGTTTTTTCACATCCAATATATTAGTAAATACTTTTTTATATTATTTGTTCAGTAAAAAACTTCAAACCTCTTCAGCTTAAATTTAAAATAATAGTGCCACCTTCAGGAAGGAAAAATAAACAGGCACTTAAATAGTTAATAAAACTCTTCAGTTATTTTTAAATGGCACTTGGACAGGATGGTTTTCACACTTCCATACAAAATGCACTAACTTGGCACCAAAAAATGATCCAAACTGGCTCTGTTTTAAAGGGTTTTGCAAGGCCTGCGAGGTCAGTCACAAATCACAGCACCTCACCACCCCTCCTGCCCTGACTGTGCTGGCCAGCTCTGTGCTGCAGGCTTGGCCTAACGTCCAGGGAACTGAGACAGCCTTGGAAAATTCTTCCCTGGTTACTAAGGGACTTGTCACTGAGATCTCTCCCCGCTGAGTTACGCTGCCCTTCCGTGAACGCTGGAGAGGGGCAGCATTGTTCCCATCTGTACACAACTCAAAGAAATCGAGTTGGCAGAGGGGATGCGAAAAATGCCAGAGCTGAAGATAATGAGGTGGCTGCAGTTTTCCAAAGCTGCCGTTGTCTTGCAGGAAAAGACAAGTGGGGCAAGAAAATTCCCCCTTCAGTGTGTAACCTTCACGGGGAGTGCTGTGCTGCCAGCTTCTCCCTGGCACTCGCGCGGGAGCCGTTCCCCAGCTTCCTCCCCTCGGCTCCGGCTTTGTCTGCTCGCTCTCATGTGCGGCCACGGCGTGGGGGCAATGCCCAAGGAGGCTTTCCTGGAGTCTTTTGTTAGCTCTGAGCTTTGTGTTAGCTGAATCTCCTTCTTTGGCACGCTTGCCCAGCCCAAGAGATCCCAGAAATCCGTACCTGAAAAAATCCATTTTTCTGTTCTGTCACTAATTTTTGTGTTTATGCCATGACATGCACCAACCCTTTCTTTCATTTCCTTTCCTTTCAACTTTCTGGCCATGTTTGTTTGTTTATTTGAGTTTCGATTTTTTTTCAGTTGATTTCATTGGTGGATTTGATCCATTTCCTCTCTACCATGTCAATGAAAAACCCACCAACCTTTTGTTCAAGCAGACATACCTGTAAGTATCATCTGTGCTAAGAGACTCCACGTGCTTCTTGGTTTGATGGCTCAAGGGTACCACAGGTTTGGGTTTTTTCCTCCTTGCAGGTTGATTTCTCCAACAGGCTTTTCAGGCATGGAAGGAATGAACAAATGGACACCAGGGGTGAAACTGCCCTTTCTGAGCTCCAAAATAATTTTAAATTCTGTTGCCTGCAAGAACTGAGCCTTCCATGTGTGGGGCAGCCCAAGAGTTCAGCTGAGAGCAGGGCGCAGAAAGGGGAGTTGTCCACAGCAGCTTCTCTCGTACCAATAATGAAGAGCCACTGTTGAAGTCCCATTTCTGCCCCCTGAGGCACAAGATCACAATTTCACTCTGTCCACTTAAAAGCTGGTTCTTAATGAGATTCTCAAACACAAAGGCCAGTTTTGTCTGTTTAAAGCAGCAATGAGATCTGATTTTATATTCTTTAAATTGATCTGCAAGAGGCAGTTCAACACATGGAAGTTTTTTACAGCAGCTGCTGAGGGAGGCTGTTTTTCAGGAACACTGTTACCAGAGAGTCCTGCCAAAAAGAAGGATGTGAGAATGGTGGAAAAGAGTGGGGCTGAGGGAAGAAAAACTTCCCGGAGGTAGATTGGTAGATGTGCCCCTCTAATTTCATAAGGACTTAACTGCCCACTTCATCACTGCAGCACACGATCAGGAATACAAGTAATTTTTGCAAAGCCATTGAATTCCCTGTAACTTTGGGGGTTCTATAGTGTTATTACAAGGGATGCTACAGGAGATTAAATATTGATTTCTCTCTCGTTTTGTCACAGTGGGGTGGAATTTTTCATAGTCTGCAGAAGCTGTGCAGCTTTAAGCAGCTCCCTGATTTACTGGCTTGCTGCAGCAGCGTGCTGAAGAAGCATCACATTTTTACTGTACAGGGTTTGGGCTGCTTTTTTCTTAAAATGACCAATTCTGCTTGTGAAAGAAGCTACCACTTCTAAGTGAAGACTCCTATATGGGGAGATTGTAATATGAAGAGAAGTTAGCAATGTAAAACTTTCTTCCAGGGCCTCAGTAAGACGGGAAGCTGCTGCTGAGGTCCACAGAAAATTCTGTTGTTCCTCACCCCCATTCTTCAGCCCATCACTTCTCTGTTGATATTTTCTGCCGGCACAAAATATTTTGTTCAGGCTAACAGGAGGTGAAAACAGCTGCTGAGCTGTAGATAATGTGACCCTCTGTAAATTTCAGCAGCCACCAAATAGCAATGTTTGCTTATTTCTTTCAGCCTTACTATTGCCTTTCTTCCACCTGTGTGAATGGGAGCGAGGGGAGGAAGGGATAATTGATTCCCAGGTAATGGTGCCATGGGGTGTGGCAGGCTGGGGCACTGGGTGCCAGATGCCCTTGTCCTGCTGTGAAAATCATTCAGTGATGACCTGAAGGTTATATATATATATATATATATATATATATATCCTGTTCAAGAAGATGCAAAACAACAAATACACTGAACTTATTTGAAGTGTAAGTTTACAGAAGAGCTCGGGATCAGGAACATGGGGTTTCTGGTTTGAACTCCTCTTTGTTGATGGAAATGCTGAATGAAACCAAATTTATTCTACAACTGCTCACTTGGAGCTGGCTGCAACCAGGAACTTTCCTTTTAGGATGGCATCACCCCCTTGTCTGCAGTCAGCTGCACTCCTGAGAATGCATTTTCTGGGCTGCCACACCTCTCTAACAGGATCAGTTTCCTTCATTCCCTAATGGAATTATCCTATTCACTCCAGTTTTACCTATCCTTTTCTGATGAGATCACACTCTTTCCTCCCACTGCGCCCTTTCCTGCATTTTTCTCTAGTCTCTCTTCTTCATCTCTCCAAATTTATGAGTTGTTAGAGATCTGAGACTCCACAGAACAATGACATGAGCTGCTAAATTCAGTATTCAAACTGTGCACCCCTGTTCCGGCCTTCAGCCTCCAGCTACAGCACCAAAAGAAGTTCTTAAATACCTTTTCCTCCTACTAGGAGGAAAAAACATCTCCCCAGACTGTTACTGATAATGGGTACTTCCACACCATAATCCAGTTATGTCCCAGCTTTATCATCATGATCTCCCTGACCTCAGCTGCAAGCCTCCAGTTAGTGGAAAACCTCACAATTTTTCAAGTCAGGTGTTATTTTTCTCTTTTAAAAAAGCCAACAGCAACAATCAACCATCATTTTGTACTGTTGTTTACAAAGGCAAGATTTAAGTCTGCTCATCTCAGTTCACACCTTGAACACTCACACAGCAACAATGGTATTTTAAAAATAAAATTATTTCTGTTTCAGGTTCCACCAGTCACTTTTGCTCCACATTTCATTGACTCCAGGGGAGTTTGGTTGTGATAGTTACTGTTGGAAGTCACAACCTTAAGTAAAAGAGGCTCAAATTAACATGAAGAAGTTGTTCTGGAAGTTTTACTGCATAAAAGAATTGCCCTTTATCTCACTGCTGATTACCAATCCAGGCACCACACTAAATATTTAATAATAATATATTAGGACTCTTGATAGAAGACAAGTTGAAGTCTTCAGTGCCCGAGTTTCTGTGTCAAAGTACTTATCCAAAGGATAGTAAATCACTTCTTGAAAGCTAGAGTTACTCACCTGAGGCTAAAAGAGTATTTCCAGTGAGTTTTTAGGAAGGAAATGTTGAACTCTTCCCCCTCCCTCAGCTGAAGCTCAAGTTCAGGTTGTGCCTGCTGGCACCACTGTCTCCCTTTGTGCTGCACAGCACAGGACAGCTCTGGGTTGCTTTTCTTCTTGTTTGTTCATTTACAGTAACAGAATTCTCATCACTTGAGGCAAAAAAGCATTTTTGCACCAGTAACTGTGCAAGTGTTGGCCGAGCCAGCTTTGACATTCCTCACTCAAGCTGTTCTCTCCAAGCCCCCTGCACTACCTGCCAAGTACCCAGAGCATCCTGAGCATTTGTCAGCACCCCCTGCCTGCTGAATCCCATCAGTCTCCTGACATCATCCTCCAAATTTGTTTTGGGAAACAGCGCTGTGCAATATCAATTATTCAGCAGAATAGCCTCAAAGTGTGATTTTGTACACAGGGTAGGGCTAAATCAAGAACCTGCTGGATGGCAGGAGGTACCCTCTGTTTATTTAAAAGGTACAGAGGTGAGCACTTGATCTTCCTGCCTTCTAAGCCTGTGTTTGTAAGGCCAGGCAGTGACTGCACAGCTGTGAGGCTCCAGCCCCTAACACTGATCTGGCACCTCAAGTACTGCATCACATCAGGGGCTTAAAAGCTTTCATTTTAGTCATGTAGCCAGATTTTATGGACTTTCCTTTCCTCAGATGTACCTATATATAGGGGCCCGTGTTAACACAGGGTGTGACTTTTATCAGTTGGAGACCTCAGTACTGACAGGGCAGCAACAGGAGGTATTGGTTAATTGAGGCATCTGGGACTCCAGTTGGCAATTGCTCACTTTAATGGGCCCTGATCAATCTTTTGTGGGGCAGTGTCTGCTGGCCACGGGCATGAAGCAGCTGTGAGCATTAAAGGACTTGTCCCCAGACAACCACCATCCCTTACTGGCTTAAAGTGGGTTCTTCAATCCACCAAGATGTACAAGTACACGAATAACATTAAGTCAAAAAGTCAAAATCCAAGACTGAAACACTGGAATTAGAAGGAGGGGGAGGAAAACTCCTTTAGAATTGTTTTCCCACCTATCACCTCCAAACTTTGACAACCGGAATAATTTACAAAGAAAACTTAAAACAGGAAAAAACAAAAATCCCACTTTTTTCTGAGGAGAGAAAAAGCACAAAACAAAACACTTCTGCTTCTCTTTCTAGGTAGACTTTTTCCCAAACAAACAACATGAATTTGCAAACTCTTTTGATCATCCCGAAGCTGCATGTGTGAGAGGTGATGTTTCAGCCAAAAACATTCACTCACCTTTACTGCTGGCTCCAAAAGTAGATCTGCTTATCCTGCTGCACCTACACAAAAAGCACATCACCGCAACTTCAAGCAGCTCCTTTATCCTAGAGATGACCCTCAGCTTTTTAAGTTCCTAACCAAATTTTACGCAGCTCCAAACGCTGAGGATCCATAGATCTAACACCTGAGCCTAACTGCAGCATATTCAGGTCTGACATACGCCTAGCATTCTTTCCAGGCTTGAAGACTACTTAACCACATTACCTCTGAGCTCTCAATCCTATTCCTCATCTGTAGTCAATCATATTTAAAAGTCCAGAAGACGAAAGAAAAAATTGTCCTCATTATTTCCACACCATTTCTGTTACATGAAGAAAGCAACTGAGTACTTGCTCCACGCTCACATCCTGCCTTCACCTTTTTCCCCCTCTTACAGGCCTGCGTAAGTGAAGAGGAGCCGGAGGATGGATAAACCTTGCACTCCACCAAAGGTGCTGCAGGAAACAGTCCCCTGGGGCCTGGATCTTTGGCAGAGGAAATGCAGGATGGTGAACTCCATTCCATTTTTTTGTTCCTTGTCTCCTTTTCAAACGCAATGAATGTACATGAAAGGATGGCCACACAGTTGGTTTTTAATTCTCCAAGTGCCCTGACGAACCTTTCCTACCACAGTCTGCTGGTGCTGGCCCAGAAGTGGCACAGGCCTAAAGACCTCCAGCAGAACAAGTTCACCAAGAGCCTCTCTCAAGAGCTGAAGTCGGAGCTGCTTCCTTGCGCCATGGATCCAGAAGAAGGAAGCACTGCATAACACCCTGGATTCCACACGTTCTGTAGTTAGTTTCCTCCCCTTTTTCTGAACAGAGCCTAAATCCCCTAACACAACTTCATCTCCTCCCTGCCTGTATAAAACTAGGCGGGGGCTCTTTACACTTGAGTTACTTAGGCATTGTTGGGTTCTAAGTTATAGATGAGAGCTCTTCCCTTCTTCCTCCCCACCCACCCAGGCCTCCCTTGCTCATTCTCTGTAGACATGGCACTAGGCATTTGTCCTGGAGTTCAGTGCTCTGTGGCCTAACTCCTGTAATGCTGGACAGCTGAAAACTTCTTCACTCAGCACGGAGCTTCACCCCATTGCATCCAGCCAAGCCATTCCTGGAGCAGCTGTAGCTTACTCTGGGTCTGCCCAGCTACATTAAATTAACCCTGGTGTAGCCATGTCCGCAGCCGAATCCTGCTGCAGGACACTGGAAAATCCTGCTGCAGGACACTGGAAAATCCTGCTGCAGGACACTGGAAAAGGCCCAGCTCCTCACGGATCAGAGGTGGGTTTGCACCCGCCTTCTTCACCTAGAGCCACGCCTATTCCATGGTAACATCCTGATGGAAGAATTCCGTTTGTGACAGGTTTTTCGAGGGGAGGGAAAGGGCTGAAGGGGGAATGCGAGTGCAATTAAGTTGCATTAATGAGCTGCAGCAATTAATTAAAAAAAACCAACAAAACCAAGTCAGTTTTGTTAGCTGTGTCTCCCAGCATGTTAAGTGTCAAAAGCAGAGGAGGAGCACTTGTCAGCCAGCCCTGGCATTTTTGGGCTGGTACTTCCAAGTGCTGTTGTAATTCATTATTGTCCTGCCTAATCTGTTTGGGATTACTTGGCATTTTTTGAGAAATGCTTTTCAGAAGGGTCAAGCTAGAAGCCATGCTAGGGAGAAGTGTGAGGGAAGAATTAAAAAAAAAAAATAAAAACATTAAGTGCTAAATCACAGACAGAATGTTGCAGCTTTTTTTTGGTCTCATTCCAAAGGGCCCAGGAAGCAAAATTCTCTTTTATACACCCAAATGTATAAGCACTGAGATTTTTTGCTTCTGTGCAACTTCTATTCCAGATACCAAAACATCCTGAGTTCTGCTTGGGTGCAGCTGCAAGTAAAAATGTTGTTTTCTGTAGGGTGTTTTTTCCTTTCTCCCAAAAGCCACAGCTTCTGACTGAGCAAAACAGACAACTAATTTCACCCTCCAAGAAAAAGCTCAGCCCTGACAGCTCTGCCTGACAAAACACAACACCTCCCTTACTGGTAAGATTGTGCCACTACCAAGTTAAGGAATATCTGTGAAACACAAGCTACTCTCCCTTTCAAGACCACACACAGCAGTGTGCACACACCACTTACACTTTTTCTACCTCTCCTTTATTCACTTCCTTTCTGGATCACACTCGTTCCTGTCTGCCTACCTGCTGTCCCCTGGAGAGAGAAAACCAGAAAGAAGTAGAAGAATATGCTTCCTCTATTTAATGAGATTTTCCAATGAAAGATTTCATTTGTTTGGGGCTTTTTAAATTAATCCTTCCTTTTCTCAGAAAGCACTGACTTCACACTTTTTTGGTTTAATATGATTTCTTTTCCTCAGGGAGAGTATTATCAATCAGATACCAGGAGGTACCAAAATTCAGCACAGATGGCGGAAAAAGCACAGTTTCAGCTCTGAACAGGTGAAACATTTCACTGGTAGTTTCTGGGAGCAATTCTTTTAGGTGGTAATGAGAGGGAACTTCTGGAATTATTTTGAGGTCTGCATGTTTTTAATACTACACCTCTCCAACTGACCAAGCCCTGATGCCACTTTCTCTAATAAAACTGATCAAAAGCACCTGCCAAGTACTCTAAAGAGATAAAGCATCAAACCATGCACTTAACAGCATTGCCCCTTGGCTTTAACACACACTGGTAAAGATCAATTAAATAAAAGTATGATGACTGAGTAGCTTCACAACTACCACTAAATTGCCCATGTTCATTGTAGCATAAAGCACCAATTAATAGAAGTAAAATAAACACCAAGCCCATATTCAGGTAAGCCTATAATATGCCGTGTCAATGACTGCCATTAATCATAAGAAAAAAAAAAGAAGAAAAAGAATCAGTCTGAGAAGAAGCAAAGCTACCAAGGGTCATACTCCACACTTAATTACCTCCTCCAGCTTTCATTAGCAGAGCCATTCACCCTCAGGCTCTGAGAACTCCTCCTCGTGGTCTGCTTGTGCTAGACCCACTCCGAGTCCCACAAGGTGACCCAGCGACCCTGTTCTGTGAGGGCCAGTCCGTTCCACCCCCTCCCGTTCCATCCCCAGCCTGATCCAGGAGGAGCAGGGAGCAGCTGAAGGTGGTGCTGGGGTGGGTTCCCTTATCCCCAGCTCCGGGGTGCCCTCTGTTGGGGACAGACACCGCCGGAGATGCTTCTCACCAAAGAACAGCATGGTCCCTGTTTCTGAAGGGACGTTTCCCCCCAGGAAAAAAAGCAGCTCCTCCCTTCCTGATGTGGAAAGGCCACAGTTTTCAAAGCGTTCAACAGGAGAAGCCCCAGAAATAGCTGGTCCATTTCCAGCCTTGCTTTGGTTCCAGTCAAATTGAGGTGAGTTTGGGAGGAAATAACACTGTTCCAGCACTGAGCTGGTGCTTTCCCTTCTCAGATTAGCACATCTATTTAAACTATATGCTTTTGCTGTAGTTATAGAGGCAAAACAAAGCCAGTGATCTACTGAACCCAGACAACACCTAATTTGGCATGGTGGTGACAGCCTGTTCCCTAGGAAAGCTGCTGGGTCTGGCAGAGACCCAACCAATTCCTCCAAGAGTTGCAGAGTTTAAACCACTCAGCTTGTAATTCCTCTCATCTTTGCCAAGAACTGCACTAATATTCCCTTCTTCTGAAGGCAGGGATGAAGAGAGCTGCCCTCCCACGTGATCCACAAACAACTGACACCTTAAAGTTACTCACAGGCAAGCCCATAAACCTGTTTAGTAACCAGAGCTGGAACCAAAGAGAAGCAGTTCCAGAGCCACAGACAGACTAAAGAGCCATCTACCAAAACTGCAAAGAGTTCACACGCAGAATTATTCCCCATTTGCACAGTTTCATGTATCAGATCCTTATTCTCATGCATCCTTATCCCTTCTTTTGCAGTTTAAGATAATCTGGACAAGCCAGATTCTTCCCTGTGAAGGAAGGGTGCCCAGAGAAGCTGTGGCTGCCCCATCTCTGGAAATGTCCAAGGCCAGGTTGGATGGGGCTTGGAGCAACCTGGGATAATGGAAGGCATCCCTGGCCCCGGCAGGGGGGTTGGAATGAGATGAGCTTTAAGGTCCTTTCCACCCCAAACCATTCAGAGAGTCTATGACCCATGTGCTGTCTGGTGAATTCCAAAGGAAACTAATGGAGGGTGAGAACAGTTGCTTTTCTTACTCATGCCCATGCAGCACTGAAGGACAGATGTGATTTCCAACCTGATGTCACTCTATCATCTTGGGCCACCACCACACCCCTCCCCCAGCAGGGAATTGTACTAGAATCAGATACTCAGACCTCTAAGTTAAACAAAGGAAAAAATTTTATTCCATGAAAAAGAACAGTTTATTTTTAAAAATGTATTTCCTTTCCCCTTTGGTTAACAAGGGATACTGTGGATGACACTCACTCTTTTTGGCTACATGATAGAATATTCCATTTTAAATAAGAATCACCAGTTTAGCCAGCAAAGAGCTGTTCTAGAAAGGTATGTTTCCAGAGCTGTTTTCCAGTAGGATAGTACCCAACAGCCAGGGAAGAGGTCCATAAGAAGCTTCCAGGAGACCATCCAGTGACCCTGGGTAAAGATCCTTTCACCTGGGGAGGTCAGCTGAGAGCAGAGAGGCTGGAGAGTCAGGCCAGGCTTTTCCACTTAGTTACGCAAATTTGAGTATTACTGAAACATTTCCACCAGATGTTGAAAATTCAACACAAAGGGGAGAAAAAGGTATTCTCTCTCCCCCACAACACATTGCTGCTGAGTATTCTAGTCTCAATGGAATGCATTTTGTACAAAAAAATACTCTCATTTTCAATCAAACTTCCTGAAGGAATCCCTAGCAGAATAATCTCTAGACAACTGCTAAATGAGTGCAAAAGAACCAGAGAGTCTGCCAAAAACAGCCTTTGATTTCAACACAGGGAGCAAAGATTCACTTGAGAACACAAAAATGTGGAGAAGGAGAATCTCTGTCAACAAAAGCCTCATTTTGGAGGACAAAAGAACCCAGCAGAGTTTTCCTGGAGCAGTCCTAAAGCAAGATCAGCAAGAGTACATCAAACCAGCAGCTCTTCCTAGAAACACTGTGCATGGGAGGCACATTCAGTGAGTTTTCACACTTATGCCAATAAGAATGCTCCAGCATCCAACTCTTTACTTATTTCCTCCCTCTGCTGAGTTTTGAATGAGTTGTACAGACTTATCTTTCCCCTCAGGTGCGTCTTGGCTCAGGACATGAAAGCTCTCACACTGCCCTGGATGACAGCTCTGCAGATGGGACACAGCCTCAGATTGAGGGCACAATCTCCACAAGCTACCAGGTGGCCACAGGGAACAAACACAACAGACACATCTTTGTCCATGCACACTTTGCACATCCTCTCCTCTTGCAGGCGGCGGAGCTGTTCTTCTGTGCTCAGCTGAGACTCATCTTTACCAAAAAAGCAAAAAAACAAAAACCCAAACTGTTAATGTTGTCACCACTCCAGAGTGCCAGTAGTGACAGCTTAGGAAGTCACACTGCAACTTGCCCATTGTTTTGTTCAGAGACTGTGAAGATGGCAAGAGTACCTCTCAGGCAAGTGTCATTTAAGCTGAAAAACTACAGCTGTTGTAGACTGGCTTATCTACACAACATTCAGCTTATCTACACATGCTGGACTGAGCAGGGACACAGATCAACAGCATTTACTGTGGTACATAAATTATCCCAATAAACTTTTTTTTTTTTTGTGACAACTGCTTCACAAAGGCACTCCAACCCCTGAAATAAGGGTTTCTGTGCTCAGGTACCACTCAACCTAGCACACACTCCCCTTCAAAATTTAAAACAAATGAGTTAGTATAATGACTACTGATACTGTTATTCTAGAACTCCTCCCAGTTATGCTGAAGCTCAATTCCCCACCACTGCCAGCCCAGAGCACCTGATTCCTTTTGCTGCACAGATCGCATTTCTTGTCTTGATGTTCCAGTCTCTCTCTGAACAGCACCTGTAAAACCAGAAAAGAAGATAGTATTAAATGCTACCCACTTTATCCCTCTCCAGAAAGTGCTGTGTGAAAAGATGAATTATCCTGGACCTCAGAAGCATTTAGTTAAAAACTGTGTTCTCTGTGGTACTTCAGTAGCTACATAAATTCACCTCCCTGCCAAGGTCTGTCTGTCCACATCACATTCTCTCCTCGAAGCTGGTTTATCTATCACATCAGCTGGTCACTCCAGCTCCTGTGCTACTATTTAATCAAAATTTCAGGTTAGTGGAATTTTTTTCCATGTTAGCTACAGAAATGGCAGACCATGCTGTGGAGGCAGGAGCTTTGGAACCACATCTTCAAGTTAACTTCCCTTGGCAAACAGACTTCACAAAACAGATAACACAAGACAGACAGAAGTTAAGGAAAATATTTTATCTAGACAAGAAGTATGGTTGTTTCCAATCAAGTTCCAATCAAGATCCAATTTTAAATAGGCTTGGAGTGATCACCCATCCTAAAAGCTTTGCTTCAGACAACTGCCTCTGCCTGGATCAGATGTGAATCTGTGCACAAGCCTCCACATCGTGGAGCTGCCGGTTACTGCAGGTCTGAGGGCAGCAGGAAACACTAAGGAAATCACCACCACAGCCCAGTGCAGGCAGATACAGCCACTGACATCCCAGTAACCACAGCTTCTCCAGGTTTCTTTAAATCAGAACCTCATTGCTCAGCCTCCCAAGGGAAGGCAGGCTTGGGGGCATCACCCCTCTTAATTCCAGCCTGGGCAGAGTGAAGGCAGACCCTCAAGACACTCCCAGCAGTGCTCAGGGTGCAGTGAGGAAGAGGTTAAACATCCCCCAGCCCAGGTGTGAGTCAGGCCTACCTCTGCTTCCTCCTGCACTGCTGCTGGCCCCCCCGCCTGACTGCTGCAGGTCTGAGATCAGCTCCGACTCAGACAGGTAGAAAGTCCCAGTCAGCACAAATTTATTCTCTACCAGGTTTGCCACCCAGGTGGGGTCAAAGCCCATCTGCAGGACATTCTGCACTATGACACTCTGATCCCCAGAAGGATGAGCCAGCAATTTCCAATCCCTCAGAGGAGCTGTAAAGCAGTAAAGAGATACTTTACCAAAAAGGCAGAGCTTTGGGCAAAAAGTGTGCCATTCCTTGAAGGTGTTCTACATAAAATGGCATTAATGTATTCTAGAACACTCCTCAAGATTAGCATCCACATTTATTTTTTACTTCACAAGAAAGTTAATCAAAACCAATTTCATAAAAGCCCAGACACTTATTTTGGATGATTTTACTTTATCAGTGAACATAGTCTCCTGTGTTTGGCATCAGCCCAGAAACCTTATCTTTGTTTTCATATCCAAGAACAGAAGCCTCAGAACTGCTTTCATGAGCATCAAGTGGAACATCCCAGTTGAAGCCTCTCCCACCTCAACCATTCATCACTAACAACAGAGGTAGCAAATTCAGCTGGCAGTCTCTTCAAAGGCTCAAGTCTTGCTTAAGCTTATGGGAGCCAAATTTCACCCACTTACATTTCTGGGAGCAACTGATAAATAAGAATAAACCCCAGGATCAACATTTTCATGAACATCTAGACCCTCCACTCTTCTCTGGTTTCTTATCAAGCGTGTTTAAAATGTTGTAGTGAAAGACTTTACAGACAGACATCAACAGCAAGAGCACACAAAAGTCAAAGCTAAGTTAGTGCTCAAAACTCACAGGATTTCCAGACTAGACAAGTGTCTCTGGCCTTAGACTAAGAGGTCTCACAAGAACAAGTAATTTTGTTTCTTGAGCTAGAGACCATTTCCTAAAACCAAAGTGAAACAGCTTCTAGAATATCAAAACATCTCACAAGCACCATGTCTACAGAGGGCACAGGGGCTGGGGTAGGACAGTGGAACTCAGACTACACCACATTCACCAGAAGATAAAACACCATGGAATTACAGCACTGACCTTGGGAAGGAGAGGAGTCTTGCTCAGTCTGATCCCAGGAATGTCTCTGAAAATGACACAAAGAAGTGAGTTCAAAACATGTGTTCAAAACTCCCCCATCTACCAAGCCTAATCCACTACACACAAAATATTCATGACTCACTGGAGCCAGCAGAGTGGTAGAAAAGGTTGCCTGAACGCTGCTAACAAATTCTCTCCCCCTTGAGTGCAGTAAAAATTCACACCTGTGAGCAGAAAGGTTTAAATACATTACTACAGGATCTCCCAAGTGAAACCAGCAGTAGTAGTTAGAATTTTGGAAGCAAAGGGTGTTATGGGCAGTGAGCAAACTGCTATATATCCATTAAAGACAGGGTTTCTCCTGCCCCCCTCTCGCACAAAGGCTGACATCATGATCCCTCTCTCTTAATTCAGTCCTCATTTTGGCCCAAGATGAGCTCGGTTGTAACATGCTTCAGAATAGACCACAGGAACTGTGATGAGAGAACAGTTCACAGGAAAGAAACCAGAACTGCTGCAGAAACTCAAGGTTTACAATACATTTCTTCTTGCACCTCAGAGCAGGAGTAATGAAAGCTCTTCTTTGATGCCAAAAAAAGTTATTTTAATTGAACTCTCAGATGGTGAGCTCTAGGTCAAATTAGAGACTCTCAGGTCTGAACTGTGCCATTCCACCTGAACTTGAACATTTTCTTTTGCTTTTAAGGTGAGATGATCTAAATATTTCTATCCTATGAAAGAAAAGTATCAGTGTGAAATGCATGACCTATCTCTTGGGCTTGCTATGAGGGGTATTTGTTAACCAAGACTGACTTACTCTGGATACCATTTGGCATGTTCCCTCCAAGGATCATCTCCGAAGGACCAGCTCCTCACACCTCCATCACAGTAAAAACACCTCACTACATCTCCTTGTCCTGAAAGGGAGATCAAGAGATTATTTGACATCTGAGACACTACATGCTCTACACTAACCCTGGGTGAGAACCTGGGGGGAGACCCAGCACAAAGCAGGGGCTTTGGACAGAAGAGATGAACACGTGACAATTTGCCAACGCTGCGCACATTGTCAGGGGCAGGAACTCAGTTTGAGCTCCCAGAGCTGCAGCTGGTTGAGATGATTCCAGAAGGGGGTCACAAGCTAACAGGCAGCATCTATGGGAGCAGCTGAGCTCCCATGCACACCCCCCCATCCAATTCCCCTGTGTGCATTTAGGGCAGAGCTGTAATTACTTATACCTGTGAACACACTGTGCTCACTAGCCACAGTCTGCCATAGTGCAACTATTTCCTCTGACTGCTCAATTCAGAGATGAGTATTTCTTCAAACCTATTACCTAACCAGCAAAGCATTCTCACAGGGAAACAATAACATTATATTGATAGTCACATACATGTGATTACAAGAAATATTGCCAATTTTCCTAAAAAAAAAAATCATATTTCTGTATTTCAAATCAAGAGTCCTTAGACCAACAAGCCACAGTGACAGCCAGATGGGCTGAGTCCATACAGGTTTCATTCAGATTTGGGGGTTTGAGAAGAAAAGGCTTCAGTGCAAGACAGAGTCTATGCAAAACACGACACACCAAGCTCCTCAAGTCCTTTTAGAAGTGCAAGGAATAAATACACTCAATGGATCTTAAAGCACACACTTTTCTGTCAGTAAAAGATCTCTTTAAAACATATCACCTTTTCCACTCTTGCAGGCAAGGGAGTTTATTTACCAGTGGACCCCTCAGTACCCAAACAGAAGTTAAATGTTGAAACAAATTTTGCACAAGCAGCAAGTGAAACAGCACAAGCAGAAGGATGTGGTTTTTAACTACGAAACACACACAGATATCTGTAAGAGCAATAAAACATAGAAACTTTCAAAAGTTAACCTGAATAGGAGTTAAGGACATTTCCCCAGAGTACCTACCTGTGTAAAAGAACCCTGCTCTAGCCAGTTGCTCTGGATGCATGCGGGAATTTTGCGGCCAGTTCTCAAATGTAGACAGTCTCATCTCCTCTGTGACCATCTCAGGGTACTCTGGCTCGTTGGGCAGGGCTGTCTCCTCACTGACTATCCCCTGCAAGAGGCTCAGGAACTGCCCATCCACAGTGTCAAAGATCTCCTGCAGGGACAGCATCTCCTGGTTCCCAACGTCCTCACCGCAGACGTATTTACAGGAGGGGAAGAAATTCAGATGCTCTATTATGGGGCAATCACCAGGTCTCCAGTCCTTCAGGACACCACCACAGCAGAAACACTGCACTTCATCCCTGGGGCCCACGTAGAAAAATCCAGCCTCGACCAGATCCCGGGCAGACACAGGGGCAGTGCGGGGCCACTGCTGGAAAGTCCTCAGTCTCCTCGCCACGCTCCTCATGCTGGCATCAAAGAGCTGGCAGCGAGCACCCCCGGGCTCGGGCTGCTCTGCTGGTGCTGCATCCCCCATGGCCGTGCTCTGAAAGAGAGGATGAGAGAGCCCAGAGCAGTCAGCTGCATTCCCAGCACCAGGCAGCACTCACCCCGCGTTATTATTCCTCATCCCCACGCACATTCCGGAAAGCTCCTGGGCTCAACAAAGCCGAGCTTGTTTCAGAACTGCAGCCCAGTCACAGACCTTGTGTTTCTGTACTTTGCTGTTGAACTTTTGCTGAGCACTCACTGGTGTCTGATGGGAAGAGCCCAGCGCTTTCCAAGCCCCTCTGCCAATTTACAGGAAAGATGGAACAGAGAGGGGAGGGCAAAACCTGTGCTGCCTCCCAAGCTGAGCCAAGCCAGCTTTTGGCATCTGATCTGCAAGATAAATCCCCAGCCATTTTACTCAGCCATTAAGCTAGCATTAAAAAGCCTCTGCTTTTTTATTCCCCAAACCAGGCATGCCATAAACAAAACAGAGAACAGCCACACCCAAACAAATAATTTCTCAATCTCCCATTTACAGCCAAACACCACACAAAACATCAGTAGATTTTTCATGACCTTATTGTCACGATTATTAAACAGTGAATATCCAGAAATAGCTCTATAAAAGAGAACCTTTCCAAGCCACAGCCTAAAATAATCAGGTGCAGTTTCTATGAGGTGGTGTCCTTAAATCATGGATTTTCTAGTTTTTGTCATTTTCTGCTCTGTGCAAGAGGAAGAGTGAAATTAAAGAAGTTACCAGTGCCAGATTATCCAAACTCTCACCCTGCTTAAGGTAACAGCCCTTCCCTGGGTAATGAAGCTGAACTACAACTCAGCTGCTGCTTCCAACACTTTCCCTATGGCTGGCAAAGACACTTTTGAAAGGCCTTACAAAGACACAACTGAGAACCAGGAACAATTTAATTCCTTTGGAGTGAAATCCCTACAAAATGTAACTATGTGAAAGAGGCAAAACCAAGCTTGCTCAGCCACATGCCTCTCACAATAAAAGGTAGTAAGGAAGAAAAAGCTCGCTAGCAACCAGAATGTCATTATATAATGACAGTGACAGAAATGACAGTTTGAGGAAAAGGCTCTAAAAGTCTCTTTCAGAAACTGTGCTTTATTTAATACAATAAAGAAGCTTCCCAAGAAGAACTATGCCACTGGTATAAAGAAAAGTCCACACAGAAAGAAAACTCCAAAGCCATTAGTCACTGATGCCCAGCAGAATTTGCAAGCTAAGCAAACTGAGGAGCAGACAGATTGTTTGCCTTCACAGCAGATTTTGCTCCAGAACACAGAAGCTTCTTCCCCAGGCACAGCTCCCCAGTCAGCGCTGTTCCCATCTTGAGCCCCAACAAACCAAAAGCTGTAACTCTTAAACTACAACCAATTCTGTGTTTCACTGAGATGATGGCCAGGTTATCTTAGCCTTCCTTCACCTAGAAGGCACTTGAGACCAAGCTTCACAGCTTTTGCTTTGAGGTGCAACATAGGAGAACAAATATATTTAACTTTTGCTTATTAAGAAGCCCATTATAGTGTGCTTGCATATTCACGTGCTCTGCAGAAGATTCATTAACTTTGCTAACAAGACTCCCCAAACCAAATTACAATTTTAAACAGCTATAACACCACTAAAAACTAATGTTCTTCCACAACCTGCTACTTACACAGTAATACAAAGCCAAAGCAATGTTACAGTTCATACCAACAATTAGCACAATAAAAATAAAACTATTTTTAAATAAAAAAACCAAAACCAACACCTTTACCTGAAACATGCTAACAAGATTCCAGAAGGCTTCCATTAATTAAAAGTCTCTGAACACCACAAGTTCCACACAAAAATCTTCTCTCCTCAGAAGCCTCTCCCAAAGCAGAAACACCGCCAAGGAGTAAGTGAAGCCATCTGACTCAGAGGCCATTTATAATGCTTAGTTCCCTCCAATTGGTTGGGTTTGGGCTGAAGTTCTCTATTGGCTAATGAGTCCAAATTTCATCTTTACAAATAGGAGTCAGGAGGCAGAGGTATAAAGTTAAGCTCAAACTTTCTCCAGAAAATAACTGATCTTGTTAAAACTTAGTCTAGTGCCAGGTGTGACATCCTCCTATGATACGATGGCTGGCACCTCCCTATTCTGCTGTGACTCTAATAACAGTATTTCTGCATCTTTTTCAGCTTGTTTTCACGAGTGTTTTGCACCTTACATTTCTTAAGAAAATGTACTGTAAAACTAGCAGATAAATAGCAACAAGGATTTTCTCCAGACAGCTTGAACAGATTGCGTTGCCTTTGCTTTGAGAATCAAGTCTTTTTCTGCAATTGCATCTTCACAACTTGAAATCCTCCTATTCCTTTGCCTTCCTGTGGTCACAATTCTACAAAATGGAAGATTTTAAGGATAGTTTTGAAAGGTGAAATTACTTGAAAATGTGTTTTCCTTTACCACTGCCTGAGAAGATGCATAAAGCTTCTTCCAAACTCTTGACAAAATATCAGTTCTCCACGTAAACATAAGAACATGGGTGGTTTATGCTTCTTAGAAATTATAAATAAGCATTTTTCTTTTAATAAAAAGATCCAGAGTCCTTTTTTTTACAGGCAAGCCTATACAAACATTTTCATTAAAAAGAACAGTGCTGGGTTTTTGTAATTAAATACTCCTTAATGAAAGCCCCTGAGCAGTAGAGGGCAGTGCTTTTATGCGACATTTACAGAATCCTGTAACAAGAGAATGTGCTGGGGAGGTTCGTCCTTAGCGAATTTCTGTGTAATAAAATACATATAAAGATAATTGCATGTTATCTTCTGCTCCATGGATCCTGTTCTTTCTAAGTCTAGGCCGATTTTTGAAGAATGCAACCTAAAAATCCAAGGGACGGAGTTAACAAAATCCCTCCTACAGAGGCTGTTTGGGGTCTGCTGATGGGTTGTAGCAAACCACCTGTTAATAAGAGTGATTGATAATTCTGATTTTATGAAGCATTTTACAAGCAATGACCTCATCTTCTACTGCTTATAACCACCTGGCTTCTCAAAGGTGTGCACAGTTCCACCTGTTTTAGGAGAGCACCCAGTCTGATTGTTAAAGAGGGAAAAGCTGTATAAATCTCAGAAAAGCTCAAAAGCAGCTTATGAGTGAATTGACAAAAATCTGTCTGTTTCTGGCAGTGGCTATTTGTTATTTTGCCTTGTGTACATAACATTCTTCCATCATAAAAATTTCAAGACAGGTTTAGGGTTGATCATCTGTGGGGATACACTCGTGAGTTTGGGGAGAACATTTCACCAACAGAGGAAAGCTGAGAAGGACCAGGGAGATGATTGTGGCAGAAGAAGATTAAATGACACCAAGTGTGGTGCTGAGAGCAAGTAAACACAAATCACCATGTATAAACAATAGGGTTTTATTCTAGCACACCAAGATTTGGAAAGCAAATAACATATTCAGTAACGTGTTGTATGCAACTTACATTGAGCTTTTTCAGCAAGTCATACATTTTCAGTTCCTTTTCAGAGCATCGAGATGTCCTACTGAACTTCCGAATGCTTCTTAAAATGAAGAGTGTCATGAGCTACTGATAAACAAATGTGGGAATCAGTAAACATCAATCAGGAGTCCAGGACAGATCAGTGATAATGATCAACAGTGCCATCACTAGACAGTGATTGGAAACACTCGATGAAGAAAAGTAATATAAACATGATTAATCAAAAATCTGCTTGCTATTATCAGCCTGATTCAGAAGGAAAACAATCAATAAATACAAGGGCCAGAGTATAGCTGGAGACAGCATAATGAAGAGCTTGAAAGCACTGGAGTGACTGGAGCCCCTGGAAAAACTCCAGCAGAATTCAGCATCTCTACCCTGGAGGTGTTACACAGCTGTAAGGGGATGAAGCTGTTCTGTGTGGCTTAGCTCGAGGAATACTATTGTGCTTTCATCAATAAATTAAGAGTTTACCGAGGAAAGAGGCTTTTGTAACAGGGGAAAAAAGGTATCAGTTGGCATTGGTGAAGAAACGAAGAGGCTGGAACACAAAAGGAAATACCACAGCTTTGCACTGCAACTGATGTGTAAAGGGACTGGATATCAAGAAAATTTATGACATTATTCCCATTCCCACTCACTCAGATATTAGCCACTATGAAGACATGGATCCACTTTTCAGAATGAAATGTTCAGACCCTGTGATGTAACTGCTTTGCAGCCTGAAGCAGAGTAGACAAAATCATTACACTTAAAGCCCTAGACATAGGTGACTGCTGCTCTTTCTCCATTTAGGGCCTCTCTTTTCCTCTTTTCTAGCTGCCTCCTCGTGTGTTGTCCTTCCCCTTCCTTCCCACTGAAGGGCCAGCTGGTCTCGTCCTGCAGCACAACACCTGCGCTGCTGCTCTCTGGGGAGCTGCTGGCACTCTCCTGCCACAGGAGCACCCGTGAGGGTGCCCGTCTCTCAGCTGCCTCCCAGGGCAGTCCTAAGGGACCAAAGCACACTGCTGGATGTTGACACAGAGCTCCACAGCATCCATAAAACAAATCCACTGTGGACAGGGAGCAGGATCCAACTCAGTGAATAGTGACAAGATGTACTGAAAAGTGACTGGTCGCCCCTGGGACAAACACAAAGCCATTCCCCCAGGGCAGGGCAAAGCTCAAAAGTCTCACTTTGCTGTTTCATGCAGCTCAAGGTTTTCTTTTCCCACAACAAGTTCTGCTATATATCTGCAGGGATCTTCTCTGCCTGTCAATGTCTTCCTTGCTGCACTTCCCTCAGTGGACTTTTCAGTAATAATGAAAAACAAATTTAACACATTAATAATAATAAATTATTTATTTCTTCACACATTAACAATCATTCATTCAGGAAGCCTGGAAAACATTGCTATGAAGTAAATCATAGAATCCCAGAATGATTTGGGTTGGAAGGGACCTTAAAGCTCATTCATTCCCACCCCCTGCCATGGGCAGGGACACCTTCCACTATCCCAGCCTGCTCCAAGCCCCATCCAACCTGGTCTTGGACACTTGGATCCAGGGGAAGCCACAGCTTCCCTAGGTAACCTGTGCCAGGGCCTCACCATCCTCTGAGTACAGAACATCTTCCTAACATCAAACCTAACTCTCTCCTCTTTTAGTTTAAAGCCATTCCCCCTTGGCCTATCACTGTGTGCTCTTGTAAAAAGTACACATACTGTACATAGAGACTGCTGGAACTAATGCACAGGTGAGTAACAAAAAATACCTGTTTTGTGATTTCCTAGGGATTCAAATCTTTCAATCTCCTGCCCTAATTCTTTCCTCTGGCCCCCACTACCATAGCATTTGAGTGCCTCAAAACTTTAGGTATTGTAATAGTTAGGAATAGCTAAATGTAGCTTGCAACATGATTCATGAAAGTGCTTCAAATCAAATCCTATTAATATCCCAGCCCACAGAACAGAACACAGTACATATGAAAAGGAAAATCTGCAAAGCACAGCAGATACTCAAAAAATCAATAGAGGAACTGGCCTTAAAATCCTACTGTGATCTGAAAGAAAAGCAAACTAATATACCAGTTCTTTGGAACTAGGAAAACTCTTTCATAACTTCATGGTTTCAGTGTCCAGCCTATTATAAAAAATTTTTTTGCTATTGAAGAGTGGGTTGACAGCTGTTCACTTCTTTTTCAAAGGAAAGTGTTTGTAGAAAATAGCTTCTATTTTATTTTTCTAAATGGCTTTTGGAGCTGAAAAATGTGAGTTTCCTTTCCAAGGGTCATTTTTTCTCTTCATTCAGTTTTCTACCCCTTCTTGCCCTTGCTGGTGAACCCAAAAAACAAGAGGAAAAAAGAAAAAAAAAAAACAAAGAACAACCCCAAACCCCATTATTTGTTGTCCTTTTTTTGTTTCCCATAACATTCTGAACACTTGAAAAAATCTGCAAAAATTCAATGCTGCTGCAAATTGAATGAACTACTTTCAGTTTTCAGCAGATCAACAATCCAAAGATCCAAAGAGCAAGCAGAGTGCTTAGAGGCCTGAGCAGCAGCACAGGGATTGAGAATTCAAATTAAAGTTGAAGAGAGAACTGTAGGGCTAAGTACATTCCCACAGTGAGCATGGAAAATATAAATTATATTCCCTTGCTTTTTTCCTTCCTAAGTAGCACCTGGCAGGTTTCCTCAAAGATGAATTGTGCTTCTTCCTCTCCCTCTGACTGACTCTGATTATTTCCCGATTCCTTCTGGTTCTGACGTGGAGGAGCCTCACATTTGGGCTCTATTCCCTTTACCTACGCCAAGCCAGGAGATAGAGGAACAGAAGACCTAAAGCCTCATGTGAGCTGAGTGGCACTGCAATTCCAAATTGTTCACAAATAAAACTAACAGCTCCTCAGAAGAGATTCTTACCCACTTGTGGCCAAAATTCCACCATGCAGCCATTAAATTACATGTAAAGAAGGATTTTTCAGGCATTGTTGTGATTCTAATGGAGCTCATCCTACTTTATAATTGGCAGAAAATCAGCCATCAAGAATCATAGAACATCTGATTTTCCAATTAAATCCTGCTATAGTTTGGACTGTTTTTTATTGCAGAGAATGTGCCTGGCTGCCTGAATATTGCTTGGGCGACAGGCAGAAAGATCTATTCTTGAGCTATTCACAATACAATCATCTGCTTTTCTCCATGCAAATTGGCTTGGAATAGGTTTATTTTGTCCCTGTATCAATAATCAATAGCACAATTTAAAGACAAGGAAGAAAGACAACAGAGCAACCTGAAGTCACTGCAGAGAGCTGAAGGGAAAAATGCACAACAAAGTAACCAAACACAGACTGACCTTACAATTTAATGGAAACCACACGACAGCAGCAAGGAGGAGTTGCCAAGGATGAAGCTCAAGAGGGAGACAGGGGAGAGTCCCTGTGCTCAGTCGTTGCTTCGTTGAGCTCCCTGCCACAGCTTTCCAAGGAAGTTGTCTTGCAGGGAACAGCATGTGTGATGCTGATGTCAGATGGGATCTGTTCACAGGCCACACTCTTTGCATATGATTTCCCTCCTCATGTTTTCACAAACAATGTGTCAGTGACATGAGAAACAGGAGAGAAGAACAGATACAATTTCTCTGCGTGTCTGCTTTTATTTTTCACCCTAGAATGATGGAAGTGAATGCTGGATCCTTGCTTTGAGAGCATGCCACAGGGGTGTACGGTGCAGGAGGGAGATGATTCCATTATGGCAATATTTGGTTTTCTTCCCTGCTCATAACAGAGTGCTGCATAAAATTCTTGTAAGATCTAAATTTAAAGAAATAATAAAAACACCAACAAAAGTACTCTGTAGCTTACACATGAACTCTTCTGAGATTTTAGAAAGTGATAGCAAAGGAAGAAAAAGATAACTACAACTTTTTGTTAAACTAGAAGAACACATTTCTTTCAACTGAGACACAACCAAACTAAACCCTGTGTCACCCCCTGGGTTACAGTGTAACACTCCAAGAGTATCCTAAGTTACATAATATACATATAAATATGAATATCGCCTTACCCATACCCTTCAACCGAGACTTTTCATCTTACTGGTTTTATTTCTAAAAGATTATGCACTTCTCAACGGATAGACAAGCTCATTCTTAGCATTACCAGGAAGAAAAAAAAATTCACATTTTCCAAATGCAGAAGACAAAAAAATATTCCCACAAAGACCTAGATGTGTACATGCATGTATATATGTGACATGCTGCCTTTGGGTCTAATCTCACAGGTACAGCCTAAGAGCAGCCCCCTGTACACTGGGATGATGCTGAAGCAAAGAGAGCTCTAACATTCTGCCCACATGCTCTCCTGGCGAGGATGATTCATAGTCACATCGTTTCTATATCGAGATGTGAACATACACAATCACATGGACTTCGGAGCAGTGCCCATCACCCAGGCATCCAGCCTTTCCCTTCTCCTTCCACACACATGTTCCTCTCTCCAGCCACGCTGATCACTTTTTTCGTCCTGTTTTTTTGAAGCTCTGTGCTTTGGACAGCCTCTCCGGCTCACTCAGGGACTGCCCGGAGCAGGGATTTACCGGCTTGCTCCATAACTACACTACAGGCAAACAGAATTGGGACAGGCCAGGTTAGACAGGGCTTGGAGCAACCCGGTCTAGTGGGAGGTGTCCCTGCCCATGGCAGGGATTGGAACAGGATCGTATCTGAGGTCTCTTCCAACCCAAACCATTCTGGGATTCTAGGAAAATACCAATTATTGCTTGCCACCTAGGTCAAACAGAGAACCCAAAGCATCTCCAGGCGCTCTTTCTTCTTTACGTCTGATCAGAAAGAGGACAAAAGCGGACTCTTCATTTCAGATCTTTTATTAGAATGGTTAAGTACAAACTCAAACTAACGAATTCCAAACATGTGAACACAGAGAAGACTCTGGTTTTAACTGCGTCTAAAGGAAAGCATGATTGTGTTGTTCAGTGTATTTCACAAGGACCAAAATTTGCCACTTTTACCCCCAAAATTGAGCATGGAGATGTTACAAGTCTTTGTTGCTTGCGGAACTTACACATTGGCCCTGCTGAAATCAATATAAACTGGGCTAAGGGGCCCACAATTCCACCCAGGTTCTGCAAAAGAGCTGAAAGGAAAAAAAATTAATTAATCTGATAAAAACCCATGTTGAGGGCGGCTGCTGCCAGTGGTCAGACTGGCTGTGATTCTCTGCCAGGGTGTCCTGGCCGTGGCTACCGTGGGCTGGTGGAAGGGAAAATTGGGCTCCCAAAGCTCTTGGGGCAATGGGTGAACTAAAACAGGCTCCCCGGGAAAAATGATCATGGCAGTGAGCCTGATGGAGCTCAAGGACATCTGGACGATGCTCTCAGACACATGGTGGGATTGTTAGGGGTGTCCTGTGCTGGGACAGGAGTTGGGCTTTGATGATCCTTGCTGTCAGTAGGAGGGGACATAGTGCTAAGATGCACCTGGGGAAGTTTAGGCTGGACATCAGGAGGAATTCATCCACGGAAAGGGTGATTAGACATCGGAATGGGTGGCCCCGGGGGAGGTGGTGGAGCCACCATCCCTGGCTGTGTTTCAGGAAAGACTGGATGTGGCACTCAGTGCCATGGTCCAGTTGACAACGTGGTGTTGGGTCACAGGTTGGACTCGATGATCTCAGAGGTCTTTTCCTGTCTAGCTGATTCTATGTGTTTAAGGAAAGACTGGATGTGGCACTCAGTGCTCTGGTGCAGCTGACCAGGGCTGCTGGGTCATAGGTTGGACTTGATGATCTCAGAAGTCTTTTCCAACCTAATTATTCTGTGATCCTGGGTCCCTTCCAACTCAGGAAGCTCTGTGATTCTGTCTGAGCGATTCAGCGGTCCTGTGAACTTGCACAGCTGAGTCTGAGGGCAAAGAGTCCTTGCAAAGGCTGAGGGAGGAATAGAAAAGGCACAGAATCAGAGAATGTTCCCTTGGAAGAGACCCGCAAGGACCATCGAGTCCAGCTCCTGGCCTTGCACAAGACACCCCAAGAATCCCTCCATGTACCGTTGTCCACACACATCTTGAGCTATAAGGCCCGGTGCTGCGACCACATGCCTGGAGAGCCCGTTCCAGTGTCCGACCACCCTCTGGGTGAAGAACCCCTTCCTCCCGAGGAAGTCGCACACAGCGATGCGGCGTGCCCTCAGTCTCCCGTCCCCCAGGCTGAGCAGCCCGAGTGCCCCGGGCCGGGCCGGGCCGCGGGGCGGTGCCGGGGCCGCCATGAGCCCCCTCAGCCCGCTCAGCGCCCCCAGCCCCNGAGACCGGGCCGGCACCGGCACCGGCAGTGCGACGGCTGAGCCGCGCCACCGCCGCCCGCACCGCCGTCCCCTGAGGAGGCGCCCCGAGGAGGCGCCCCGAGGAGGCGCCAGGCGGCCCCTTTCCCTCCCCCTCGGCCCCGGCCCCTTCCCCGCCCGGCCGCCGCCTGAGGGGAGAGGAGGCGCCGCCGCCGCCCCTCCGCCAGGCCCCGGAGCTCCGCGCCGCGCCGAGCGGCCCTGCCTCGTCCCCCGGCGCTCTCTGCTAAACCACGGCGGCCCTGTGCATGAATTATGTCTGCCACAAGCGTTGACCCTCAGGTGAGTGAGTGGNGGTTGGATGCTCTCGTTGACCCTCAGGTGAGTGAGTGGCGGGGCGGCCCGTGGGCGGGGGGTTCCCGGGCTTGCGGCTGGCAGGCCCCGCGAGGCTTTCTTCTTCCTCTCGGCTGCTTTAGACCTCCATCGTTCTCCTTAACTTCCCCCGTGGGCACAGCACGTTCCCGCCTCCTCCCCGGAGCCGGGGCCATTTCTCAGGAAGGCCGGTGCTGAGTGATACGTGGAACACGCTGCTCCAGCCCAGGTCCAAACAAACCTTGAGATGCTGCTGGCCATTTTTAGGAGTCTCTTCCCTGTCCTCAGAAGCTGCGGGGTTTCTAGTGACTATAACAATATAAGCGTTTTTCTAAAATTAACTTTTTTATTTCCCTTTTCTTTTTTTTTCCCCTTAATCACGTGCTGTGGCTTCCCAGAGACCGAAAGGACAGGATAATAAAGGTGAGAATCATGCTGAGATCTGGTCGCTTAAATTGTTACTGTAGCAGATCAATCACACAGGTACCTGTAGGTGAGCAGAAATGTATCGCTCTTACTCTGTATGGAAAACATCTGGGAATGAGGGAATGTGTGCTTTGTTTCAAAAATAACATCGACTGCCATTCATCCAAGCGTGCCTGCATCCCACTTAATGCTGCTGGATTTGCAGTGGGAAGGACTGTGTGTTGGTACTAAATAATTCTCCTCGTTTAAGATGAAGCAGGTTGCTACATAAAGTCAGAAGGATATCCCTGTACAATATATATATTTTTACCTGCTTTTGAAGACTGTGAATGCAGATGTGTTGCTGCTTTGCTGTTAACTGAGATATTTACTTAAGTCTACAAACTTAATAATATAAGGAACTTTAAATAAATGGTAGCTAACTTCTGATGAGATAATAGGCTTTTTTTATAACTCTTCTGCTTCATTTGGAGTTAAATTTAATAATAAGTAATCTAAAAAAATTCCTTCATTCTTACTGTGTTTGCTAACAAGTGTGTAACTGTTAAGGTTTAGAAACTAACAATGTTCAACTCATAAATGCGTTTTAATAGATCTTAACCTGCCCTTAAAATGTAGCTCCTTCCAGTTGAAGAAACACATTCCCTGTGTTTGTAAACACTCTTTTACCTCTACTTCCCCTGACAAACTTTGCAGAAATATTCTGCTAAATTCCCGAACTTGTTTGCGAAACATGTTATTTGGTGTAGTGTTTTATTTAGTCCAGCTGTTCTATGAAATAGGTAGATACAGCAACGATCACACCATGTATTTGACCTTGTTTTTTTTAAATTTAAAGCAAACAGGAAATTATCTGAAGGGACCTAATACCCGTTTTGGGTTTGTATATCATTCAGTAATGGGTTTTGAATGCTTATCAGACATCCTTTTATGCTGAAGTAGGGCTTCATGGCAGATATCTTTATTTTACAGATGAGAACGTTGAAACTTAGGTTTTCCTGAAAATATCAGGATACCAAAGCACTTAGCAGTCATCATTTCATAATTAAATGTAACCTCACCTCATCTTATTTTAGCCAGCTTAAGCAGTGAATAACACACGCTGGGAGAACTGTGAGTTGGAGTGTTCTAATTATGGGCCAGAACAATAGATGTTGTTTCCCAATCTTTTTTCACCAAATTGTTCTCAATAATTACTTTTTTGTTTGGAGTTAATTCAGATGAGTTGTTTACTCACTCTCAGCTATAGAATTTTTAGTTACTAATTTTTAAAATTTACTCAAACTTTGTTTTATAAGCAGTAATGTAAAGAGAAACCACCTGGTGGGGGGGAAATGTCATCCTTTGGTCTTTTAATGAGTCTTCCTGGTTTGAAGAAGAAATGTGGCTTTTCCTAAAGTGGCAGAGGGTGAAACTCATTCCTGCAATGCTGCTGCTGGTGTTATAATGTGCTGTAACCCTTTTCTCGTAGTACAAAATGGTTCGTTACATCAGAAGGACACAGTTCATGACAACGATTTTGAACCTTACCTTTCCGGGCAGTCAAATCAGGTTAGTGTATTTTTAACTTAGTTGGTTTTTTTTTTCCCTTAGGCATGCTGTTGGCACTCCATTCAAAAGATTGTGTGGAGGGAGAAAATGCCTTAAATAGAAATGGAAAAAGAAATGACAGCATATTGTGTTACTTGGTGATACAACCAGCATTTGTGTTCCCAAAGCTAATATTACTCTGTATCTCCAGATGGCCACAAGTGAAAATGAAGTTAATGCTCCAAGGAGTTGGAGCTGATTCCTCCTCCCCTTGATGTGGCTGGACTGTGACAAACTGATCTTACAGGTCTTTGGTAGATGAGTTGCTTGTGGGAGTCTGAAAATTCTGCTTTTGGGCTCTCCTGATTCCTATTATTTATATAATCCTAGAAATTAATGTATTTGAGATTTGGGTTGGATGCTGTCTAGGTAGTTTGTAGAGTTGTCCCATTTTTTACACTTAAGCAAATGCTGTTCTTTCATGTCCTCTGATATATCTTAAGAATTAAAGATGTGTTACTTAAGAGTAAGGTACTGTAATGTAAACTCTCATTATAATGCACATTAAATCAACATCCATGGCTAAAATACCATTATAATTGGAAGTGTACTCTGAAGTAATTTTTCACTTCACATTCAAGTCTTTAGAAGGAACAAAATGTATAGAAACTGGAGAAGCAAAAAGTTTTCATTCACAAGTATGA
The DNA here is from genome assembly GCA_013399875.1 of Gymnorhina tibicen. Classification (NCBI taxonomy): domain Eukaryota; kingdom Metazoa; phylum Chordata; class Aves; order Passeriformes; family Artamidae; genus Gymnorhina; species Gymnorhina tibicen. The sequence goes on along the minus strand of VXAZ01002748.1, from coordinate 766,759 downwards.
AACACTATTTCAGAGAGAAACACTTACCAGAGGTATGTGATGGGAAGGCTAAGTGTTACATTTTAAAAAGGAAATTTATAATTCAGCCTGAAGCTGTCAGATGCCAGTGTTAATATTGATGACATCACTGGGCTTGCTTGCAGCATAGACACATTCTCCAGACTTGAAATAATATAATGGAAAGCATTCCTTCTTTTGGAGTTAACATGCTGTGGAAGGTAGAAAAGCCTTTGTGGGGAAAAAAGGAAGTAAAATCTTAATTTTTAATGCAAAATTAATTATAAAAGAAAATGAGGTTTTCACCTCCGATTTTTTAAAATTGTGCTTCATCACATTTGTATGTAATTTTTAATTACTTAAAACCAAGCTGTGTTTTCTAAGGTGAAATATCCTGAATGTTCACATAGAAAAAATAGACCCATCTTTCATAATTTAATGCTAGGAAATCTGTCTTTGCTGTCAACAAGCCCAGTTATTAGGATTAAATAGAAAAATTGCTACGGCTGTTAGAATTTCCATAATTATAATAAAAGTTTTCTTTATGAAAGTGTAGCTCCATTGACCAATTTATTTATGCTGCAGTGAAAAATTGGCATGGCACAAGAAACAATTGTGTAGGTCCTCTTACAATTTTAAGTGGAAAGTGACAGTAGCATTAATTAGGACTGTTGAGATTTTTCACTGAAGACAACCACGTTGCTGAACAAAGCCTTATTATCCAGTTATCCAGTCAGATTTATTCAGCCCTTGAAAATTACTGTAAAGTACTGATGACTTAAAAAAAAAAAATTGATACCAACTGGATATTTATAAAAACTTAGGAAATTAAAGCCCCAGCTGACACAATAATATATTTGACATGAAAAATCAAATGTTGGTTAGTAATATTGTGTTAATTTCATCATTTAAAATTACTAATTAGTCTTCATAATGAGGATGAGCATACTATGGAATCAAATAAAATATGATTGCTTTCTATCTTTCTGTTGAAAACTGAGCTTGAGTGGTACCTTTTTTTCTTCCCATAAAAATTCTGGTGTCCAAGCAGAAGTAGTTAATGCAGAGATATGAGAGCTTTTCATTATAAAGCACACTAAAAGTACTTTTAAGCGCAAAGGGAGCTGAGTCAAGTAGACCCTTCATATAAAAACTTACCCTCAGCAAGAAAAGCATCCTCCTCTGAGTCATTCAGAAGCAAGAGATTATTCCTGTGGAACAGGGAATTGCCAGCAAGTAGCATATTTTGGGCAAAAGGAGATTCTTTCCTAAATTAACAGAATGGTTGGGTTGGGTGGTTGTTTTTGTTTGGGGTTTTTTTAATAAAAAAGATACAGAAGGGTGCAGAAAGGTCAAGGATAAGTTTATTGAAATAAATGTTCTGATGTTGCAGGGAAGAACTTCTGTTAGGGATTCTTTTACACACTCTGGCATAAAGCCAGTCAAAATAGATTGAATGTTCGGTAAGAATGGCTGCTGAAACTTTCCTTTCATCTTGTTAGAATGCTTGTGGAGACTTTACAGGCTGTGTGAGGAGATGACAGCTGCAGGAATTGTCTAAAATCCTTCAGCATAAATATTTCTGAGACAAAACACTTGCTTTTCCCTAGGCTTACTCTTTTTGGTCTTACGTTCTAAATTTGTAGAAGATATGAGCATAAGTATCTTGGAACTACTTGTATCTCCTCCCTTTCACCTGCATTTGTTTTTAATTTTTTTCTTATATTAACACTTTAAAATATAACACACAGCAATGTCAAAGTAAAGTATTTCAGAAAAATGGGTTTTTGTGCTAAATATTGATTGCTTTAGCTTGGGAGACTTAGAAAACTCAGTGTATTTTAGAGGATCATCTCATAGGAAGGTGATTTCTGTGCCTCTTTAGTGATAGAATTTGTGTGTAAATAAAGGCAGCTTGAACAGTGGCAGAGATCATTTCTTTTGAATCAATAACATTGGATTTAGGCTGTTTAAATCTCAGAAGTGTTTGCAGTACTGTTTGGAAATCTGAGGCATATTGTGGTATCATTCTGTGTATGAAACAAGGATATTGAATTACTCTGGCTTTGGGGTGTCATGGAAAAGAGATCATTGAAAAATGAGCAGTAAAAATGATTCTGTGTCAGCTGGATATTAGGCTTATCTTCAATAAGGAGGGGACTTTTTTTTTTTTTAGAAAGCTGAGAAATAATCAGATTTTTGGAGAAATTACTGGAAGTTCTGGTGCAGTTTCACTAATTTTGCGGGTTCATTTTTCTTTTCAAGTTTGAAATCTAGCAGTTTGAAAGAAGAGTTCCTCTTCTTAAAATAGTCTTTATGAGTAAGGAAAGGTGAGCTACTGTTTGACTCATTAACAGGAGATGTTGACCTTCCCACCCCCTCTCTGGTAATTAGAGTTGGAGTGTCACTTTGGAAGGTCTCCAATATATGTGCTTCAAGTTGATTTGAAGAGGAATAAAACCTACTTTAGAATATCCTGGCTTTGTTCTTTTGCATTGTTGAATATAAGAATCATATGGAATGCTTCAAAATCAGGTGCCACACAGCCAGAAGTGTTAGTGAGAGGAAAAGCTTCTCATCTTGGTCTAAGAAACAGTTGAAAGGGAGGAAATTTCAGAGGGGGTCTGCTGGTTTATAAATGTTTCATCTCTTATTTCATGAGTGGGAGAGATGTCCTGTTTGGAAGGACAGTCAGAAACACTCCTGCACAGTTGTAACTTTACTAGTGAGGAGGGAAAAGACTTACGCAAAAGGCTGGATAGGGTCTTTCTCCAAGAGTTTGGATGGCCTGTGTCGTGTGCCATCTTGGCATGGACTTGTCTCTGGTGCACCAGGCCCTGTAATTTCAGTTTGTATCTCTTACCCGTGGCGAACTTGGCCTGTGTGTCAGAAGTAGCCTGTGCATGTTCTACTGCTTGAGGTGTGGGTTTTTTGTTGAAGACTGTTGGTCCCTCAGAACAACTCCATGATGAGGATTGTAATAGTATGCTATGTGTATTGTCATATTAAGGTAATTTATAGTCTAAAGCTTCTTCCATGAAGCAATCTAGGAATGCTAAATATCCTTACTCCACTCTGTGGAGTTCTGTGAGCTACAAAATATAGTTAGATAGGTTCCTTGAAATAATTCGGGGTGTTGGCTACTAAATGACCTTAGTAATGTAAGTAAGATTATGTGGTTTCAAAATCTCAAGTAGTAACCTCAATGTGAGCTCCTCGTCCTGGGGTATTATAAATGCCCAGATACCTCATTTTAGCCCTCAGTCCTTCTTGGAGTGTGAACTAAGATCTGTCATTAGAAATTACATTACCTTGTCTCTAGTGTTCTTTTCTGTTTGATGTTGTCCCTGTTTATTAAATGAAGGGTTTATTTATCTGGTGACTTTTTTTTCTCTTTAACAGAACAGTAGCTATCCATCAATGACTGATCCTTATCTGTCCAGTTATTATCCACCATCTATTGGGTTCCCCTATTCTCTCAGTGAAGCACCATGGTCTACAGGAGGAGATCCTCCTATCCCTTATCTCACCACCTATGGACAGCTCAGTAATGGGGATCATCATTTTATGCACGATGCCGTTTTTGGACAGCCTGGGGGTCTGGGAAATAATATCTATCAACACAGGTTTAACTTTTTCCCTGAAAATCCTGCCTTCTCAGCTTGGGGAACAAGCGGATCCCAAGGACAGCAGACTCAAAGCTCAGCATATGGGAGCAGTTACAGCTACCCACCCAGTTCCCTGGGGGGTACCATTGTGGATGGACAAACAGGATTTCATAATGATACATTAAATAAAGCTCCTGGAATGAACAGTATCGAACAGGGAATGGTTGGACTTAAGATTGGTGGAGATGTTACAACTTCTGCGGTGAAAACAGTAGGTTCTGTTGTTAACAGTGCCGGGATGACAGGTGCCCTCTCTGGGAATGGTGGATCTAATGTAAACTTGCCAGTATCTAAACCAACCTCTTGGGCTGCTATTGCCAGCAAGCCTGCAAAACCACAGCCTAAAATGAAAACAAAAACTGGACCTGTAATCGGAGGAGCGTTGCCTCCTCCCCCTATAAAGCATAATATGGACATAGGTACTTGGGACAATAAGGGTCCTGTGGCAAAAGTTCCTGCCCCCCAACAGATACCTTCTCCTCAGTCTGTTCCACAGCCACAGCAACCAATTGTTCAGCCTGTTCCAGCTCAGCCTCCTCCATTGACTCAGCCACAGTATCAGACCCCTCAGCAGCCACCCCAAAATCGCTGGGTAGCTCCTCGCAACAGAAATGCAGCTTTTGGCCAAAGTGGAGGAACTGGGAACGACACCAACTCAGCTGGCAGCACCCAGCCCAACCCCGTTCCGAGCGGTGAGTCCCATCCTGTCCTTGAAAAACTGAAAGCTGCTCACAGCTATAACCCTAAAGATTTCGAATGGAACCTTAAAAATGGACGTGTGTTCATAATAAAGAGCTATTCCGAGGATGATATTCATCGTTCCATTAAATATTCTATTTGGTGTAGTACAGAACACGGCAACAAACGCCTGGACAGCGCTTTTCGCTCCATGAACAGCAAGGGCCCGGTGTACTTGCTGTTCAGTGTCAATGGCAGTGGACACTTCTGTGGAGTAGCGGAGATGAAATCGCCTGTGGACTATGGCACCAGTGCAGGTGTCTGGTCTCAGGACAAGTGGAAGGGGAAATTTGATGTCAAGTGGATCTTTGTGAAGGATGTGCCCAACAACCAACTGAGACACATCAGGCTGGAGAACAATGACAACAAACCCGTTACAAACTCCCGTGATACACAGGAGGTGCCCTTAGAAAAAGCAAAACAAGTGCTTAAAATTATTGCTACTTACAAGCACACGACCTCCATCTTTGATGACTTTTCTCATTATGAAAAGCGCCAGGAAGAGGAGGAGGTGGTGCGGAAGGTAAACTTACTAAAAAATTTATTTTATACACAGATATGGGGAAAATGAAATGTGAAGGCTGCTATGGTGGAAAAATGTAAGTAGGAATTCGAAATGTTTTTAATACGTCTCAACCTGATGGTTTCTTGTGTGTTTAACAACACAAATCTGATGCGTATTTGTCTGTGAAAGTTTCACAAGTGAATGAGTTTCAAAGCAGAAAGCTAAGCAGTAATACAGGTAAAGGACTTTATGTCCAGTTTATTGGAGTTTGATTTATTTTTTTATCTTAAAATGGTTAATAGAAAATAGTTTCTGTTTCAGAATTGGGTTCTGCCAGTGATTGTCACTTAAGTTTTTTTGCCTTAAATATGAGGTGTTTTAGCACTGTTTGACTGGAACTGGGCTATCAAAATTGATACCTGTATTGGTATTTGAAATTTGTACATCACCTTTAAGAATAAGAAACCTGATTTTGTTTATTCAGTTTATCTCTCTGGAAAAGAAAGAGTTGCATAATATTGCTGGTATAGTGCTAGAAAGAGTGCATTTATGCTGCTGAAGTCACATGTATTATTTGGATAAATAAAGGTTTTCAGTTCCCAGGTTTAATCTGTCTACTAATTTTTGAAGTTTTGAGTGAAGATGTAGTGAGAGAAGTCTGGGCAGTAACTGGGAGAGTGTAGTAAAAATTTCCATACACTTTCATGGCTCTAAGTCTATCACAAGGGATCTCTGTCCCTCTCCATCCCACAACCTCAGTTTCAAGAACGCCTTTCTCTAATTAGGCAGTCTAGGAGTAATAACCTGATGAAACCTGAGGTTGTCAGGATGTGTAGTTGCTACTGAAGTAACACTTAAATTTGCTTGGTGTTAATAGTGTTTCCTAGGCTCTTTTTGTGTAGCATTGCAAATACAGCATGTGTTTGACAGGCTGGTTTAGTTTAGTGTAGCTCACACTTGTTTTAAGATGTTTTTGAAGCAAAGACTTAATGCATGTTCCTGCAGCTTAAATCTTAAAATAGCCATTTTAAAGTTTTTATTGCCATTTAAAAGTGTAGATAAAATTGGTTTAAACTGTCTTCATAGAATGTACCGTTAAATTATGTGAGAAAAAGAGTTCAATGTCTTTAAAACTTCATGGCTGAACTTTTTCTGGCCATGATAGATGTGCACAGCTGACCTCAGCACAGCAGGGAAAGACAGCTTAAAATGGGAAGTTTTTCTTGTGTCCTCCCTGTGGGGTTCCACAAGGTAAAACCTAAAGGCCTTTGCTTAAACACTTCATTCCTTCAGTAGATAATTAGCAATTCAATATTGAATTCAACCTGTATCTTGGAAAGGTGTTCCCTTACGTAGGAGAGAATCTTGATAAGGTGAGGCAGCCTGGGTTCCTCTGTCCAGTGTTTGTGGTGTATGGGGGTGTGATTGTTTTGGGTTTTTAATTCTGTCTCCCTGTGCTCTGCTGCCAAGGCTGGAGGGGAGAACTGTGGGTGTTGAAGGAGTGAGAGCACAGGGAAAGTGATAACAGATCTGCTCTTGCACAAATAACTCACTGGCCTGAGGAAGATCCCAGTGGTGGCACAAACACCAAAATTCCTGTGCTTTGTAGGATCTCAGAGGGCTGGTGTTCAGCTACTGAGCTGATCTCATTTTGGGTTGATTTAATAAGCACAACTAATTCCCACTATCTGCTCAAAAGTATTCTTACCCAGGTCACTGCTTTATTTATAACAAGATCAGTTTTTCAAAATAATGCATTGTCCTTCCTCATTTAAAACAGAGGCTCTGGCTTGTATTATACATTCACAAAATAAACTATGAAGTCTAATTTAATACTTTGTAGATTCCTCTGAATAGCTTAGAAAATGGGACACCAAAGTATTCCGAGGAAGGTAATAGTGCCGGAGAGGTAAAGCAGAGCAGCAACGAAGGAATGAAAAGTAAGATGCTGCTTGTCAGGTTGCACTTTATAAAACTTGTCTGGAAAGTCACTACTTTTCCCCTTCATTGACGAAATGAATTTTAGAACTCCAGCTGATTACTAGAAGAGTTTGATTTTTTACAGGATATACATACATTTAAAGTTCTTCTTATTAAGAAGTTTGTGCTTTTGAAGTTCAAACCTTCCTGTTAACAAAGTTAATCTTCCTATGACAGTAATTTTTGAAGAATCTTGTAGTCAGTTAAACTATTTTACGACCTAACTGACATTTTCAGATAGTTGTTTGTATATGTGCCATCCTAATTGGTTTTCAGATTGCTGGGTTTAACTCATTATACTCTTGTTTTGCTGTAAAATTGTTGAAATTTTGTGCTTCCATTTCACTGCTATTGTGATTACAAGAACAAAATTCTTAAAAAACTGTACAAGGAGAGCTTGAATTATACAATTTCATTTATACACAAATATTTAGTAGAGAATAATAATGTAATCTGTGCAGGGCACGCCACTGGCATTTCAGCTCTTTGGATGGTTCCAGTTTGTTGCTAACCAGCATTTCCGTGGCTGCTGTGTGCAGAGCCAGCTCCAGCGTGTGCTGCTGAGTTTAACTGATGTAGGAGCCTCTGTGTCAGTGCCAAATCATCCACTGAGGCTTTGGCAGGTACCTAATGCTGGATGAAATTCATTCAAGTGCCAAAGATTCATCACTGTTGCAGCATTGCTGAAAGAAGGTATCCCTCCAGAATTGAGAGAGGATTTGGTCATGCTGGGATAAGTCCAGCTTTTGATTTGCCACACTGAAATACTTAAGCCCAGTCTGGTGACCCTGAACTTGGGAGGGGAGTAATAGAAGGGTATTGGGGTCTGGAATGAAATAGCAAAACAGTGAGTGGCATGAATCCTCACCTGACCCTCACAGCTTTTGTCAGTCAGTTCCAGAGCTGCTACAGTGCCCACAGAGAGCTACTTCTGTCATCAAAGCTCATGCTCTGAAAACTGTAAAAAAGTTGTGATGTGTGAGAGAGTTTCTTTTAAAAGAAAATAGAGTATAATGTAGCATTAGTTATTAATATTCCCTAAAGCATGCCATCAGAGCCTTAACAAAGTTGTCTCCCAAAGTTGAAAAGCTTGTAAAGACAATAAACTTGTTGCAGATCTTGGTACTTCACAGGTGACAGATGAGCTGTCAGCAGTTCGTGCTCCCAGATCTGCACCAAAACAGATGGTCCCAGTTCCTGTACTGGGCTGCTGTGCTGTCACCTCTGATCCAGGCAAGGCACTCAGCTCTTCCAAGGTCTGCACCTTAGTGTTGTGTTGGCAGAGCTGCACAGTCTCAGAAAGCTCCTGAATCACCAGGATTACCAGTTCTGCTTTAGGTGATTAAATACTGCAAAGTGTTGGCTGGTGCATGTTGGCACCTGGAAATACTCATTTTCTCCTAGCACTGTGTGATTCCTTTCAGTGGTGAGCTTTCTATGAACACATATGCAGAACTTGAAAGGATGGAATATTGTCCTTCCTCCAAAGCTCTAGTTGAAAAACATTTTAAGAGTAGTACTGGGTTCCTGAGATAAAGAAAACATACATATTTTTGTGTCTGAAGATAAATGCTTTGATCCCACTGACTTTAACAAAGTTTAGTAGGAAAGTTGAAGCTACTTGAGCCTGAGGTGAAGAGAAGTGTGACAGGGATGAGTGTCTCCAAGACGGAAATCTCTGCAAATTTTGTGGAAACCCATTTTCCCTGTGTCTGAAGACCATACAGATTAGTGTCCTGAAGGAGAAGTGTGCAGCTGGAGCTCTCCTGTGAGATATCAAGAGTATTCCACTGGAGAAGAGAAACTGAAGGCTCCGGATCTTCAGAACCAGAATGAGCACAGCTTTGTTAGTTCCTTACAAAACTGTTTGTTCTTGCTTGCAGTAGTACTAAGTAGCAGTAAGGAAGAGAATTTGAGAGTTAGAGCTTCTAAAAAAGCTCAAGAGCATGAAGAATTGCTGCATCAGTTTATGTGGTTTCAGACATTTGTAAAGAGGAAGACTCAGATTAGCCCCCAAGAGAGAAAGCAAAAAGCAAGGTAGGAGGAACTGCTTGGGAACTTGCTCAGTAAAGAGCACTTTTTAATGAGTTACAGAGTCTGAGCTGAGTTTCTGGTTGCCATGAGTGCTTCAGGTGGAGGTCTCAGGTGCTAGCCTGCCTCTGGTTATGTGGGGCTGGCCCATGAGAATAAAACTTTGCATTTCTAAAGAAAGCGGAATTAGGAAGGTCAGGGGATGACCACACAGAAAACTACAAATAAATTACATGAGGTGGCAATGGGGCAGAATCAGCTCATGAACATGATAGGGGCAGTAAAGGGGATGTGCCACCTTGGAAAGGGAAGTTGGAAATAGGATGAAACAATTACTTTTTTTGGAAGCCTGAAATTGGAGTTGATGTGGTTCAGTTCTAGATACATTCTAACCACCTCTTGTTTGAAATGTCAGGCAGACATAAGCTCTTTTTTCAACAACAACACTTAATGTTCTGACACTCTGCCATTAAGAAATGGCTTTCACTGATAATTCATCATAGTCAAGAGTTAAAAGATAGGGGGAATATAGATTTTTAAAATAAATTCTACCACTTTACACAGCCTGTTTTGTTGATTTGGTGAAACAACTTTGCTATCTCTTACTTCTGTCTTAAGTCATAGATTAAGAATTCATTCTGGACTTCATTGACTGAATTTTATTATGAAAATTGAAATATTAATATTCTGCCTGGAGGCAGAAATCAATATATTCAGTTTTTAAAAATATATTTTCTGATTTTTATGCTGTGACCAGCTGAAGCAACAAGTGCAGTCTGTTACATTTCTAATGGCTGGTATATTTGCAAATAAGCTTGACATTACAGCAGAAACAACTCTGAGGTGACCTTTATACAGAATGAGTCCACAAAACATAATCTGAAGGTGTTAGTTCAGGAGTTGGCTCTTGGTCATGCTTGGGCTAGTTCACAGTTTCCTTGCTTGCAATAGGATTTGGTGCCATATTGATGCATTTAAGTACAGAGTCGAGTCTTTCCGTGCCAGTTCTGCACTGTAAACAGCAAAAATGGGAAGGCTGAGCCCTTTCTGTTCAGTGTGCAGTGGTGCCTTAGCTGGAGGATGCACAGGACTGAGGACACAGCAGCCTGGTTTTGTCCTGCTGTTGTTTCATGTTCTGCACTTGTGGGGCTCCTGAAACCCTGAGTGCACAAGTGCCCTGTTCTGCTGGGGCACTGCTCGGGGTGTGTGTGGGAGCCCTGTGCTGTGGGGAGAGCACAGGGCCACTGACAGGAAGCTCACCTGCAGGCAGCCCCCAGGGCTGTATCCTTTGGGTGACCTTTACCTGGTTTCAGTATTTGTGATCAGCAGAAACTTTGGAAAAAGGCTCAAAGACCCTCCCAGCTCCTGTGCTGGAGCACTTTGGGACACCCTGGGTTTTTCAGTCCAGCTGTGATGGGTTTTATCAGACTTATGTAGAAGCACAAAACTTTTCTTCTACCTAGTTTTTTTTTCCCCTTACCCCCAAATATTTCCCAGTGCTTCCCAGAATAGTTGAACAGAGAAGAATTAGGGACAGAATTTCTCGACAGCTCAAATCCCTGCTTTTACTGAACGTGGCTAAACTCCAAAGTCATTTGAGTGCTTCAAAATTAGACCAGTTCTGTGGAGTTCACTAATCTGCCATCTGCTTTCTGCTCGTGTATTGGTTGTGCTACTACTGCAGTAGCTGAAATAATGCAGAAAGTAGAATATTGCAGATCCTGTTTCTCCTTAGGAGTGTTGCTATTTCATACCTTTCTCTCTCTGTGACCTTCAGCTGCTGTTGGTTTGAAGTGACTGCAGGTATTCATCCAGATGTTCCACTTGAGGCTGCACTTAAAAACATTAAATTATCAAGTCCGTGGGTTTGTTTGGTATGAACAGTATATTTATAAAATGTAGCAGCATTGTTTTAAGTCTATGATTATCTGGGATCACATTAGTGCTGTTAGACTACTAAAAACTTTGTTTGTTCCTTTGACTAAAATCTTAACTTTTTTCTCTTTGCAGGAACGTCAGAATCGAAACAAACAATAAGAATAACATATACAGTTTGATATATATACTAGAACTGATATTAAATTCGACTATGAGAACAAAATTAAGTATAACTGGTGCTGTATCCTGGCATCAGGACAAACTAAAGCTTTCAGCTCCAATATATCTTCTCGTGCAGGGGAAATTAAGTTGTTGCATCTTTAAGTACATTGTAGTTTATTTTTGCCCAAGTGGATCTGCATTAATTTGTATCTTTTTTCTATGTAAAATTCTGTAGAAATCATTAATAAAGGTGTGTCTGTTTTTATTTTTTTAAGTTGGTAAACAGTTATATTAACCTAATGTGGACCTATACATGAGCATACTAAAGTGTCAGTGCTTCCCAAAGACTTTATTTTGGCACGAATTATGTTCCTAGCCAGATATAGAGATTATGGAGAATACATGACAAATCTTCCTTTATCCTCTTCCCAACCCCCTTTTCTTCATGGCAGAAGTAAGAAACCATGCATTGATTTTTTTTTTTGTCATTTAAAAAAACCTCCTAAGATACTGCACTTCAGAATTTTGAAATTAAAAAAACCCTAAATTTCTGATCACTTTGTGCAGCTGCTCTGCCTCTTTATTTATCTGTACAATTACTCTTTTAAAACTGCTGATGCGCCATGTTGGTCTGTCTAGTAGAAAATCAAATTGTCAGTGGAATTGTTTCTCTGGAAAATATTTCCCTTTCACATTCTGTTAACCAGTGCTTCAGTGTGCATCTGTTATTCCATATCCTGCCGAGGGTGAGCGAGACGCTTTCTCTCAGCCATGATTCTGCTTTACGGTTTTTGTAGCTTAATTAAATAATAATGTGATGCTATCGACATTGCAGGGGTTTTAAACAATGTGTTTAAACCTGTTTCAGCTTTCAGGTGTTATTAGTTAATTGCAGATCATTTTTAATCTTTCCCTTCATTACTCTCTCCCAACCCCCCAAATCCTTATGCCATTTAAAGTTTTTATACCAATAATGCTGAGCTTTAACGTAGGAACTAATAGTACGGATAATATGATGGATTATGCCTCAGATGTTTAAAATTGACAGTGTGTATGTCTAATTTTTTTTTTCTGTTGGATGAGTAAAAAAACCTGTTTTAAGAAATTGAATTTGCTGTCATGTTTTTGTGGAGTGAGGGGACCGTCGGAGAACCTGTCACCAACTGGAGTTCCAGTTAAGCATGGAAATGGTGCTCATGTCCGCTGCTCTAGCACACTGAATCTGCACGTGTTTATTGTAGAGGATCTTTTACTATATTAGAAAGCAAGTATCTTCTGAATACTATTTACTCCAAAAGGACCTCCAATTTAAATAAAGTTTAATCTGTATCATTTAGACTTGTATTTAGAACGTATAACTCTGTCTCTGGACTGTTACTGCCTGTAAGGAGTAATGGACAGCATCAGATTAACTTTTTCCTCTAGGAGAATACAAGCCTTAATAAACAATACATATTTAGCAAGCTTGATGTCATTTTCATTTTTTCCCAACATTCAGTTGTCTTCCTCTGTTCCAGTCACCCTTTATACTGACTCATCAATTAAATCTAACTTGAGAAGTGGTTTGATTGAATAACTCAGATGTTTGCTCTCAGCACACCTGAAGGGTGCAGAACGGTTTCACAGGACTGTGCAGAGGACATTTAAGCTGCTTTGACTATTCCCATTTCTCAGGGGACGTGCATCCACGTGCAGTGGCTGTCACTTGTGCTTCCCTTTCTCCTTGTACGGTAGAGAAGCTGAAGAGAGGCCTGGGAGCTGTGCTGTATCCTTCAGGAGGCAGCAGCACACTGTTGGTCACCAGGCTGGGGTAAGAACTTCCCAAATCCAGTAAAGCTCTGACCAGTTTCTTTCCCAGCACTTGGCTATGTTTCCTGTCTCTAATGCAGTAACTTGCCTTGATATCTTTTTTTAACTGACTGATTGAAGCAGTTCTGCATTTTATAAACATGTTGCCATCCAATAAAAGGCCCTGCTGTTAGTTTCGGTTGTTGCGTCAGAACACTCCAGTGGTGATTCTAGAACCAAAAAGAACTCTGCTCCATCTGGACCCTCAAGAGAAAAGTTAGTTACACAACTTTAGTACTTTTTTTTTAGATCTAAACAATCCCTGCTGTGATACAGATTTCAGGTAAATATTTTCTAAAAAAAGTAAACACAAAAATTTAAAAAAATAATAATTGGGAGCCTTCAGCTGAAACTGGTTTGACTGTATTAAAGTGATGGTGTGTTTCAGCTGTCTGGCTTTGTGGGCAACAGCTAACAGCTTCAGCCTGAAGAGATGTCTTACTGATACTGCAGAGTTGTACAGCCCTATCAGAGAGGTGGGAGAAGATTTAACAGTGGGTGAAATAATCCTATTCATCACATCCACGCTGGGTGCTCGGATAGCTGCGGTGCTGGCTGCTGGTCCTTCTGATTTTCAATCCCCTGCCACTGCAATTCCAAGGGATGACTCACTTTTTGTGCTTCACAGAGTTCACATTTCACTGTGAGGGGGAAGAAACATTCTTCCAGTGTCTCTTGAAGAATAACTTCATGTCACAAGTCTTGATTATTCTTTATTTAGTCCAAGTAATAGTTCTAAAGGAATGTTCTTGTGTGCTTTTGGAATTGGTGCTTAAACTCACTTCTTAAATGTTGTTTTTGCTTGATGTTTCTGGAGTTTGGGTGTGAAAATAATGCTGCTGCCTTTCATTTTTAAGCCAAATGGAGCTGGTAGCACCAAAATGCTGATTAAAAAGTTAAATTATTTTTCTGGTGCAGTTACTGGTTGGTGATGGCAGCATATTGCACTGCTCTGAAGCTGTGACTATGCATCATGAGGGGAAAAAACCTATTTGTTTGCAGGTAGTCACACCAAAAGTAATAGAACGGAATAATTAAATCTTCATGGAGATTATCTTTGTTGCTGGAGTGAGTTGAGCTTGTAGAGCAAACGATGAAGTCAAACCTACACTGAGATGTGAGGGCAGAAACAAGCAGACAGAAATTCAAGATTACTTCTCTTCCACTACACATTGTGCTCATAAGGCCAGACTGAATTTTTTACCTCTCATTTTCTGGAGATCGAAATAGGGGATGTAAAATTTAAAATTCTACTTTTTTTTTTTCCCCCCCCATCCTTTACAGTACTGTTTATATTCAAAGATGTGAGATTATGTGTTTAAATTCAAAGATGTTTCTTCACAAAATACTTGATATTTCTTTGGAGAACTTAAAGGTATTTATGAATTTACTCAAAGGGTATTAGTGAGATCTCATTAAAAAAACAGTATTTATTTCTAGGCATTAGACTGACCACAGTGCACTACAGAGCAGGGGTAAGTGGTTTGCTTTTCCTCTAATAATGAGGGATTTTATTTGGCCAGAGGAGATGGAAATTCCAGTAAATGTGGCCGTAAAAAAACCTTGTAGGCAGAGATAGTGCAAAGCTATCAAAAGAAAACTAACTGATGTAATGTTACTGCCCTTTTCTGGTTTCTGCACCTACTGAGAAAAGCAGCTGGGAGGAGTAAGGGAAGTTTAGTTAAAATAGCAGATAAATGCAGAACGAAGCACAAACATCTGATGGAGGGAAGTGTGTTTTGATGTAATGCTCCTTTTCCTGGTCTCCCAGCTACTTTGAATTCTTTATGTTGAACAATCTGTTTCCCTTGCAAAAAGCTCTGGCTCTTGCTGACGACGGTGCTCAGCATCTGCTCATTTCAGGAGAAAGCTGTTCGCTATTTTTGGCAAAGTGCAGGTTTTTAATTGGAGTTTGTGATCCTGCCCAAGAACAGAGAGAGTGTGGCTGGGGCTGAGGCTGTGATCACGGCCTTGGCTCTGGCCTGCCTTGTCCGCAGCTCCTTTGAGAAGGAACAGCTCTTGTTCAGCCTATTTTTAGAATTAAGGGAGTTGAGTCAGAATGTTGAAATGACTTAATTGGGGCGTGACTTGGCAGAGGGAGATTTTGGATTTCACAAGAAACATGGTTCAGCCCCACGGGCTGTTCCATAGCTGACATCATTCCCACAGTGCGACTTCCCAGTTCACATCTCTTGGTGCTCTGACCTAACGTGAGGGTGAAGGGAATTGTCTTGGGTGTGAATGTTACCAATTTCACAGCTTTCCTGTCTTCAGAAAGCTTACGTTGATTAAAAAAAGCTTTCAAACCGCCTGTTGCAGACGCAGTGCTGCGTTGCACGTGCACTGCGGTGGTGGCCGGTGATGTTTCTCATTTCCCTGCCAGAGCATAAGCAGGGCAGGGCTTTAGCAATTCCAAGAACAGCTTTTGTTCCCTGGTAGAATATGGGATTAATTTCCTTGTTTTATGTAGGATCATTATTTCAGGGCACCTTTGTAATCCCTTGGGAAATGCTACACAGAAGAGTGCTGGCTTGACTTGTGTCTCCTCGTTTTGCTTCCTGTGGCATCCCTGATCTCCCTTTTGTTCACGTTCTGAGGTGAGTTTCTGCCAGCAGGAGCAAGACCTTGGAGATGTGCCTTCTTCAACATGCAGGACTTCATGGAACTGGCATCAACACTGTCTTTTACTGAATCTCCTTCAGTTTGGAGAGCGTAGGAGGTTTTATGCCATCTGTCTGTTTATAAGTTATTCAAGAAATTATTTTTACCTGGGATGTTACCATGACAACAGACAGACAGTAAAGTCTTCACCAAATGCATTTCTAATGTCCAACTGCTGCTAAATCAGTAGGATCTGGTGTTTTGCTCTGGTTTCAATAATGAAGACAGTGGGAAAGAAGTGTAAATACTTGTTTTACCAAATATACATTCTCCAGGTATTTTTAGATTATTAATGCAGTGCCTTGGGCAGTAATACATATTGCAAGCAACCTCCTTAAATATTTTTCCCCCTCACCATCTGGGTGTGAGAATAGGAAGAAAATAAATTTCATCAGTACAGGATACATTGATTTATACAGATATTATTAGAGAGCTTTATTTCATTATTTATATCTGCTTTGATTTCTGTGCTCTGCAGCTCTGCAAATTGTAACTTGTGCAATTTGATTATTGATAATGTCTAAGTCTCTACGATAGCTCAGCATCTCCCTGGAAGCTGAGATCTGCAAACCCTCCTGAGTTAGAAACCACTGATGTGGTAGGAACTGTTCCTCCTGATGCTGCTCTCTTGTGACAACACATTTCAGCTGAAAGCACTTTATAGCAGAGAAATAGAGTGTTCAGGTTCTTGCAGCTGAAGGCACTTTGCTGAAATTGTTTTTAGTCAGTTCTGATGAAACTTTGGGGAGGTGGGAGTCACTAGGCTGAGAAGGAGCAAATCAGATCATTGTCTGCACCTGGGAGAGTCACTTTCTAATTCAAGACTCCACGTGCCCTGTGGTGCACCCAGATTTACCAAGTTTGGAGTTAACTTACTGGTGGAGTGGCTTCTTCTTCACCCCCTTTGTGGAAAATCAGCCCATTCAGGAAATAATGGATTTTGGAAGGTCTGGGGATTTATGGAGATGCTTCGGCTTTCTTAGTCCGTTGGTGTGTATAAAAATCCTTTTCTAATATAAATCTGTTCCATACTAATTTGTAGAATATTGACAGTATACATTTATGTGAGGGCAAATAGTCTGATTTGTAGGGGGAAGAATTCCTCAGAGGTCTGCAAAAAGCTCCTGCTTGTAACATCAAGAACTGTCAGCAGAGGCTTTGGGCCACTTGTAAAAGAGCTGATTATCCAGAGCCCCTGAAAACACCTTGGTGGAAGGACAAGGTGCTTTGATGTTTTGGCCTGTATTTCATAAATACGTCAGTGACGTTTGTTACCTGGAATGAAAATTCACATTTGTTAAGTGCAACTATCTGGAAACTTTCTAGACCTCTGTTCCAATCTTGAACTCCTGCTAAGCCTCTCTGAAAGGTGCTCTGAGATACGTGAAAGCTGAGATCCTTCCCAGCTCTGCTGCTCAGGATTGGGGTAGGACAAAGCCTGGAAGGTGGGTGCAGGGTAGGACTGATAACAAACCGTGCTACTGCAGAGGATTTTTGAGCTATTTGTTTAAAGAGTGCAGGTTTAATCCTTAGAGGAGCTATTTTCTACTTTCCCACAGGTGCTCTAAGGTAGAACAGGGACCGGGGTAGGAGCCAGAAAGGCTGAGCACAGAGGCTGCTCCACGGGTGTCAGGAAGGAGCAGTTACTGGTAAGGACAGTAACAAATTCCGATGTACCAAAGCAGGTTTTATTTCCTAAGCCACTGGCAGGTTGTTGAGATTTTTCTCATATTTTATCCTTTTCAATCCTCACTCTGTGTCACTTTGAGATCTCCCTTTGAATCAAAATACTCAGCTGTAGTGTACTGAAATTGAACTGTTGGCAGCAGCTGGATGGTCAGACACTTAATCACACCAAATTCAGTGTTGTTATGCCCTGGTCTTTTTATGTAGTACCTGCTTAACTGAGCTAGTTTATTTCACAGTGTTCAAGGATTTATGGGTTTTTTTTTCGCTAATGCTAGATCAGCCACCAGAAATTTGGAACAAAAGAACCAATTAAGGAGGTGTAGCTGCGTGTTGTATCATTGGTGTGCAGCATTTCAAAAATGAAAGCAAGGGAGACTGCTTTGTGTCCTCCAGTTTTATACATTTGACCTCTGTAAAAGAGAAATTACAACTAAAACATTATAACTGTGGTAATTCCTTGTTTGCTCTGACAAGGAACACGAATTCCTAGTTTTAACCTGTTAGTCTCTTAAAGAACAATCTTTCAGTGTGCCTTGGTTGAACGCTTGATTTGCAGAACTTGACAGCTAGTTCATTTGCTCAGCAGCAGCATCAAGGTTAGAGGCATGGTGCGGTTTTTTGGTCCAAAAGCTTTGTCTTTCTAAAAATGCCACTTCAGAACGAGGGGGTCGTGGTCAGTGAGCTGGGAGAAGAAATAAAGAGCAATTTCTATCAACTGGGAGCAAAGACAACTCCAAAAGATTTCCTGATGCTGAGCAAAGAGCAACACTAATGAGCCCCCATGGGACGCGTAATCTCCCCGTAGTGAGTAAAATAGTAGGTGGGGAAGAGGAGCGATTTTATGAGCCAGGTATAATTTCAGATTTTTTCCTGAACTTACTGACCTTGCTGAGGATGGGAAAACACTGCAAGTTGCTAATTCAGTTATTTCAAAGAACACGATAGCGGAAGATGAGAAGGAGGGTATTAATAAAAGAGCAGCAGACAGGCTGATCTTTAGACAGATTTTTGAAACTTATTAATCCATTAGAGTTTATTTTAAATAATAAATACAAGCAAGGATCTGAACCTGCAGATCACGGATTGCACAGAGGTTTCTCCTGTTAAATTCCAAAAGCCGCCTGGTGAAATGGGAGCGGGTTGTGAGGCACAACCATCCTCAGAAACGTATTCAAAATTGTCATCTGCTCTGGGGACGGCGACCTGTGCTGGGACTCCAGAGAACACCCAGCCCCTTTCCCTCTCACCTCCTCCCGATGGGCTGATGCTCCCCAAGGTGAGTGGCCCACTGAGGTGATGAAGAGGGTGAGTAAAAACACCCCAGGCATTTGTGAAGCTGTGCTTTTGTGCTTTTCAGTCGGTGAACAGATGCAGTTTTTTGCTCAGGAATACTCGGAGCATGGAGGTCATTGGCAGTCAAAAGCCTGTTCTACAGGTGGAGCATGAGAGAGCCCTGCTCGGTGCTGCAGGGTGAGCAGCAAGGCACAGAGGGGGCCAGGGAAGAGAAACCTGAGCAGACGGAAGGGGGAAGGTGGCAAATGTGAAAGCAACCCTGAGATGTTTTGTTCTTATTTGTTTTTTAAAGTGTGAGGGCATGGTTATGTTAGAGATAAAGGGAAAGATAGGAGGAGGGGGGGAAACAAGTGGGGCACGGTATGTGCTGCCATCAGCTTCCCCAGCACACCTGCAGTGAGAAGCCCACATGGGCTTTCCTGAGAGGCTTGTGGCTGCTGCAGCATCCCTCAGTTGTTGCTCATAGAGCAATAAAAGTGGTGTTTGAATTATTCCTGGGATCCCAGCTGTGCCATTAGTCAGCCTGGTGAGGTTTGTCCAGAGGCACAAAGCATCTCTAGCCTGGTGACTGCAGCAAGCGTTCAGTCTGTTTGAAAGATTAGTTGCAGGAGCCATCACATCACAGAGAAAAGGAGGTTTATAGGCAGTACCTCTCTGACACCTCTGCCCACAGGAAACGTTGTACAAACACAGGCTCAGAGTCCTGGACAGCTAAAATGGATTTTCTTTGTGATCTAATGCCATCATTTCCAATGCAGTTACTTGTGCAGCTTTCTCAGACTTCATTCTCCAAGGCGCTTTTCCTCCTCAGTCGAATAAGAGCGTTCTGCATGTAGTAAGCCATTCATTTCTCAAATAAATCACACTCTGGAATAAACACGGGGATTTTTCTGCTGTATAATAGCTTCATGTATATCAGTGTGTATATTACATTTATGTACACACATACATGCATTTGCTTCCAAGAGAAGACGTGCACGGACAAATAGTGATGGCTTTTTCTTCACACAAATGGGAAGGTGGTAACTATCACTGTGTCTGAGCTGAAGGGAATTGGCACAGCCCCAGATGCTGCTGATTTCCACTAGCTGGCAATCTCACTGTGCTTTTTATAAGAATGCATTAAAGGTATTAATGATGCTAACAAAGAGGAAAGTGGGATGATTAACAATGAAATGAAATAGCAGAGGAGGGAGGAGGTCTGGAAGGCTCAGTGTACATCAGAGACTGTTCTCAGAGATGCAAACCAGGGAAAGCAACCCCTTTTTCACAGCTTTTGTCAGACAGTTGGACTGGTGTGATGCCTGCCCAGTTGCCCATGCTGTAAAAGCACATCCCACGCTGGGTGGTTCCAGCCCAACAAAGGGATTCTGCAAGGATGGGTTCTCCTCCTGCGAGAGCTTGCCAATAAATAAAAAAGCAGTGGGTTTGGGAAGCTCTGCAATTCTTTTACAGTGTAAAAGTGCTGGTAAGATAAGGGTTTTATTCAGGGTTACCTTTTCTCTCGTAGCAACACTGGCTTAGAGCATAGCCTCTCTGTCCCAGAGCGCTGTTCCCTTCCCCATTACAATCCAGTCCATACTTTGTTTTTTAATTGAACTCTAACTATAAAACCCCAAATACCTTAGTTCAGTGATTGGATCTACACCCCGGGCTGCACAGTTAGCACAGCTAGTGGAGGGTAAATCAGAATCAGATCAGAATTAGCAGAGCTGGAGGAAATGTAACAGCAAACTTCATGCCAAGAAAGCAACTGCAGAGATCCTGATCATCTCTGTGGTGCTAGTTTGGTGTTGCTGCTGTAGTTAACAGCATTGCCATTTCGGTGGCCATCAGCAGAGTTCTGAGGAGCTGAAGAGAGCCAGGCAGGGCGTTGACTCTTTCCATAGGTCCAACTGCACATTTAGGATGCCTTTGAATGAGTTTAAAGGCATAGGTACATATGGATCACTCTGAGGTCATGTGATAGAGTTGGTAAATTGTTCCCAGAGTTCTTAAGGCCTGTCGAATTGAGAAATAAACTCATGTGGAAGTCACCAGGTTTGTGGTAAATCATAAGAGTGTGGTGACATCTCACGGTGCTTTGCATCCTCCTCTGGCAAACAGATTCCTTAAGCCGTGTGTGCTGTGCTGCTCTCAGGTCAGGCTGGGTCTCTGTTCCCTGTGGGATGAGTGCTCCAGGAGCCAAGAATATTTTACCCTTTGTTTTCTTTTCCTGAGCTTATGCCATACTCAGCTCTGACTTCCAGATGTGGCTCCCACAAAGTGGGAACCTCTCAGACTGGGGTCTTTGCAGGGGTGTAGCTCGAGCTGAGAATCAGCCTGGCTTGTGACTATTACAACCAAGTACTGAATTCAGGGACTAGAGCAAAAAACTCAGCTCCAGTCTTAGTCATCTTGGAGTATTCTCTTACGTCCCTGCTCCCAGTCCTGGGAATTGAGATGGTTTTTGGGTGCCATTCACTTGGAATTTATTTTCATGTGTGTCAGATTATTGCAGTGCAAGGCTCTCACCAAAGCTAAAGGGCACAAAATGAGGCCTTTCTGTTCCTCACCTGCCATTCCCATTTCCCTGCAGATTTGCAGAATGCAGGGAAGGATACGGGGAATGTAACTCCCAGTTGGCACCATCTGGCATAGCTCATGCTTGGCCTTCCAAGTATAGGATATGATCACAGCCATGCAACTGTTCCATCCCCACACTGATGGGGCCCGTGTGTGCTGCTGGCACAGTTTGTTCTGAAAGAAGTTCCTGATTTTGTTAAAAAAAACCCAAAAAACAAACAGAAAACAAACAAACAAAAACCCCCAAGAACAACAAAAAACCAACCAACCAAACAAAAAACCCCAAAAAAACCCCCAAACCCAAATGAACAAACCAAAAATATAAAAAGCAACGTTCCAGCAGCCCTGTTTAAAAAAAAAGGAGGGAATTGTTTGTTTGGGGTGTGAGGGGTCATGGAATATGATGTTCAGCACTGAAATGCAGCCCCCTGCCCTAGGAAGCCCTGTCCTCCCTCACCGCCTTTTGTTCTGCTCCAGACAAGCTGGCTGCACTGCTGCACCCCTGGAATCATTTCCTTCTGACACAGAAGGCTTCCATTAATACCTTCCTGCTTGCATCTTTGTTTCTGGGCAATTTCCAGAGCATTAAGCCACAGCACATCCACTTATTCTGGGACTCCCCATCTCAGTCATTAGCTTCTTTTGCAAAGCCCTGTCCACTGCATGCTGCAAATCTAATTGTGCTGTGCTGTTCCCTCCCCTTTGGCTGCTGCAGCAGTTCCAGCCTCAAAGAGCTCCACCAGATTAACCACAACTGTTCCTTGCTGAAATCGCCTTGGTCCCTGTTACTCAAGCTGTGCTTTTGCATTTGATCTTTTAAATGCTTTGTAATGCTTACCCCACCTTTACGTGAAGCTAATTGGGATGTAACTCCCTACAGCCCTTCCAGATCTTTTCCTGTAACGATGCCAAAAGCTTTTCTGTCTCTGGGGCCTGCACCTGAGTTCAGCTGTGGAATGACAGGTTTTCAGTGGCAAGGCTTTCCATCAGGATTTGACAGTGTAGATGTCTGACTTTGTCTGGCTGTCACTTGCACTGGGAGAAGGGGGAGCCTTGGGTGGGAAGGGTTTGTGCTGCCAGCAGAGTTTAGAGCAGAAACCTGCCAGGCAGCCCAGGAAAACAGCCCCCATGTCCTCCTGCTTCCACTGGCCTGTTTGCAGTGCTGCTTTGCTCCATCCCAGTTCCACCTCCCTTCTCCCTGCTTTAATTTCTCTGCAGACACTTGGGTGTCAGCTCCTCATGCCTTGCGCTCCAAGCCTACAGCTTGGCTGCCCCCGGATCTGGCATCCTTGTGCCTTGGCATTAACGCTGCACGGCCTCTCCTGCTGCAGGACCCCATGGGATGGCTTTTATGAGGGTGCTGCCCTACAAGTAACCCCTCTGAAATGGAAATTGCCCACTTCCAAGCATGCGATACAAGTCCTCTCTCTGGGAACTGACGTACAAGCTCCTGACAAATTGTCTCATGCACATACCACCTCCTCCTCTCCCTTGCTTCTGCCTTCTTTCTTTTTTTTTTTTTTTCCATCTGAATGCAAGAGATCTGACACATCATATTAGGTGATTTCTGTAGGTCTCATCTAAATACCACTCCTCCTTTGGAGATGCTGTTGGGGATAAGGTGGGCTAGGAGGCGGCTTCTTGTGTTGTGCAATAGCTAAAACGAAGCTCAGCAGCTGCAAGCAGGCCTTTGATCACTGCTTTGCACAAAACATGAAGCTCTCTGAATCAGCTGGCATTTCCATATGGGAAGGGATGCAAGCTTTGCTGGAACGAGGTGGGGGAAGGCTGGATGTTACCACTGCGCAGTGAAGTGCTCAGGAGCATCCATTCTCCCTGGAGACTGGGTTAATTTGGGGGAGGGGGGGGGGCAAGGCCGGGGAAGAGGAGATTTGTGTTGCCTCTGGGGATGGAGAAGGAGCATGTTCACTTGGATCTCAGTGGAAATGAGGGAAAGGAGGGAGAACTAGTTTTTTGGTGAAGACTGTAACCTTCTCCCATCCTTATGGGGAGAAAGGACTTCAGACCGTCTGGTTTATCACAGTGGTCATTTGCAGACCAGCAGGAAAGGCTTTGCTCCTTGCGCTCTCCCAGCCTTGTCCTTTTAGACACGAGCTCTTGGCCAACACCCTGTGGCAGTGGCAGCCCTGGCATCCAGAACTGCTGCTGTGAGAGAAGGGACCCGGGGCACGAGCAGATCGGCCGTGTCTGGAGGATCCAGAGAGGGGCCGGGGGATGCAGGGAAGGAGCCGGGCACGCATCTTCTGACAGAGCAATCCAACGCCTGCTTTGCGTCTCGCATCGGCTGCCGCTTCCCGCAGCCTCTGCTGGGATGGAGAGCGAGTGCCACCGTGTGCCCGGCAGCAGCCATGGCTCCCACCCGGAGCACGGGGGTCCCTGCCCCGTCCGCAGCCGCCTCCTGCTCCTCGCAGAGGGGCCAGCAGCCCCAGGAGACAGGGGGGGTGGGTGCCAGGCTGCAGCGTGCTGGCTTTCCAGGCAGACGGGGTTTCAGAGCTGAATCAGAGCGGCAAAGCCAGTGGCAGACAGGGGCGATGGGCTAAAATGCTGAGGGTGAAAGAATGCAGTAGAAGATCCCTTTCGGTTGTTTCCGTAAGTGCCGGAGCAGAGGGGTGGCTCTGGCCTCGCAGGAAGCGGGGCTGGACTGGCAGGCGGAGGCAGAGTTGCCTCCCCAGTTCAGAATGAAATTTAATTCAAGCCGCAGTCCTGAAACCAAATTCTCAGCTCAGGGCGTGTGTGGGTGCTGGATACTGAATCATTCATCGGCGGTTCGGTGACACAAACGCCACCCGGGAGGCCCGAGGGCCGGGCACTCTGTACGGGAGCGCTCCCGCTGTGCCGCCCGGCCCTGGCACGGTGTCCGTGCTGTCCCCGCAGGAGAAGCGGCAGTGGTGCCATCCTGCGGTCACCTGGCCCTTTGCAGGAGGCACGGTGGCTTTGTCCCGCTTTTGTCTCCTCTCTTCTGCAGGAGCTGGTTCTGTCTCGGTTCTCCCTTTGTGCTAAAGGCGATGAAAGTTTAAAGAGGTGTTGCCTGCTCGGGCTGGGCAGCAGCTGGCGGTGGGGTTACTCAGAGGGTTATGAGAGCGGGCTGTGAAAGCGATCCCTGTGCTCTCCCAGTCCTAGAGCAGCTCCACGAACAGCACAGGAAAGCTGCTCTAAAACACAGGCAGGCTCTGCAGGGAGGGAGGATGCTGTGCTGAGGGTCCCTCACTTTCTGGTGGCAAAAGTTGGGCGGCCCGGGCTGGGAAAGCTGGGCTGCAGGTGAGGTGAATTGTCCTGACAACCTGAAAAATCACCTCTCCTCCTAAAAAATCTCCTAAAAAATCTCCCCTCCCTTGAGGGTAGGCCATGGTTCATAGTCCTTGAGTGAGTGCTTTGAATCCTTCCCTGTCTGACTTTACAAGTCCCTGGACAGAGAGACAGCTGTATTACATATATATTACGTAGATGAATATAAATATATTATAAATATGTATCTTCAGATGCACTTGTGTAAGATATATATTTTATGATCCTACACACATCAGATTATCAATGTTTTCCTCTGTTTCTGCAAATGTACTCAGGAAGGTGTGCAGTCAATTGAAAGGGAGCTATTAGGAGGCGGCAGAAAATGGCAATCCCTCTGGGATGTCACCTGAGGGTATTATACCTTGGTAATGCTCTCAATTGGTTTTGAGCTGGCTTGGGACAAACTATGTGAGGAAGTAATCCCAAATAGGATTATTTTCATAGGCCTGATGAAGATACATCCCATTCCTATCTTTTTAGAAAAAAAATGATGCTTGAATTTGACCACTTCTCTTGTGATGCCTCAACCTTGTCTTTGTATGACGACAACAAGGCACTGCACTCTGTCATTGTCACTTGAGCAGTAGCACCTTTCTGGTCTCTGTGGAGACACAGATGAACCCTTTGGGTTTAGGAAAAGACATGAAGATGTGTGGAAGCTGTGCCATATTTTCAGGAGAAATAGATGTGTGGTGCCACCTTCTGCCTGTGGCACTTCCAGGCTGGAGGGACCAGTGCCACCTTGGGACTCCTGCTATGTGCTTCCCCCAGATCTTCCCTGGGCAGGAATTTCTCCTCCTTCCCAGGCTGTTCAGTGCTTCTCTATCCTTTCCACCAGAAGGCTCTTTTCCTACTACCTGGATCATTCCTGCTGCAGGTTGGGCCTGTTCCTACCTGCACAGCTGTGGCAATTGTCTGGTTCCCTCTCCTTGCAGCACCCTTTTATGCACTTCACTGTTAACCTTTCTTTCTTAGGTTTACCCACTCGTGTCATCAAAAGTCAGGCCTCTGCCCAGGTTGGTTTCTCCTCATTCTATTGCCAAGTGGTCCCAGTATTTCTCAATGTAGCTCAAAGCCAAGGCCTCCCTGGCACACACAGTGGGCTGACGAGGCAGCTCCTTGTGCCCTGTGGTGATCTGGGAGCAAAGACACCTATTTTTTAACTTGTCCTTAATGACTGATGTCAGGACTTGTACAGGATGAGCCTGTCATGTGCAAATTCCCGAGCAGCTGTCATGTGGATGTGGAGTGAAGTGGAGACTGGTGCTTTGTGTACATCTATGAGGAAGAGGTGCTTAGAGGGTGGAAGGTGATGCTTCTTTCTCACCCCAACGTGGCTCCAGCTGTGCTTTTCCCCGTGGGGAGGAAACTGTGTCACAGTCCTGAGCGTGGGGGAGCTGCACAGGGGAAATAAGATGATGATTGCTCCTCCGTGGTGAGTCTGTCATAGAATGGCCTGATCCAGACCCATTGTTGCAGCTCATATTTTCCCCAAGGCTTTCCCATCAGGAAACTGGACTAAAGCTGTGACTGGCACAGGAGCATATCTGATCTCGGATAAATTCTCCTTCTGAATGTCAAGGAGGTGGTGCCTGCAACTGGAGGTGACTTGGTGGCAGTGCTGTCCTTGCTGTGTGACTAATGGTGTTGCTCTGGGGGCTTTTTTCAGCTGAGCAGCCTGTGGGATGTGTGACTTCCTGGAGGAGGTGCCTCCAGCTGAACCACAGCAGAGCTGAGCCTCTGAGCCAGCCAGGAATCGCTGCAGGATCACCACCAACCACGGCTAAGGAGCTGGCACAGAAGTGGGACCATATCCTTGAGGGACCTGTGAATCCACACTGAGCAGCAAAGACAACGGAGAAGGCCGGGGAGAGCAGTTTATGGGCACACGGAGGTCTCTGTGCAATAACTCTGCTCCCTGGTGACTGAGCCTTGACTTACCTACAGAGGGGTCAGTGTAGGAGCAGGGGACGTGCAACATGAAGCCACGGCCAGCTGCACTGGCAGCCTTTCCTGCTCTTCCCTGCCAGCCGCAGCCGGCCGGCTCCTGCAGCCTCCCCGGGTGTCCCATCAGCGGGGAGGGCTCCTTGCAGCGCCGTGGCCCCAGAGCTTGGTGAGGTTTGGCCCCGGAGCTTGGTGTGACCCCCAGGCCGTGCTGCAGCCACTGGCTCTGCACAGAGCAGGGGTGGGGACGGCTGCTGCCGGGCACTCTGGAGCAAGAGGTGTGGTAGCACTGGAGGGGGCTTTGTGTGAGGGCAGAGGGTTGCATCTAATGGGTCTAATTTAATAAATCCCCTCTTGGCTAAGAACGGAGCACACAGAAAGCCCGAGGAAGAACATTTGGGAATTGAGGCAGTCCTGTTCGCTGAGGAGTCTGGGCAACACCCTCCCCAGCAAACCTGGAGAGGGATCTGGTCCAGGATAAGCACCTGGCTTGCACCATTTTGGCACAACTGATCTTGATTCTCAATCCCAATCTGGGGACCAGGCCCAGTGTGGTCCATTGGGCCCCACACAGCCCCCACCAGTTACCTGCATTCCTTCAGAGCTGTCCTTGGCCTCTTGGTGGCCCCTGGAGGAAGCCAGCAGCTTTCCTGCTGCACTGCAGATTACCTTGGAGTGGCTCGCTCCCTTCTCTCAATGTCAACTTTACGTTTATCAGGATCTGTCTCCCTGCACTTGGCTTCTTATTCCTCCCTACCAGCTTTGCAAAGAACCAAGGACTTGTTTGAGAGCAGAACTGCCCTGTGGCTGGAGATCTGCCCCCACAGGGTTGCATGGAAGAGATCGGGGCGTTTCCTTCCCCTAGCAGTGAATCCAGTCACCGCGTAGCCCAGCTTACACTGGGGGCAAATGAGGTCAAAATGCGTCCTGTGACATTGCAGCACACGGTGGACGTGGGAGCAAGCAGGTCTCTGACACCTCAGTACCTGTGCTGACCTACTGGGAAAGAGGGAGGGGAAAAATCCAGCTTCTTTTAAGGATCTCTGTGCCCCTGGAGCCCTCCTGATGAAGCTGGGCCCTCCTGCACCCCGCGGCCTCTTGCCCCGTGAGCAGTTACACGGTACCTGGCCTTGCTGGAGCAACGCTCAGGGTCAGGTCCAGGAGAGGGACGGGTGGCTGCACCGCTCCGTGGAGCCCTGTGGGCATCGTGTGCTTCCTCACTCCTGTCTCCTGCCAGATTTGGAGGCACGACCCATCCACAACTGCTCGGTTGTGCAACGCCTCTGCAGCAGAACAGCCTCAAAACCATGCTCCTGTCCTCCACGGCCCGTGTCCTCTGCTTCTTCCCTTGCCCCGCTTCCCCCAGGAGCCCTGCCTGAAAGTCCCTGCTTTTCGCAGGCCAGCTTGAAATCAAGTAATCCCACAAAGTACGGGAAGGTTTTCCTTTCCCCCCCCTCCTAAGCAAGGCGGGTGCTCTGCCACTGACATTTCCGCTGCAGACAAGGTCGTGTGTCCCACACAGCACTGCAGGGATGGAGGATGGAGACATCCACGGCCTCGGTTCCTCGGACAGACGCAATGCTGACAAAAGTGGAGCAGAGATGAAGCGGGGAGGGGGCGCAGAGAGTTGGGTGTATGCGGCTCAATCCGGCTCTATGGCTTTTTGCTGCCAAATAATCGAATACTCCCTTGCCCAAGCACAGTCCTCAGGAAGCTCAAACTTAGGGCTCGGCATGTCTTTAGGAAGTTGAATACACGAGTCTCACAACAGAGATTTATTGAGGTCTAAAGCCTGACCTAAGAAGCGGTGTGGGTTACTGCAGTCTCGCTGGAGACTGCGAAAGGGGATGTGTGCCACCTTGCAGGCTGCGGTGACAGGGCCGGAGGTGGCACTGGGGAGGCTGCAGTGCTGCAGCCCTTCACCTTGCCAGCCCTGCTTTTGGAAAAAAGCAGGCTCATCGTTTAGTTCTGTGAATAGTTGAGTTGCAAAGGGGCTCAGAGGGGCAGGACAGGACCCCGGACCTGTCTTGCGGCTCCGCAGAGCAGCGGGAGCCACATGGCCGAGCCCCCACGCGAGGGAGGAGCATTGCAGGGGCAACGGCAAAAATAAAACCAAGAAAGACCTACTGAAAAAATGAAGCAAAAAGCGCCCCCCTTCCTAAAATCCTCCAGAGAGGTGTTTTTTCAGGGAGCTTCTGAACGGCACTGTGGAGGCTGAGAAGAGAGGGGTGTCCCTTTGCATGGGAGGGGGGTCCCTCGCTCTGCGACGAGGGACCGCTCGTCACCCCCCGCCCACGCCCCGCTCCTCGCAGCGCTCCCTGCCCGCGGCCCCCCCAGCTCTGCCCGCATTGTCCTGCCGCTCCTCCTGCCCTTTGTACGCCGGGAGCCCCCGCAAGCCCCGGCGGGGCCGGAGCGGGGCCTCCCCCCGCCTCCCCCCGTGCCCCCGTTAATGCGAGGAGACAGCTGCCCCGCCGGGCGCTGGCGCATTGTTACTCCTATTTGTCAAAAGGCCGAGGATGCTCCATAGATCGCTCCGTGGCTGTTGTTAAGTGTAATTAGAGGGTTTATGTCCCCAATTTCCATGAAAATGAAGCTGTGAGGCTCCTCTCTTGGCATTCACCGCGTGCCTTAATTGTATGGACATTAAATCAAGGTCCGCTGTGAACACGCAGAGAGGGGCTCGGGCTGTCCCCGCTCGGAGCAGGGCAGGCGGCGAGCGGGGCTTGCGGGAGAGAGCGGGGGGGGAGAGAAAGAGAGAGAGAGGCTGTCAGTGCAGGGTCCCCCCCGCCGGGACCGCCGGCCGCCCTTCCCGCCGCCCGGGGCCCCCCTCCGCCGGGGCGGCCGCGGGGGCGCGGCGGGGCCGGGGGCGGCGGGGAGCGGAGGAGGGCGGCGAGGAGGGGCTGCCTTGCGGCCGGAGGCCGCTGCCGTCCTTTTC